>VWZI01012856.1:113230-145854 GCA_013396835.1 Psilopogon haemacephalus | reverse complement strand
CAGTGCTTGGCATCTTACTGCCCGGATTCGGTCGTTCCCAAAGGAATGGAGGAATGCAGCTAATAAGTCCTTAACCAGCCTGTGATCCCGTAGGCAGCAGCAGAAGCTGGCTTCATCTTCTCCACTCTGGCACTTTGGAGGTGGGCCTTTGTAACCATCTCTGGGCATCTTTGTAGTGGCACTAAAAACCAAAGGAGATGGAAGAAAAGGAGCGATGTGATAAATTCCAGCTGGTACCTTGAGACTAAGGGAATTAATATATCTTTTCTTTTTTTTTTTTTTTTTCTTCTTTCCTGTTGGGGCTGGGAGGGAGGGAAAAAATACATTTTATGAGGTATGGGAGGAGGGAGGAAAAGCATGTTGCAGATCTTTATGTGGTTTTTAAAACCAGCCGTCAGAGGCAATTACTGAATAAACTGAAGCACAAGAGCGGGGTTTGTGAGCTGGAAGCGACGCTAGCCTGCAAAAATAAAGGGGCAGTGGGCTTCTGTTGTGACTGTGGAGGAAGAAACTTCAGCCTTCTGCATTTCTCACCACCTACTCTCCATCCACTCTACGTGAAAATGAGTTGTGTGCCATGGAAAGGTGACAAGACCAAATCGGAATCACCAGAGCCACCCCAGCAACCACCATTGCATATTTACCATGAGAAGCAGCGTAGGGAGCTGTGTGCTCTCCATGCCCTCAACAATGTCTTCCAGGACAGCAATGCCTTCACCAGGGAAACCTTGCAGGAGATTTTTCAGAGGTAAGATACACTGCACTGGTGTTAGCTTCTCCACCTTCTGTTCCTAAGAGGAATTTTCAGATTTCATTTGGAGGGGGAAAGAGAAAAAGGCATCAGAGGATGTTGCTGTTCGTTTTAAACTGAATGTAGCTTACTTAAATGTCTCTTCCTCCCTACTTTTTCCTTTCTCCATACAGAAATTCTTGCTTATTTCCTAAACTCTTCTGGCTGGAAATTTTGGGTCCAAGGGCTTTGTTGCAGATGCTGTCATGCAGTTGGACTGCTGTCTTCTCCCTCACCCACCTTAGTGCACGTTCTACCCATTTGTATTTTTGCTCCTGCCTCGTGTAGATATGGAGAGAGAAGGCAGCCAGAATGATAAATGGTTCATCATAAGAAACTTCCTGATTTAGTACCACAAAACTTATACTTTTTCGTTTTTTGGTTTTTTTTGAGAGCTTTGCCAAATGAGTGACTCCTTATTCAAGCGGTTAAATTAAGTTCTTCAGATTTCTTTTTTCCATGCAGCAGGACTTTGTGTACTCTGTCAAGCTGGATTTAATTTCAGTAGCTAAGGTTCCATTTTCTCAGGCATTGTTAAATGTTTCCCAGGCAGCCTCAAATAATAGAAGCATTTTTTAGTTTTACTGGGATAAATGTAAATTATTAATGTGGCCTCTAGCATAGTTCACATTTTGTTCAACATTTTGTTTATTTTATGCTGTTTTGGTGCCTCATGCACGTTGTGAGCTCACCCCTCTAAAATTGTGATGAAGAAAATAATCAAATAGGAACAGAGTCTCCTGATAATCTGTGGATGTGCTCAGTGCATACGTTTTGCTTGAATACCTGTTACCAGCAGTTGACAGCATCTTGTTTGTGACAAGTAGGAAGTTACACTTGATGACAATGGTTATACAGGTACTGTTGGACAAGGCAGCCACGGTCCTCTGTGCTGATGAGAAGGGAGCTATGTGCCTGTTGCTGCTGTTGCAAAAATCAGCATGTTTATCAAGCATATGCCTGTCTTTGGCAAAGGAAGTGTGGCAATGGACAAGAGCAAATGCCAGATTGAAATGCTGCTTATGATAGCATTGTAAATAAAATTCCTGTTGAAGTGTAGCTGGACCAGTGTAAAGGTGCTGTGGTTTTGTTCTGAAGCAGCAATTGTCAGAATCATAACAACAGATGAATTGCTATTGGCCCGAAGCAAGCAAAAGCAGTTCATATGGTAGGAGGAGTGTGGTGATCTAATTAGTTTGCTTTCATTGGGCTTGGTGAGAGAACATTACTGTTCAGTGTGAAACCTCTCAGAGCTCAGATGTTAGTCTACTTGGACTCCTTGCCCTATAAGAGAATTTGTTTTTGACTCCAGCCTTGTATTATGCCTTCCTAGTATTCAGACCAAGAAACAAATTGATTTAACCCTATGGTAGTATTGAAACATTTGTGGAAATTCCTCTGAGAAACGGATGACCTGTAAGCTGTGCATAAGAATGGCATTGGTATTTGCCTTGGTATCTGTACTGGTTACTATTCATACCTAGCTCTTTACCTTACCTCTAAGAAGTGTGGAGTGAATTTGTCCATTGCACAATATTTTTCCCAATGCTTTTCCTATGTCTAGTCATATTCTGTGGTGATGACTTCGAAGGACTGATTAATATTTTTAATAAGATATGAAAATGTGGCAAAACGTAGGTTGTTGTTTTTTTTTTTTAACTTGTTGTTGACAAGGTAACAAAATCACAAATAAACTCAGTCTTTTTGTAGCTTTTAGAATGATTGAACCAAGTTACTTAATCATTAGTTTCCCTTTTGCTGCATGCCATTGCATAAGGCCAAGCAGCATCTGATTATCATCTCAAGTGTATTCCAAAACTTGGTCAGAGCTCCCATCTGATTTTGTAGTCCTTCCTCTCTTCATTCCTCTAATACAAAAATACATTTTTGGATGTTCCTCTGGCTTTTGTTGCAGGAAGTAAGATTGCGTGTTCCAGATGTTGCATGGAGATACAAACAAAATGTCTTTGCTTCACTGGAGTCTGTGTATTGAGACATGATTAGGAAAGACAACTGCATACAGGAATCTTGGAGCCTGTTGTGTTGAGACAACATGTTGATGAAAGTTTCTGACATGGAAAGCTCAGAATGATTATTACTTGGATTTCTGTCTGACTTTGTCAGCCTTCCTCAGCTTAGTGTCTAGATATTAAAAAAAGGACAACAACAAAAAGAACCCAACAACAACACCCACCCCCAAAAAAACCCCAAAAACTTTCAGGAAGAAACTCAATTTGTCTTCTATTAAAAATTCTTCAGCTGGCGATTGTCGACCCTACTTAGGCGTGTGTGAGTAGAGACTTTGAGGATGAGTTCTTCAACCTATTTAGGTGTGTGTGAGTAGAGACCTTGAGGCGATTTCTTGTGAAAGTTTACTCACAGGTACCAGAGTGTGCCACCTCTGATGGTCTCTACATCTCATTTCTAGGGCTCTTAAAGTTACAGGAAGGGATAAAGATAAATGTGCATGTTCTCTCAGCTCTCAAATAAACTTGTCTCTGGAAATCTGGTGCCACAAGAGGGTGCTTGTGCAAACCGAAGGGTACTGTTACTTGAAAGACTTTTCCTAGCTCACTTGCACTTGTGAATGAGAGTTAATAGGCTGAAGCAGTGATCTTGAGGAATTAGTGGTAGCCAAGTGATCATGCTTTATGGAGATGCTGGAAGAGCTGTGACAAGCTGCAGTCACATGTCTCTGATTAATAAAACACAGCAGAGCTTTGGAGACTGGAAACCATGATTCTGTGAAAGCATCATTACCTGGCTCAGCAGTGCCCAATGGTCATGCTGTGTTGCCATGCTGTGTTGTGCTCTTCTGCTTTTGGTGGTTAAGCCACTTTCTGGGCTGTTCTGCTGTGGTCTTTCTCTACTGCAAGAAAACTCAGATGATACAAAAAGCTGTCTGTAGACACAACTAGGGTAGAGAGGCTGAAATCTCCTACTCAATCCACTGCTTGCTTTTTATCAAATGCCTGATGCCATCAGGAGAGGAATGCAGAAATGATGAGGGACTTTCACTGGACGAAGTATGCCTGCAGACCATGCACTGTGCTAAGGTCAAGCAAAAAATGTGCAGGAATATTAGGAGTTGACTTGAGGGAGAGGCAGGTGAAATGTGGATATCTGGATTATATGAAACTTCTAAACCTTGTGCCAGCAGAGCTAGTGGAGCTCTTGCCAATCTAAATAGAAACTCATCACAACAGAACTGATATTGGGCTTGACTTTCCTTGGCTTGGCATTGCATGACCTTGCTGTTCTCTGCTTCCAGCTTTCTCATGAACTTGCTTTTCCAGCTGTTGAAGCCCATCTGTCACCTCCATAATAATTCACCTCTTCCTTACGAAATTTCTTAGGGGAAAAACAATAAAAGTGACTAACTGCCATTGTTGGTTTTTTTTGGGGTTTTTTGGTGTTTTTTTTTTCCCCACAAGTGCCTCCATGTCTTTTATCTTGGACCTGTTACTTGCTTTTCTCATCCAGGCTGGATGAGGTCTTGAGTGTCCTGATCTAGTGGGAGGTGTCCCTGCCTATCGTGGGGGCTTGGAACTGGATGATCTTTGAGGTCTCTTCCAACCTAAACCATTCTATGATATTTTTGTGTGTAATATGGACTGTGTTTCTGAATGATGCAGAGATTTGTTTGCAGCAAGAAACAGGTAATTTTAAGAATTTTTTTTTTTTTAAATTATAATGCAACAGCAGTGCTTTAGAAAGCTTCCTGAACCCAAATATCTTCACAGCTGTGTGTCTGGATTCTTCTGTTTACTAGGGTAGGGCAGAACAACCCTTTCTGCAGCCAAACCACCCTGTGTCGTGTTACTTCATCCAGTTTTCAAGACTGGTGTTGTCTGTTGAACTCTTGAAATCGTGATAGTTGTTCTGAATGTCAAACTGTCTTTTACTCTAACACTGAATTGAGGAAGAAATGACTGAAGTGTCTTCAGAAGTACCACCTCAGGGAGGGTAGAAAGAGCTTCCTGCTTTGTAGGTTTTTTTTTGTTTTTTCACATCAAAGCTAGGATTTTTGGAGGGTTTGTACTTCAAAGTTAATGCATTATTTAGCTCTCTCAATCCCAGTGAGATAAAGGGGAATGGAACCGTTTGTGTTTGAACACAAGCCCCCTGAAAACAGACTCAAGTTATATAGCAAGTAGCCCCTTCCATCTGTGGAATATAGGTTCCACAGACACCTGCTAGAGCAGTTTCCTGTTCTGTTTGCAGGCTGTCTCCCAACACCATGGTGACACCCCACAAGAAGAGCATGCTGGGAAATGGAAACTATGATGTGAACGTGATCATGGCAGCACTGCAGACCAAAGGCTACGAGGCGGTTTGGTGGGACAAGCGCAGGTATTGAGTTGTGGGATTTCAGAGGTGGCAGCTGTTTGCAAAAGCAAGAAAGAGATGAAGTACCAGAATATAATCTTATTGCTGTCTTGTTTTCTGCACTCTTTCAGGGATGTTAATGTCATTGCGCTGTCTAACGTGATGGGCTTCATCATGAATCTGCCCTCCAGCCTTTGCTGGGGCCCCTTGAAGCTCCCTCTCAAGCGACAGCACTGGATCTGTGTCCGGGAGGTGGGAGGCACCTATTACAATCTTGACTCCAAACTCAAGGTGCCTGAGTGGATTGGAGGTGAAAGTGAGCTCAGGTAGCATTTTATTTTATGCCTTCATCCTATTCCTCCTTGTTGGAGGTGTAGGAATATGTCCTTTAACCACTTGGTGACTGAAGCATTTACAGTTGACCTTCAATAGCAAAGATCTGAGAATAATAAGATTCTTGGGACTCAATGAAGCTAGGAAAATGGCTTTTGGTGGTGGTAATCTCTGTGAGCTCGAGAGAAACCTGACTTTGTCTCTTAAGGGCTGGCTCTGTCACTAGTGGTGAAGGTAGACATCATGTGTGGTTTCAGTGAGTGATATCTGTAACTAGATATGCCGTGCCTTGCTCCCTCCTCAGAGTGAGAGTTTTGGCATTCATTTACCTCTTCAGTAGTAATCTCTCTGTGTGTTCCCAACAAAAGGCTTTCAAGACCAAAATGACAGCCTTATTCCTGACAGTGGAGCAGGCTGCTTGAAAGGAATCATCCTGGCTTAACTCTCTTCCCTCTTCCATCTTAACACAGGATGGTTGGTGTAATTAGCTTGACTATTAAGTCTCATCTGCTCTTAGTTGTTATTTGGTTTCCATTCCATCCTGTCTTAAAGCCTACTATCAGCTTTGCTGTCTTGACTGGACTTGTGCTGAGGTAGGGATTGCACATGAGAAGTATTTGCAGAGCCTACCTTGCCACTGAAGTCTTGGTGAAGTGAATATCATCCTCTTGTGAACTTCAGAGATAAAACAGCATGGCTCTGGAACTACTGTGCAGAGCTTCTTGTTGAATCTTGTGCTGTTCTCCAGCAGTAAATAAGGGTGTCCTTATATAAGGAATTTAGACAACCTGGGAGAGAAAACGTTGATATAACTTTAATAGTTAATGGAGAAAATTCAAGCTTGGTGTTAGAAAAAGCTGAAAAGCAGACAAACTACAGAAGCAAGTTGAATGACCAGCTGGTATGTTGCTGCTATGACCTGTTGTAAAGACATCTAAATGTTTTTTCCTCACAAGCATTCCAGGTTTGTTGGAATTATTTTAAAGCAAAGTGGGAATTTTTTTTTACCTCAGAGATCCCACTGCCTTAGAGACCTGGGAAAATTGGAAGTGTACATCACGGGATGTCAGGGGTTAGAAGGGACCCAAAGAGATCAAGTCCAACTCCCCATGCCAGAGCAACATAAATGTTGAGTTCTCTCTGCTGAGGTTATGATCATGTCTGTCTGATTTTGTGGTAATTTTCTGGTTAGGTGTGTTCTATCTAGTGGGACAAGTTTAATATTTGTTTGGGTTTTGGTTTGTTGGGGCATTTTTGTCAGAAAAAAAACCAAATGTATGTGGGTTTCCTCCCATTTCCTGTCATGTCTGCATAGTCAGTTGCACTTAGTTGTAGCAGATTATTAAGTTCTACATTCAGTAGTTATTTCTGTTTCTCTTTATGATAGGAAATTTTTGAAACACCAGCTGAGAGGAAAGAACTGTGAACTTCTGCTGGTGGTGCCAGAGGAGGTGGAAGCACATCAGAGCTGGAGAGCTGACGTGTGACCTGGACCAACTCTGTCCTTCCACTACAGCTCCTCCCCTTTACTGAACTCCTGACATCCTGGAACCTGACTAATGGGTGCCCCGGACTCTTTTCATCTGGAATTTCCTTTGTTAGGCTCTTCTCTTCCTTCCTTGGTGCAATAGGACAGCTGTGTAGGACATTGGTGGGGTGGGGGCAGGGGGGAAGAATTGAGGGCAGAGTGGAGGAAACTGGAAGCCAATCACTTTAATTACAAAGGTGGGTGAGCTGCTCACCCTTCAGCTAGCCAGAAGGCATTGCAGTCATTAAAAGTGGGCTTTGGGGCTAGAGTGTCTGGAAGCCTCTGGACTTCCTTTCCCCACATGGCCTAAAGTGTGTGTGGTGGGATACTGCTCCTTCCAGGACTCGCTGGGGCAGAGCAGGGGCTGAGCACACTGCTGCCTTTTCAGAAGTCTCTCCCTCCAAAACAAGTTGTCGTGAAGACATTTGCAATTCCTAAAGGTCTCTCAGGACGCTTCGGAACACTAGGAATGGTACGGTGCTCAGCAGGACCCTCTGCTTATGGATGGTTTGTGCCAGGACTTAGAAAACAGTAATAAAGTCAGTGTCATCTTTCAGGAAGTTCCTCGGGTAGCTAGCAGACTCTTCTCCAGTGTCTCCAGGGATTCACAAGCGGCTGTTTGGCAGCATGTGGCTGGCAAAGACGATGTGGAAACAGCAAGCACAGGCTAATTGAGGAGTATCTAGTTTCGGGTCTGGAAAGGGGACCTAGTCTGCTTGGGTTTCCTTGTGCTACATTGTTGGCTTTTAATCTTCTTGAACATCTGTGTTGGTTTTCTGCATGATCACCTGGTAATTGAGGGGCTGCTTGCTTGGAGAGGGGAATGTAACTCAAAGGGGGTTTAAGAGGAATTTGTTCTTACAATTTTCCTCTTTCCAGAAGTCTAATCCACAGTCGCTAATATAATGCAGAACATCCCAGAAAGGAGTAAGGTTACAAAGGAAAAAACAGCTGAGGAGAGAAGCCTTTTAAAGTCAGATTTTGCCCTTTGTAGTTACTAGCTGATTATGTGGGAGATGCAGAGGGTGCACCAGAACCTTCAGGCATTGCAGAGGTCCTGGCTTGGTAGTTGAACCAATGTCTCCTTTAGTGTCAGCTGACAAACATTCCAGTAGTGGATTAATGGATTTTCCTCCTCTCTGTTCTGTGGGGAATGACTAGAGGTGGAGACACTACAAGGAATCTCCACTGTCTGGGTCACCTGGGTGAGTTGTAGCTTGGTCATACCTTCCACAGCAGGAGGAAACACTGAATTTAGAACAGACTTTGTTACGTTCAGTGCTTCCTGGTCAAGCTACCATTTGCTTCCCTGCTTTTAGCTGTAGGATGTCAGTGAGACAGCAATCTCTGGGATGTGATGGAGTTTGGAGGATCCTGCTCCATTGCACAGGAAAGTCTCATTGCTGGTGTTTGAGCTTGCAAAAGGAGGGGTTGTAACAACCTTTTCTCAGTTAATTTTTCTCTCAAGAGCTCTTCAAATGCATGAGCAGGTGCTTGAAGCTGAGAGACCACCAAAATCACACCTTCCTACTAGAGAGCAAAGACCACATGACAGCAGGACGATGCTGTTCACAGACCCTCGGACACCTGGCAAGCAGCATTTTGCAATCTTTCGAGCACAGCCTCCCACAGTCAAGGGCAAATAAATGGCTCTTAGGTTTTAAAGACCTAATGTTTCTATAAAAAGTCCTGTTTCGTAACACATTCCAGTGACTGATACCAGCTGGCAGTTTTTAAACACTTCACAGGCAGATGTGCAGCCCTGCAGCCATTCTGCTCGTGACTTGAAGCCATTTCTTCAAGGAGTTGGGGGGTGGTAAAATCAATCTCAACAGCAACGTTTTCTATGCTGATTGAAGTTGCACTTTGGAAAAACCCTGTTTGCATGGAAAACTGCAAGCCAACAGATCAGCGCACAATATGCAAAGATGTTTTAAAATATTTTGGGGCTACTTTTCCTTCTCCTTTTACGTCAGCTCCTTTCCAATGGCAGGGACACAGTGTGATCCAGCTGCTCAGGTAACGGGAAGGTGTACAATCACACACCCATGCGAGGTGAGGCTGCTGCTGCCCAAAAGGGTGGGTGAGCCAGTCCAGTCCCACCACTTGGGAGTGGGGAAGCCCATGGTTTTCTTGCTTTATTTTGTTTGTTTGGGTTTGTTTTTTGTTTTTTTTTTTTTGTTAGAGCCTGGTCTTGGGTTTGTTTACAGAGATGTATTTTGTTTAACCAAATATTAAAAATGGATAAAACATTTCCATATAAATGTCCTATCACTTCTGTATGTTCATCTGAGTTGTTCTGTAACAAAGTATGTAAAGGAAAAATAAATTTTTCTTTTGGTTATAAAACTGCAACTGTTCTGTGAGTTAAGAACTGGTGCTGAGGTAGAGTCACCTATCTGAAGGCTCTATTAAGCCAAGACAAAGCTTTCTTAACCACCTGAGGGTGAGTGGTGTCTTTGCCTCCCCCTGCTGCTCTGCCACACGCAACAGTTCAGGGTTTCTATCCAGAAAGAACTAAGCCTCCCTAAAAGGATGTCTATTAAAACCACACTGCTCAGGTTGGATTTATTTAATATTCAATACAAAAAAATACGCAGCTGATATCTGAAGTTCTACTTTATGAGGCAGAGGATCAGTGCGGGTGCGATCAGCTCGAACCTGGCCTGCTGCTCCCTCAGCTCTCGCCTGCACACACACACACGCGCACACACAAAGTTGCAGTGAAAGTATTTTTGCAGATGCTTCTTTCTGAAGAGTGTTTTCCACGAGGCACAGCTACCTGCACCCCTCCTTCCTTTGCTGGGGAAGTCACTCCTCCTCCTGTCACCAGTGTCCTTCGTCTCAAAGTCAGCCAGGAAAGGATAGGTTTTTGTTGCCACCTTTCAAGGCCTGACCTGTGCCCCAGGGTGGTTTTGTGGGGGCAAGGAGGCTGGAGAGGAACTCTCCCAGTTCAAGTCTGTAACTGGTTATGGCATACTGATTGAATAAAAGGAAAGACTCGTGACTTCTATGGCAGGAGGATGCAGACAGGAGCCATCATCAGGTCCAGAAGGGGGGCGCATCCCCCCACCTTATGAGCAGGTCAGTGTCCCAGAGGAGAACCAAAAATAAAAACTAACAGAAAAAATGCCCTGACCCAATAAATCAACAGTTCAATGTACAGTAATCTCAAGGTCTTCCCACGTGATACGAATCCAACACGGCTTTCACAAACTAGATTTTTCCAGACAGTGGAGGCAGGGCCCCAGGCATTCCCCCTGAGAGCCCCGTATTGGGTCCAAGGAGGATCTGGAAGAAAAATGGTCAGTTGAAGGGGTGTAAGGACATACACCGGCAGCCATGCACCACCTTCCCCTCCCACAGCTACTCATCCTGGGTCACTGAAGGTACTTGGTTCCTCCCCTGCTATGACAACCACATTTGACCACACCACATGCAAACAGGGCAGGTTTGGGCATCACTGCATTAGTCCCTGTAGGCTGTCCCTATTGCTTGGTTTGGCCCAGTTAAAGCTGTGTTGTGTTTGCCTTTGCTGCCAGTTGCGAATTACCAGGACTGTCCCACTGGAACACCCAGCCAGAGCATCTGCTGGGATGAACAAGGCCAAAATATATAACAAACTATACTCTTGTTCCCTGAGCTCCTCCAACAGCTGCTAAGTGGAAGGAGGTGCAGGCACTCTGAGCCAACTCTGGAGGGCCGGGAGAGAGAGGGCTGGGGTGTTCCTGCCTCACCTGTCGCTGCTGCAGCTGCTGCTGTTGCTCCATCTGCAGTTTTTCAGTTTCAAAGACTACAGGAAGAACCAGAATCATGAACGAGGTGGTCCCAATCCACAGAGCTGCCCTGGAGAATCTAGAGAGGAGAAAGCACAGTAGGAATAAGAACCGGATCTTTATCTGCTTCTTAGAAGCGTTAGGGTTCTTCGTGTTTCCTTTCCATGCCTCAAACAAAAACCCTCCCCCGGTTCCACCTCCAAGCCCCAGGGTTGCCCTTTCCCCCCCGTCCCCACGCGGCTTCGCCCACGCTGTCGAGAAGCAAACGCTGCGGCCCTGGCACTCCCCGCCTGCTCCGCACTGCGCTGCCGGCGGCCAAAGCCGCAGCGGGAGACGGCAGAGCCGCCCCGCACCCACCGGGCGGCCCGCTCCCGAAGGCCTCCCTCCCAGCCCGGCACCCCGCACCCACCGGGCGGCCCGCTCCCGAAGGCCTCCCTCCCAGCCCGGCACCCCGCACCCACCGGGCGGCCCGCTCCCGAAGGCCTCCCTCCCAGCCCGGCACCCCGCACCCACCGGGCGGCCCGCTCCCGAAGGCCTCCCTCCCAGCCCTGCGGGCCGCTCCCTCACCTGTACATCTTCTGTGCTACCGTCAGCGACAGGTCGAAGGTGGCTCCAGCTGCAGAGCGGACGCTCTCGGGGAACATCTCCGTCAGCCCCCACAGCCGCTCCGCCAGCGTCTCGTCCAGCTGCGGGCGGCACACACCGCGTCAGGCCCATCTCGGCCCTACACGTCCGCCGGGGTCACCCTGCCCGACCCGCCCGCCCGGTCAGGCCCGGCCCACCGCCACTCGCGCCGCTACCTCTTCATCGTCGTCCTCCTCTTCCAGCTCGTCTTCCAGCTCTTCGGCCTTGCCCGAGCTGCCCTTGGGCAGCAGTTCCTCCGGGGACAGGGACGCCGCGGCAGCCATCACCACCAGCCAGGGACAGAGGGGGCGGCGAGACAGCGGAAACGGAATGGCGGCCAGAGCGCCGCCGGAAGCGCAGTGGTGCTCCTGCCGCAAGGGCTCGGGGAGAGAGCGACCCGCAGCGGACAGGAGCGCAACTACCTCCCGCTGCGGGGCTCACCCCGGCCGGCCCCGCTCGTGGTCACCCCCCGCCTCGGTTTCCTATAGCCACTCAGCTCGCAGCACGACCTTCTATATGACAAAAAACCACAGAACCTGGATTGAAATGTAAATTTTAATATAAAGTATGCAAAACACTTGAGAACAAGCAACGCCCTCATCCTGCTCACCGGAGGCAAGCAGTGAAGCTTATGCAAACCCACCCAGGCTGTCTCGAGGGGGCAGACGTAGAGGGGAGGGGGCAGGACATCCTGCGTTTTAAGGTCACCGGGTAGGGAAGGGCCCACTCAAGAAGTGGACCATCTCCAGCACCTGTTGTCAGGCTGCCTTAGGAAAGAGGGTACCTGTGACTGAGCTGCAGTGAGGAAACGTAATGAGGTAAAGTGCTCTGAGAAACATGGGATAAGAGTGCTGTGGTGTGACTTGTTGGGGTGCCAAAATTGCTGTGACAGAGTACCTACTGCATCACACAGCACTAGGGGTAACTTCTTATTCATGGTCCCACGGAAGGATGTACCTACACACAGTACCAACTGTGGCCATATATACAATACATTATTATTAATAATATATTATTATAATATATTGATATACTGGATAAGTGTATTTATATTAATATATTATAATGATATATTATTATTATTACTATATTATTATTAATTTCCTGCTTTATTCCTTCTTATTCGTGACATCAGCACAGCTAGGAGCCCTGGGATCCCATGAGTGCAGGCAGCCAAGGCTCAGAGCCAGCCTCCTTGCTTTCCTCTCCTCCAGACAACTCTTTTTCTTCACTTCCTTCTGTGGCTGTGGTTCTTCAATTCCTCCAGCTCCTTCTCCATCAGGTGGGACTCAGCTGTGGTCTCAGAGAGCTGCAACACAGCAAAGGACTAAGACTTAGCCACTCCTCCAACCTCCACCCTGTCCTGTGGCTGTGGGGCAAACGCCAGGATCTGTGACCTGGTGCTGCCTGATGTGTTCCTTGGACATGTGTGGTGGGACATATGTCCTGGTTTTGTGGGGGATGGAGTTAATTTTCTTACTATTATCTGGTACAGTGCTGTGTTCTGGATTTAGTGTGAGAATAACACTGATAACACACTGGTGTTTTAGTTATCACTAAGTACAGGTATCCTAAGTTAAGGATTTTCTCAGCTTCCCAGCAAGAAGATGCACAAGAATCTGAGAGGAAGCATGGCCAGGACAGCTGACCTGAACTAACCAAAGAAACAATCATATCACATCATGGCCAGTATACAAACTGGGAAGAGCTGTCTGGGAAGGGTGGGCTCCTGCTTGAGTGTCGGTCAGCAGGTGGTGAGCAATTGCTTTGTGCATCATATGTCTTATTTCTTTATCTTTTTTTGTTATTTTTCTTTTCATTACTATTAATATTCTTTTAGTTATCAAACTGTTCTTATCTTGTTGCCGCTCTGGAGAAATTGCCAGACATACTAGCTGAGAAACTGTCCAGAGGCTTTCAGTGATTCGAGGGTAAGTTCTGTTCCCAGTCTGTACAGACCAGTATCCCAGCTACTAGCAGATGCTTGCTTTTCTGCTCAAGAGGGATACAGAAGGTATACACCATGGGATGACCTGTGTTTTACCTGTGGGATCACGGAGAGAACATGCAGGACTGAGATGGAAGACCTACCTTGATCCTAGATGAACAAGTACATGAGTTGCAAGGAAATCCTCACAAATGAGGATTCATGGCAGTTTCCCAGATGAGGTATAAAGGGTGATTTTACTCCTGCTCCTATGGAAAGGAATTCTAGCCTGCTTTTACAGTGAGTGGAGAATCCTATGACCAGTACTAGAGGGGCCCTACCTATTATTGTATTTCATTATCATCACAATTTAATAATAATAACGCAAAAGACTGTAACAAAACTAGAGAGAAATAAAAAGCCCAGAAATGGCAAGTGATGCACCATGCAACTGCTCACTGCCCACTGACCGATACCTGAGCAGCAATCTGCCCCTCCTGGCCAACTCCCCACACTGAGCAGGATGTCCTATAGTATGGAATACCCTTTTGGTTAGTTTGGATCAGCTGTCCTGGCCTCCCAGCTTCTTGTGTACCTGCTTGCTGGCACAGCGTGGCAAACTGAGAAATCCTTTGCTTAGGAGAAGTGCCACTTAACACACTGATGGTTTAGTTGTTGCTATCAACATTATCCTCACACTAAATCCAAACCACAGCACGGTACCAGCTACTGGGGAGAAAATTAACTCTATCCCAGTTAAAATCAGGACAACATGAAAGCCCCTTAGATGGATCAGAGATTGCTCTCTTTCTGGAGAAGTGCCTCATGTTGCAGCAGCACATGCAGCAAGACATTTGTGCCTTGGAAGGTTTTCTGATTTCATAGCACAACCTTTCCAGACACGTCGCAAAGATTTAGAGCCACAGGCCAGCACCCGGGTGAAAGAATTTGTTCCTGTTTGAGCAAGAGGGAAGCTGAGGTTCCACACTTCACTGAGGTTGCCTGAAAAACCAGGAAAGCAGCTGGGACTTCTGCTGAGTGCTCCAGCCACTAAAGCTGCTTGCCAGTTTTAAAACATGGGAAGGATATAAGGTAAGAAAATGATGAGGGGTTGAGTGTTTCCTGAAACTGACATGAATGCTAAATCACTTAACAGACTGAGAACACTTTCACCGAAAATATCTCCAGATTTTAAGCATGAAAGCTGTGATCTCTGGGTAAAGTTGAATTTTAGTTTATTTAGGGACTGGGAATTCCTTCAACCATAGGTTTACATGCATATGTCACAGTACTTGTCACAGCAGATGAAAAGTTTTAACCTTCTGTGACAAGAAAAGGTGACTGTAAGTTGATTTCACAGTTAGGACAGTGGCCAGAGGGTCAAAAATAAAAATGCCATACTGCATGCAGAAAGAGAAAGAGGAGACATGGCACTTGCAGTAGCTCCTCTCATCCAGCCACAGACAAGTTAAAGTTAAAATCTTGTAGGGAAAACCTCCCCCTCTTCTTTCAAAGGTAAGGCTTTACTGCCACACTTTGCTGTTACAGTTGCCTTGTGCAGCAGGGCAAAGCAGAAAGAGTAGGGTGCAACCAGAACAGCCTTTTTGGCAGCCTCAGCACTCTTTGCAAGGGCACTTCGACTGCCATGGAGAGGTGGCAGTTGGGCAGACTCACCATGTCCAGCAGAATATCCACCTTCAGTCTAAGGAGGTTGTTTTCTTCCTGTAGCTGTTGGTTTCTTTTGCGCAAGCGCTGCATTTCCCTGTGGTCCCCAGTGAAGCTTCCTGATTCTGGAAGGAACGAAATAGGTGAAAATATGGATTGTCAGCCAACCATGGCTTCTACAGATCAAAGTAAGCAGAGCTGTACTCTACCTGCCACCCACTGGCCATTTTCAAACTTGAGGCTGTGGCCAGCAAGGTTCACGGTGGGGGTGCCGTACTCCAGGCCCAGCTCAATCTCACGGATCGATCTATCCAGCTACAAGGAGATGACAACATTTTACAGAAGCACAAGAAGGCTGGGGAAGGACTGCTTACAAGGGCACTTAGCAATACAGTGAGGTACAGTGGTCTTAAACTACAGCAGGGTAGATTTAGGTTAGACATAAAGAGGAGGTCCTTTATAATGAGAGTAATGAAACACTGGCACAGGTTACCAGAGCTGTGGTTGAGACCCTGTTCTGAGATTCATTCAAAGTCAAGCTTGATGGGCCCCTAATCTAGTGGAGATGTCCCTGCTCACAGTGCATGGGGGTTGGGCCAGGCGACCTTCAAGCATCCCTTCCAACCCAATGCATTCTGTGAAATCCAAAGCCAGCCTCCTCCTGCTCTTCCATTTCTTAGTGACTAGCACTCAGCAGAAGTTGCTGGTCTGACTGGCCCTGGAGCTTGAAACCCTACTTTAGTCGCGTACCACTGCAGCAGAAGGCTGCCCCCTTTCACTACCACGCCTGCACCTTCTCGTGCCCCAACATGCTCTCATCTCCCTGGGCTTAAAGACCACTGCTGAGAAGTTTTCGGTGAAAGTTCTGGACTGTGGGTGGGGAGACGATGAGCCTATCCTGAGCTACTTTGCTTCTACCTTCACATACAGTCACCAGTGATTAGAAATGGTACGGCTGGGAGCTCTTTTAAGAGTTACTGGGCTCACGGCAGGAGCCACCCACCCCGGTCACGGAGCAGGCATTCCCTCAGGCAAGGGACTCACCATGTGCAAGTTGGAGAGAGAGGCGCATTTCCTGGGGGGGGTTTTCTTGGGGCTGAAAGTGCTCCCGAAGAGGGGCATCACGCGTTGCTGGCTGGCTGCTGGGGGATGCTCCTCTCAACCTCCCCCAGTGCTGCTCGCAAAAGAGGAGGGACGGCGCCGGTACGAGGCCGCAGACCAGAAGCAGAACCGTGACAAGACAGCCACGTTGGAGGGGACAAAGCTTCCTCCAGCAGCCCCCTTTCCGGCACTTCCACCGACGTTGCCCGGTTTCCACCTACAACCAGACCCCACACAAGTTCTCCTCACCCCTACTCTTCAGAAAGGGTTAAATGGCGTTCGTGGGTGGGAGCCCGGGCCGCACCACTCGACGGGAGCGCGGAGGAGAAGGGAGGGGAGAAGCGGAGAGCGCTATTCCCAGCACAGGATGGCTCCTCCGTCCGTTTACCCTCCCGGCAGAGCAGCGGGCAGAGGCCAGAGAAGATGAGGAACACCCCAAACCCCTACACGCACACCCCCCGCCCCAGAGTGGTAGAGTCAGCCCCGCGGTGCGGGGGCGGCCGGGCCGGGCTGTTCCACCGGGGTTCGCGTTAATTACCGGGGAGAGTACTTCGCCGAGCCGTGCCTGCTCCTCGTCCGCCGCTGCGTGCTCCGAGAGCGGTTTGCGGCCGCTGCGTTGCTCAGGCGACGGCGAGGCTCAACAGCTCCTCCTCAGCGCCGCCGCCGCTGCGCTGGGCGGCCCCGGCTCCGGGCGCGGGGGGCCGATGGTGGCCGTGAGGAGGAGGGGGAAGGCTCCGCCGGCGAGGCAGAGGCCGCGGCAGAGGGTCTGGCTGACTGGCCCGAGGGTTGTCTCGGCGGCCTTCTGCCTCCGCGGCTCGGCACCCTGCTTCGGGCCCCCAGCCTCCTCTCGGACCCGCTGGCCGCGGTGCCGATGGGGCTCTTCTCGTGGTCGGGCTGCGTTCCACTTGAGGTGCTCCGCCTGCGGCCTCTCTGCGTTACCTGAAATGCTGGGATTAGTTGAAAGGCGTGCAAAATATTTTTTTCAGAAAAGCCCCAAAGTGCCTTTTGGCAGAGAATCCTTCCCTGCTTGGGAACATGAGAGAAGTGGAGAGGGCCTGGGGGCCTAGACTGCAGGAGCAGAGGGAACGACGGGTTAGAAGTTGGAGAAGAGCAGAACTGGCTGGCTGCTTCCTTAAATAAGCAGTCCTGGTGTCCTGATTTTCCATGCGTCTTGCAGGACCTCCTCAGCACATAGAATCATAGAATGGTTTAGGTTGGAAGAGACCTCAAAGCTCATCCAGTTCCGACCCCCCCGCCACAGGCAGGGACACCTTCCACTAGATCAGGTCGCTCAAGACCTCATCCAACCTGGCCTTGAACACCTCCAGGGAGGGAGCAGCCACAACCTCCCTGGGCAACCTGTGCCAGTGTCTCACCACCCTCACTGTGAAGAACTTTCTCCTAACATCCCGTTTAAATCTCCCCTCTGCCAGTTTGAACCCATTCCCCCTCGTCCTGTCATTACATGATGAAATAAATGTAGTTACTTGCTGGTTTGCACTCTCCGGGAGGTAGCTTTTGGAGTCTATTTATTGAACGGCAGAGGTAGGTAGCAGGTATCACCAATATTGGTTTATGTTGCAGAGGCAAAATGCTACTCCTTTTCCTACATTGTAAATTTACCCTCCTCGTGCTGTTAGAATTCAGTGATCTGAAATTACTTGCTTGTTAGAAAAGCTTCTGCCAAGGAATTTGTGAGGCTTTCCTGCAAAATGAATGAGGCATTAGAATGAATGCTGACTTCAGTTAAAAGGGAACAATTAAAACATGGGGAAAAGGGGGAGGAAGAGGAGCAGATAACCAGAAATGCCAGGAAATAGAGGAGAAAATGAGAGAATCACCAACCTTTTATTTTGGTTTGTACGTGTATTAGCACTCCAGCAAAAAGGTTCTTTAACAGTCTTTTTTTTTTTTCTCAGAATGCTTGATTGGCATCTTGCCTGAAGTGAACCAGAAGATTGCTTCCTTGGAATGAAAATTTGAAAGATAACACAGTGCCAGCCCAGTGGCTGTGGACAAGAAAAACCCTTGGTGCTGCAATGACTTCTGGTAGCCTAGTTAAGCAGTATCTTGATTCATGCAAGTTGCATCCTTTAAAACAATTTGCCTTCTGACTCTATGTACTGCAGTCTGTGTACTGAAAATTAGTGATTTTTTTTCTTTTTTTTTAAATAAGGGATTACAGTGGGACACACACACCAACACCTTTAGAAGTAAAACAGAGTTCTAAACAAAGGTTATATGACATAGTTGTGGCTTCTATCAGCATTTAGCAGCCAAATGTGTGCCTGTGTGCATATATTGAATAAGAAAGGTGAACAAAAGGGCCAGAAGTGAAACGAGTTTAAGAGCCTTGGAAGAAAAGTTGGGAGAATGTAGAATTACAATTTTGAACTGAAAAAAAAACAACCCAACCTGTAGCTGAAAAAAACCCTGTAGCTGATGTGGGTGCTTAGAGGAGTCAAAGACAATACAGGATCGTGAGGAACCAGACTCTTAACATTCACCTTTGTTGTCGTTAAATGTGCTGGAAAATTTTGGATTTCTGAAGAGATACACGGACTTGAAGAGCTCCAGATGAGAGCAACATCTCTCTGAGATGCTTGAAGACAAAGGCACGTAAGTTCCCTTTTTCAGTACTTCATGGGTTCACAGAATTGCAAACTCAGAGTGCCAGGTTAGTGGACTCCCAAGGATCATCTGGCTCAATCTTTCTAGGTGATAGCATAGTTTAAATGAGTGGCCCAGCACCTTGTCAAGCTGAGTCCTAAATCTGTCCAATGTAGGGGAACCCACTACTTTCTGTGGGAGACTATGTCAATGTCTAACTGCTCTAGTGGTGAAAAATTTTCTTCTGCAGTTCAATCAGAATTTCCCCTGGAGTAACTTGTACCCATTACCTCTTGTATTTTCCATGTGGATCCTCATGAAAAGAAAGTCTCCATCCTCCTGGTAGCCACCCTTTATGTACTAGTACGTGGTAATAAGGTCTCTCCTAAGCCTTCTCTCTCCAAAGATTTATTATTGAGAAGTGGAAAAAAAAAATGTTAAGATGCTCTTGTCAGGATGTGGCTTGCCAGGGCTAGTAATGCTCACCTTCTTAGAGGAAACCTGGATGTTTCAGCACTGCTGGGTGCTTGAGTTCTCTTTGCACTAAGCAATATGAGTATGGTGGCTATACCTTGTAACTATTGTAAAACTAAGCTGTCTCATTTATCCAGGGTTTCCACAGTGCTTCTTTGACAGAGGGAATTTCTGCCAGCTTCTTTCCCTGAGGCAGAGGCTCTGAAAAAAGCCAGACGGCCCATCCAGGCAGCCTGCCTTGGAGTGTGAGGTGAATGCATGCTACTTTGTGCCTGATTGCTGTGTGCATGGATGCCAATACGTGGGTGAATAGTTTCACAGTTGGCAGGGCTTGTGAATGAGAGTTCAGAAAGATTCTCCTGAAGTCTGAAAGCAACAGAAATAAGTTCACTGTTGATTTTTGGGGTGGTTTGCTTCAGGAAATTTTTTTTCTGTGGCATGGTTTTACTAAATTTAATTTCTTGCCAAGCTCCATTTCATCCAAAAACGCTGTGGAATTTCCTTGCTGCAGCAGTGTCCCAGGCTATTCTGGCAGTAGTTTTTTCATAATGTCAGTTGGATACTGAGACAAGAACTGGCCATCAGTGTTTCCTGCATTGCCTCTCAATATATTGAGTCACTCTCCTGCCAGTGGGTAGTCGTGACATATGATTTTAAGTGATGCTGAAAGCATTATGGCACTGCACACCTTCTGTGCCTGTCACTTTGTGAGGAAGTGAACACCTAGTGCAGGTTCTTTCTCCCAATACAGTAACTACAGCTATCACTCAGGACCTACAAAAGCCCATTAAACACAGAGGAACCTACATATTACAGAAATCATGGAAGGAAGCTACATAGCTCTTGATGAAGATGTTTTTGGGCACACTGGTGGAAGGTTGAGAGGATGACACAATGCAGCTGTAGCACATGACAAGGTGTACATTTTGGAAAGGATCCAAGGTGCTCTTGGTAGCCTAATTTGGAGCATCTTTGTCTTTTTTGTTTCAGGAGTGATACAGAATCTACAGCTTAGATAGTCTTGGAGCCACTTTTAACTCCACAGTGTTTCTCTTTCCTTTTTGTTTCATACATACTGCAGGGTTATTATTGTTCTTTATTGTATCTGTAATTATAGAGAAGTTCCATTGACTGGTGAATTCAGGAGATGTACTCTAGGCTTACTCTGATGTTAAAGAGAATATGTATTGTAATTATTGCTACTTGAAACTTGCTACATTAACTGGTAAGCTAAATGAGACTGTTTAAAACTGATGATTTTTTTTTTCATACTGACATTAATTCCATGCCCAATCTCTTCAGCAGTGAGACAATTCCTGTTGCCTCAGTGCTCTGCAGTTAGTGATGCCTCTTCTTTTAGCATCCTAGCTATTAAATGTCTCTCCTATATTTTACTGTCAATGCAGACACCTCTTTTTCTCTCTTTGTTTTTCCTTTATAGCCAACTCAAGAGACAGAGGAACAGCTCTTTACAAAGCCTTATGCTCTCCTCCACCACCAGGAGGCCCTCACTCAAATGCTTACAGCCAGGCAGTGAAAGCACAAGGAGAGCAAAACGAGGTGGAGATGCTGGTCCCTGCAGGAGCAATCCGAATCTAGTATTTATCCTATAAACTGAGATTTTGGGAGTGCTCTGCAGACACCTATTAATTAATTATGACAGGGATCCTAATATCCAACTATCACTTGTATTGTCACTTTCAAAAGTGTTGGGGTGGCATGGGTCATATCCCTGTGTGAAATCACCAAGTGATAGTAAGGAAAGTTCATGCCTTTTTCTTTTGGATAGTAAAGCTTTTAATAACAGAAGCAATAAAATGGGGTAAAGCAAGGTTTGGTTTCTGCTCACTTACGTCTGCCCTCTATCTTTCAACCTCTGCCTTCTTTTAATTATTTACTTTTTCCTGGATTCTTAATTTTCTTTCACTTTACACAGCAGGCTTTTGCTGTCTTTAAAAAATTCTAAATATCTCTGCTAACAGTCTGCCTTGCTGCTCTTCTTTCTGCTAACATGANCTTTTCTCTTATTTTTCCCCAAATCATGCACTTCTTAATTACTGGCTCTTCAAAACTGCAATCACTGCTTTGGCTGAGATGTAGCCTTTGCTATGCAAAAGAATGATGTGTCCATGACCTCTTAACTAAAAAGCATATAGAGTTGTCATTCTTCTTTTCCTTTTTTTCCTTATACCCTATTTTTTTTCTCTTTACTGCTGGATCAAGCCTTGTATATTTGCTTCTGTTCTGTTTTCCTGAGGTCAGGTTCCAGTCCTAATGGGTCCAAGACAGAGCTTTGCAGTGCAATTTCAGAGTGGTTAATAGGTGAGAGTAGTTTTGCTTCTGTCAGGAAATGCAGCCTGTGCAAGTGGTATGCTGCTAAGTGAGTTATACTCTGTTTTGTTTTTTTTTAAACTCAGTTCCTGCCCTCCTTCTCTGAAATCACACATACACATTCTTCATGTTTGTGTTTCTTTAGCTGGGCCTTTCTCACATGTACAAATGTGTGAAATATTAATTTTCTAAGAAGCAGAAAAAGTGTGTCATAGAATCATAGAATGCATTGGGTCGGAAGTGACCTCTAGAGGACATCTAGTTCAACCTCCTTGCAGTAATCAAGAGAAGCCCCAAGTAGACCAGGTTGCTCAGAGCCCCATCAAGCCTGATGTTGAATGTCTCCAGGGATAGGGCCACCTTGAGATGTCCAGAGATGCTGGACACCCTGTTCCAGCATTCCACCACCCTTATAATACAGAACTTCCTAATGCCCAATCTAAATCTGCTCTTCTCTAGTTTAAAACCATTGCCCTTTGTCCTATTGCTACATCTCCTTGTAAACAGTCCCTCATCACCTCTCTTGTAGGCCCCCTTCAGGTACTGGAAGACCTCTATAATGTCTCCCCAGAACATTCTCCAGGCTGAACAGACCCAGCTGCTTCAGTCTATCCTCACAGGAGAGGTGGTCCAGCCCTGTAATCATCTTTGTGACTCTCTTCTGGATGCTATCCATCAGGTCCATGTTCTTCTTGTGTTTGGGACCTCAGAACTGGACACAGTACTCCAGATAGGTTTCACCAGAGCTAAGCAGAGTTGCAGAATCACCTCTCTTGATGTGCTGGCCATGCTGCATATGGTATATGAAGCCAAGATGCTGTATGCTGAAGAGATTTTTCAGTTATTATTCACCATTTTGGCCACACTGTTCACCTTGAAGTGTTTAACCAAATATGCAGGCAGTTCAGCTGCTCAAATGCTCTGGATGCAGTCCATCATTTCCTGACAGATTTTGCCACAAGACTGGCTTTGGTGACTAGGAGACACAAGATTCAGGGGACAGAGAGTTCACACAACAGTCAAAACCTGTGTTAAATTCTATTTCATCCTGCTGGCTTCTCCTTGCTTGCTTCATCTCTGTCCTTCTTTCTTTCTTCTCTTACTTTCACAATCACCTGTTTCTCCAGTTCACTTAAGATATTCTTTTCACAAAATAAGGAAATATTAAACCTCCAGTCTGTCAAACCCTGATAAGTGGATGCAGGGAGGATCCAGGGAAAGGATGTCTCTGTTTCTTATGTTCTGTTGTAACCCTCCACAGCTGGAAACAAGATGAAAGTTAGACCCTTGAGCTGAGCTGCCATGTTGTTTATAAAGGAGAGCATTCTAAATACCTTTCTGAGCTTATTTTATCCCATGTCTTACATGAACAAACAAGTGAACTGCATCATGAGATACTGTGACACTTAGCATGTATTGCCCACTATGAAGATGGGAGAAAAGTGCTGTTCAGAATTTTTTTCTCATTGCAGGTCATCACTCCACAGGCAACACTTGATGACTGTACTCTGCTCTCCAGGCGAGATACAGCAGAGATTTCCTTTGACTTATGCACCAAGGGGGTGATTATTTTGATGAATCTCATCCTTTCAATGTTACTGGGAGGGGAAGCATGTCATATTTAGAAACTAATTCACACATCTATGCAATTTAATTAATTTTGGAAATAAAACCAGATTAAAACCTGCGTCTCTGAAGACATCAGTCTTGTCAGTCCAAAAGAAAGCTAAATTGTTTTCATGGGTCAGCAGGCAAGCAGTTCTCACAATTCATCCATTCATTTACTGCTGAAGTAATGTGCTGCTTCAGTTGCAAGATTAAACAAGTGGTAGTGATAACTTGTTGCCAGGGATTGTGGCAGGATGTCAAGCCTTGCGTAGAACAAGGGGAAGCTTGTAATTGAGACTGAGACAGGTGAACCAGCATCCAACAGGCTGCAAATAAGGATAGTCAAGTCAGTAAAAAACAAGGATTGCAGTATCTCAGGCGATGTCTTATTTGATATGTAGTCACTTAGACAAGTAGTGACACTTTCCAAAATGCTCCGTGATAGCCATTTATTTTGTGGTCAGCAGAAACTGCAGGTGCCTTGCACTGTTTAATTGTGAGCTTCTGATTTAATTTCTGGTTTGCAATCTTGGGACCCTAATGACCTGGATGATGGACTAATGCAAGTGCATTGCAATTGGATACAGAATAGCGAATTACTTTGGAACCTAATAGAAAATAATTAGTTCTTTCTTAGTGATTTAGGAGAAAGGGAAAATGGTTATTTGTCACACAAAGAAGGGAAAAGTTCTAAGCACAGAGAGCAAAGATGGTAAGGCAGAAGAAAAAAAGCAAGAGAAGGATATTTGGGCAAAGTAGGATAGGAGAAAGTCTGGATGGCGGAAGGAACGCTTGTGGTCAAGGTACAGAGAGGCTATGGTGAATGGGAGGCTGGGAATGCTCAACCTGATACAGAAGCCAGTGAGAATGTTATGCACTTTCTGTCTTTTCCTGTATTCCATGTGGAAGAGCAGGACAAGAAACAGGTGAGCAGTCATAAGGCCTGCCCATTCTGTTAAAACCTAGAGCCCTGAAAAGCAAAGTAGCAGGAAAAAAAGTTACTCTTCTTAAAATCTGAAATTAAGTATATGAAGCATTTTCATTTACACTTACTTATATTACAGAGGACTCTTCTTGGCACAACACACTCAGCTTGCATCTTGCTCATTTCTACATTTTTTTGTCTTAATGAAACTTTGTGCTATCACATCTGCAACAAGTGGAAGCAACATCTATTTCTCTTGACCAAGCTAACTTGAGTTTGGTGCATTTTTATTGTTAATGTACATTATTAGAGCAATCCTTACAGGCTCCAGATCACTCTTATTCTTTGGAATCCCTGTCTTTGATTGTATTTAAGTGATACTGCCAGCATATTGATTTCTTTTCTCACCACAGCCAGGGTCTTGCCATTACTGAGTGTTAGAAAATAAGCTCTCTTCTCAGTGTTGCTTTGTCACTGTAGCAGTGTCAAGGGGAAAACCTATTTCACTGATTAATTATACAAGAAGTAGATATTTAAGAGAGATTGATTTGCTGATAAAATTGGCTTAGAGCAGTAGAATAACCATATGATATTAGTGCTGGTTTTCACCCAGATCTGCACAGTGAAACACATGAGTGTGTTGTGCTTTATTAATTGTGTTAAAGCAATTAATGGAGTCAATAAATCTGTTGGAAACAGCCAGCTTGGCTCGGTATTTTAGGGAATAGTTCCACTGCTTAATTTTTACTAGATAAGGACATTGCCCTGGTGTCAGAGCTCTTTTGCAAGCCTCTAACTGCCTTCTATGACCCTGCAACCTCTCAGCAGGAGAGGGTGTTTTTATGCCCTTTCCCATGACTGCAGTGTGGTGCTATTAGCACTAGTGGCTGCTGTACTTTGCCCTACAAACAGCTATGAATCACTTGTGGATGAGCTAGAGAACACACGAGAATTAAGGCATTACTCCTGCCAAAATGGTAAACTACCCAAAGTTTTCCTGCCTTTTTTCTTGAAAGAATTGAGACATTGATGAGCTTCTAGCAAGTAGCAACTTCAACAAACAGTCTTCTAATTCCAAACAGATAAAATCCAAAACAGTGACTTCTCCAGGTATAGAGTTGGGAAGAAAAGGAAAAACATTGTTTATTTTACTAAGATTTGCAGGCTTGTTGTTCTGAAGGCCTTTTCTATGCTGCATTATGTGTTCCCGTATGAGAAGCAGAGAGTGTGTGTACATATGTGTGTACATGTTTATCAAACCTAGACAGCTGTAGCCCATCAAAGCTGTGTGTATCCTCTTGCATGTGCTTAACCAGTGCAAATGCTTCCCTAGGTATTGGATTCACTGACATGTGCCAGGCAGCTGATAATATTTACTATTTCAGACCTCCAGACCAAAAATGCAAAGCTTGAAATGGCTGAGAAGGAAAGTGTTTGGAAGCTGATTGAACATATGCTCAAAACTAGACTAAAAATAGTACCTCACCTAGAGAGGTGATGCAATGTTTGGAGAAGGATGGGAGGTGACGTGATAGAGTGAATTTTTCTCCCTCCTGCTGGCACAGCTGATCTTCTTGGCATCCACATGTGCCCTGCAATACAGAAAAGGTTCTTGAGGGCAGTTGCTCATGTAAAGGGAGTATGGAAGCAGTATTGCTTTGCATGTCTTTCTGCTTTTCTGCACAGGTTCTGTCCCTAAGCCACTAAGGTTATAACCTTTAGGCTTCCCAGGAAGAATGGGTGAAAGGACTTTACTTCTTTCTCTAGAAGCAGCTCCTTCAAGAGAGCACAAAAAACTTCTGTTGTGTCCAATTATTGACAAGTACAGCTTCTAAACCTTACTGCTTTGCAAATATTTTCAGTCTCATAATGATGATGCTTTTGAAGTTTCTAGCAATGTGTGCTTCTCAAAGAAGCTTCCTTTGTTGCTCTTTAGGAACTTTAATACAATGTTGGTGACAAAGTATCTACTGCAAGCTTACTCTAGCTGAAGGAACACCCAGGACATTCGGACAGTTCAGACTGAGATGATTCTCTTTAGAGAAAGTTCCTCCAAGGCCATTCAGTCATTCCTGACAAATGCCAGGGATGAAAGATGCTTGTTATTCTCATCAGTCTCTTATCTACAATTTGTGCTGGCTGAGGACACGATGAATAGTGGCTGGTCAGTGAGAAACATCTCATGGCTGCAGTTCAATCCTAAAATACTATTTTGAGTCAAATATTTGTGTGTCGTGTGATTTCCTACTTGTCTCATAGTCCTTGCCCTAAGAACAGAGGTCATGTGTAGAGAGAAATTTTGACCTGTTCCTCTGTCTTGGATGACTTGGTCATTAAAGCAGGAAGTGCTGCCTTAATAATCCAGTGGGTGAAAAAAAGCAGTGGGACAGGCAAAACAGGATAAAAAGACTGCAGCAGGAAGTACTGGGCTATAGTTAACCAAGTAGGAGTTGTGCACCTGCACTGAGTTTCAAAGACACCTACATGTTATTTAAAATCACCAATCCAGCAAAAACACGAGGAGAGGAGATTAAAAGCTTTGTTCAGGTATGGATGGAGGAAACGTTTAAAAAAACAGACACAATTCCAGCAAGGCTGGTAAAGAAACCACGGCAATCCAAGGAAAGGGAAACAAGGGATAAACCAAGAATAATCAGGCTGATTATTCTGTCACTATCTCTGAAGTTTAAAGGTGCAAGAGTGAAGAAAATTATTAGCTGGATTATCACTGAAAATTAAGGTCCTATGTGCAGCAAAAATCTATGTGCAGTGTTTTTAAGTTAATTACAAATCCCAAGGGCTCTAAATATTACTCTAAACTAAAAATAACTGTACTGATGATGCAGTCGATGCCTATCCAAGTTTCAGGATTTAAAAAATCAGCTGCTCATGATCTCTTCTGGCCACTAGTCAGGCAAACATACGGAATACAAATGGAGCAAGATTGGATTTTCTTTTCTGGGATTTACATACAAATTCACTAGCAGAAGCAGCAGGCAAAGCCAAGAGCAGAAAACTGGCCAAAAGAAGAGCGTGCTCAGTTCTGCAGCCTGGCTGATTAGAATAAAAGCTGCTACCAATCAAGAGGCTGAGTTAGAAAACCTTAACTTGTCCATAAGGTGTGTGGAAACACTGTCAAAATTAGAAGTTTTTGAAGCAGAAGCTCTTAAAAATTAATTGGGGGTTTTTTGGTTGTTTTTTTTTTGGTTGTTGTTTTCAATGAAGAAATGTCTGAAATACCAGTGCTGAACATCTTCCAAGTGTGAATTTAACCATGTTTTTCTTCTAAAATGCCACTCTTTGATGTGACCAGTGAATTCTGCTCTGACCTGGGAATTAACAATTTTTTGTTAGTGCTGCATTAAATATGTTTTTTCTTTCTGAAGCACACCACTGAGAATGCTGTCCTGAGTACAAAATGGAGAAGTGTACTCAAACTCATTATTCAGCCTGCTTGTCAACAGAAGCACCCAGATTCTGTGAGCTGGAATGTATAGCGGGGGGGGAGAGAGAGAAAATATTCCATGAATTACAGAGGTTTTAGCTGTCACACTGAAAAATCTGCTGTCCTCTGTTCTGTGGATAAAGCTGCTTTGCTTTGTGTCTTTTTCAGATTAATTTTCAATGCTAGAGTGTGAATAAGTGACAGAAGCATTGACTCTTCTGGGCATTACAGGTAGGATGATATTTGCAGTACTTCCAGATTGCTTTTACTAGGAGTCAGAATTTCTTTGATGTGGAGAGTACACACAGTGTTCTGTAGCATGGCAGAGGCATCTATGAACAATTGTCTTACTTTAATTCCCCTTCTGGTGAGTTATTGCATTTAAATCAAGTTTCCTGCCTCAGCTTCCTCCTAAAGTCCCTCTTGCTCTCTTTTTCTGTCTCATATACCAATATATAAAGTTGATACTTAGGCAAATTCTACCTCCTGAATTAGCATTCATCCCAGAGAAGTCTACAGGAATGATGAGAGTCCACCAAATAATAAAACTGGTCCAACACCTTGCTAAGGCTGTCTTTGCCTGTCTCTCTTTCTCATCCCCTAGTTGCCTGGTCCCACCTTTTCCTTTTTACTGTTCAGATGAGTGGGAGTGAATACAAAGAGGAGAAATGCAAAGCCATTTAGATGAGGGAGAACACAAAGCCTTCTTGGCTCAAACCAAAACTCAGGCTCTGAGAGCTGAAATGGGAGATTATAGCTGAAGGGAGCATGGGAGTCTGGCCATGCTCTGTGGTGAGTCCAGACCTAACCCTAGTGCCTGACTGGCTGTTAGATGAACTTTGTCCCACTGAGTGGTGGCTTCCCATTTCATCTGCCAGCGGAGGAATGTTTAGTCAATCACTTACCCATGGACTTGAACCAGGCTTTAATTCAAATGCAAGCTTGTCAGTGGCACTGTCTCTGACTTTGAAGGCTGATAACAGTTTCACAGCAGGTGAATGTTACTATTCTGTTCTTCACCCTACTTTTATCTGACCTCGGAGGTCAGTTCAAATGAACAAAAATGAATGTAGCAGCAATTCCTGCTCCCACTTAGCTTTATACATGGGCAGTCTTATTTCATTATTGTAGTTATTCCTGTTTATCATAAGGTTGATTGAGCTGAAGTAGAAAAAGATGCACTTATTCCGGAACAAAAATCTATGCATGTCAAGAGCAGTTCCTTTGGACTTTGCAAAAGCTATTTAGAAAGCTCTCCCAATTTTAAAAAGACCTGTATTTCCCACAGGATAAATTTCATAAATAAGAGTAATATACTTTCCCAACTGCATTCCATTTCTTGCAATATAATTTTTTGGGCAGAGATTGATAAATTGGAGGAGATCACAGTGCCAGCCTCTCAAGCAGGAAAAATTATTTTGTTAAAGGTTTAAAAACTGATTTAAAATAGATTAATTACATGTGTATCTATATCTATATATATCTTTATGTGTATATGTTAGCATGGGCTAGAAATATGCCAGGAATAAATATTTAAAGGAATGGATTTTAACTACAAACAGCTTAATCCATGTTTGTCCATTTTGTTAGGGTTGCTCAGGCAGTTCTTGATTTTCTTCTAATTTAGCAGCTGCCACTGAAATTGCGAAGTGGGTATGTTAGTGATGTGCTGCTGAACTGAAAACCTGTCCCTGGACAAAAAGAAAATGCACTTTATGTATAATTAAGGCCACAAATCTACTGTTAGTAACTAAAACCTTGAGAGTGTGATGAATATTGATGCAGACATAAGTTTACAGAGATAGAAGAGTACTGACTTCTGCTCCTTTTCCATGTATTTGAGGAGGAAGTTCTTCACCATGAGAGTGGTGAGGCCCTGGAATGGGTTGCCCAGGAAGGTGGTTGGGGCCACATCCCTGGAGGTGTTTAAGACCAGGCTGGATGAGGCTCTGTCCAGCCTAATCTAGGGTAGGGTGTCCCTGCCCATGGTAGGGGGGTTGGAACTAGATGATCCTTGTTGTCCCTTCCAACCCTGACTGATTCTATGATTCTATTTCGCTCAGCCTTCCACTGATCCTGTGGGTTCTAAGGTGGATGGTTTCATTCTGGTGTGCGTGCTGGGGGCGTGATAGGGAAAGTTGTCAGCACCTGGAGTCTTGCTGGGAGCATATGATCTTCATGTGGAAGGTTCCTCTTCCCTTGCTCTAGGATCTACTTGGCAGAATTTTAAAATATTTGCTAGCATGCATTCACACCTTTCTTCACTGGTAGGCAGAGCCATGCTATATTGATTTCAGGGTATGTGGTGCCTGTTAAATATGCTAGTTACTATTTTTTCTGCTCTTTGTTACCCCTAAAACCAGTTTCATCCAGCTCCAGGTCAGCATTTGTTTGACTGATCATTGGTGAGTTTTTTTATAGCCATCAGGTCTGTGCCAAGCCTGTGCTTTGCTTGTTATCTTTGTGTGCCTGCACTCCTCTGCACATCTTGTGTTCCCACTTCTCGAGGCCTTGCTGTTGCACCAGGCCTGTAATGCTCCACACTGCACCCGTATGCTAGTTGTAAATCTCTCATTCTACCTCGAATAACTGTCACTGCTATTTATATAAAACACTGTCTGTACCACACAGATAAACAGAAGTAAAACAAATTAGTCGTAGACCCGGTTAATTTTGGAAACTGCTGTCACAGCTAACCAAGTAAAAAGTACAGAAGGGTTGAATGAAGTTCAAACAAACCAAGCCTGACAAGCCTCAGCCCTGAGGCCTCGTGAATTTGAGACAAATTACTGAGAATGGAAATGCTGCATTACAGGGCTACGTGGGTACAGTGTTTTAGCACACACACCCCCCCCATCAAATCCATGAGCAGGTAAGAGCAAACTGTACACAACACCAGATAGCCCAGCGGGTTTCAGCAGTTTTGTACAACTGGATATGCTGGCATTTCTTCTCGTTTTTAAAACTAGAGGACAGCTGAAGGTATGCTGCATATTTTTACAGACAAAATCGCCTTATGTAGTGAATGGTGGGAAATAAGGGCAATGGCAAGGACAGCCAAGCACTGAAATGGTCTGATTCTTTCTCAGAGACCTCTGATAAATCTCCAGCCCTCCCAGCAAATAATCATCTGCCAAGTTTTAGCTGATTCTGCTTTGAACTAGATGACCTCTTGACGTCCCTTCCAGTCCTATTGTTCTCTATTAGTAGTTTGCTTTATTGTCTTACATTAAAAAGAAAAAAAAAATCCTTGTGCATTCTCAAAAGAATGCCTCTTACATTATCTCCTTTGTTTTTCTGATAGGCTATGCATCTAAATGGGTTTAGGTTTTGCAAAGCTTAAAAGTAGCTTTGTTTGTTCCAGTCTGAACTTGTTTTACCATGTCAGTCTTCATTATACATGAAGAACTACTTACTTCACAATCATCTATTAAAATGATCATAAAGAAAATGAAACTCACGGTGCTTGGAGTGCTGTGAGTTACTGCACTGGTACGGTTAACATACAGATTAGTTATAGAATCATAGAGTCATAGAATGGTTTAGGTTGGAAGTGACCTCAAAGATCATCCAGTTCCAACCCCCCACCATAGGCAGGGACACCTCCCACTAGAACAGGTTGCTCAAGACCTCATCCACCCTGGCCCTGAACACCTTCAGGCACAGCCACAACCTTCCTGGGTAACCCATTCCAGTGTTTCACCACCCTCACTGTGAAGAATTTCCTCCTAACACCCCTTTTAAATCTCCTCTCTGCCAACTTATAGCCATGCTTGAATGCTCTATTTGGTATTTTAGTACTATTAAGTTATCTTTGGCACCTTCTCCAGCCACTTCCGACCTGTTTCAGTCCTAAGTTGACCTGGTATCTCTTATCAATGGGCACAGCCCTCTAATTCATTTCCTCTAGACCTGCAATGCTGAACCATGGCATGAACAGGACATCTTGCTGCACAGAAGGAAGATCTTTAATCCTGTGATTTGTCCTTATGATCAGTTAGAGGTGAATTAGAAGTAGCAAAATCTGTGTCTTTTAAATGCAAGATCACTCCCAAAAGTGTAGCATTTGAGTGTTTTCTGAAGACTTTGTCTAAGGTTCTCAAGGCCAGCACAGAGAAGTCTCTCAGTATCCTTTCTATTCATAGACTCATAGAATCATAGAATGCTTTGGGTTGGGAGGGACCTTTAAATGTCATCCAGTTCACCCCCCCTGCAGCAATCAGGGACATCTTTAACTACACTGGGTTGCTCAGAGCCTCATCCAACTTGACCTTGAATGTTTCCAGGGAGGGGGCATCTACCACCACTCTGAGCAACCTGTACCAGTGTTTCACCACCCTCGTTGTACAATGTTTCTTCCTTAAGTCTAGTTTGAATCTACCCTTGTTTAGTCAGGTCCTCCTAAAATGGTTGTCTGCATGTTTCTTATAGGTCCCCTTCAAAAGGCCACAATAAGGTCTCCCCAGTCATTCCTCTCAGTAATTCAATTTCAGCAAGGGAGATCTCTTGTTACCTCAGTCCGACTGATGAAGCTGGTCTGGTATTTTGCCAGTTCTACCCTGAGACCTACTATATACATACAGTTTTTGTAGTTCCTCTTAATTCTGTATATTCCTTTTCTGTAGGAGACACACAGAAGTTTTTGCCTTTTTAATACTTGAATTGCCTTCAGTATTCCTTCTCTGTCTCTCTCTTCCCCTCTCCCCCTCCCCACCACGCATTTGCAGCTTTATAAAGGAAAAAACCCACCGAGCAATTGCTGCTAGAGAAAGGAGAGGTAAAGAACCTGAGGAAATTGCTGTATCTTTACCAAGAAGCATTCCACAATTCTGGAAAGATTTCAGATGTGTCACAGTTTTAGTCTGGGGCCAACTGTGAGTGAAAAACATTCCTATGGAAACCAGAAGGCACAGTTTTTCCAAAACAATTCAGACATAAATGTACACTTGTATACCAGACTGACTCTTCATGGGTTACATTCTGGAAGGCCAAATGCCAGATTATTCCGTCCTGGTTAAGAACAGGCAAAGTGCCAATTTGAAAGTTCAGAGAAGGCATTGGCTTGTATATTTGACTCTAATCCATTTGATCCACATGAACCTAAATCAAAACCAGCCAACCAAAAAACAAACAAAACCCAACCCCCCCCCCCAAAAAA
>VWZI01012856.1:95652-112743 GCA_013396835.1 Psilopogon haemacephalus | reverse complement strand
AGGGGGGGGGGGGGGGCAGGTAACTGCAAATCCACTACAAGTGGTTTGTAGGGATGAAAAAAATCAGCTGGACGCTTAGTATTTTTGTGGTAATGGATTGACTTGGGTCTTGTCTTGTCCGAATCAGTAGATGATCTTAAGTGAGAATGAAAGCAGATTGCAACAGTATATGGCATTGCCAGTGCCTCACCCACGGCTGGAGGTGCACTGGTCAGTAGGAGAGCCTGTAAGGGGGAAGGAATCATAGAATCAGTCAGGGTTGGAAGGGACCACAAGGATCATCTAGTTCCAACCCTCCTGCCATGCCCAGGGACACCCTACCCTAGATCAGGCTGCCCATAGCCTCATCCAGCCTGGCCTGAAACACCTCCAGGGATATGGCCCCAACCACCTCCCTGGGCAACCCATTCCAGGGTCTCACTACTCTCATGGTGACGAACTTCCTCCTCACATCCAATCTGAATCTCCCCACTTCCAGCTTTGCTCCATTCCCCCCTAGTTCTGTCACTACCTGATAGCCTAAAAAGTCCCTCCCCAGCTTTTTTTGTAATCTGTTCTTTTTTGCTTTCATTTCTTTTTATGTTAATTCAGGGACTAATAACAGGGGTTCAGGAAAATCATGCGGAGTGAGATGGATTTGTGGGGAAAGAGAACTGCAGTGAGAATATGTTGTCCTCCAGACATGCTGTGGAAGGAGCAAGCCCTGGGATGCCTCGACTCACTTGGTTGGTGTGTAATGTGATGGGGTATGGGTGCATGGCACCAGCTGGCAGCTGAATGAGCAGTTAATGATCACACATTTTCAAGATTTAAACTATTGTCATAAGTAGTACTTTAAGGTGGGAAATGATCTTCAGATTCTATGCATTCATTGACCCCTCTGAGAAGTATTTTATGAACTAGAAGGATAATGGATGGAAGGTTGTTTACGGAGGCATTAGCTGTTGCAGATCTGCTCAGCAGCACCAGAAGGATCGCTCTGTGCATGTGCATTCTGTTCTGGAATAAAAATATACTTTGCAAAGGAATTTGTCTTTAAAGGGCTGTCTGCCCGAGTGCTCTTCTGGAATAGTTCTTACGGAATAATGCTGTTTTCAAAAGCAGTGCCAGCCAGCTCCTCTATACAGACAAAGCCTCGGGCACCCAGGGTTACACTTTAGGTGCTTAGATAAACCACTTGATGTCTCCTGTGGTGTGCTGATGATGGTTACGAGCTGTGGATTTTGCCGGTTGGTTTCCTGGTAGCCCTGGTGAGACCTCATCTTAAGTACTGCGTTCAGTTTGGGGCTCCCCATTTTAAGAGGAACAGGGATCTGCTGGAGATGGTCCAGTGGAGGCCTGTGAGGATGATGAGGGGACTGGAGCACTGCCTTATGGAGAGAGGCTGAGGGACTTGGGGCTTTTTAGTCTGGAGAAGAGAAGATTGAGAGGGGATTTAATAAATGTTTATAAATATCTGAGGGCTGCGTGTCAGGAGCAGGGGACAGGCTCTGCTCACTTGCTACCCGGGATAGGACAAAGAGCAATGGATGGAAGCTGCAGCACAGGAGGTTCCACCTCAACACAAGGGTTGACCCTTCTTTACTGTAAGAGTTGCAGAGCATTGGAACAGGCTCCGCAGAGAGGTTGTGGAGTCTCCTTCTCTGGAGACTTTCAAGGCCTATCTGGATGTGTTCCTCTGTGACCTGAGCTAGACTGTAAGGTCCTGCTCTGGAGGGAGGGTTGGACTCGATCTCTTTGGGTCCCTTCCAACCCCTGCTATCCTGTGATCCCGTGATCGGACTGAGACCCTGACGGCATCCATGCATTCTCCCAGCTTCCCACAGGCAGAGGGTGGGAAGTTTTCAGAAGCACACTAAACCAAACTGAGATGCTGTCCCCATCCCTTCTGCCATTTAAATCCAGGACAGCAACTGTGAGGGGCAGCCAGGAACTGCTCCTGCTCACACGAGTACACGGAGACCTCCTTGATGTGCGGTCCTGTACTAATTGTGCTGCTGGAGGTGAGCTAAAACAGGGGACTGCTTTCCAAATACTGTCTACGAGAAGACTGCAGAAGCCTGTATCGTAAGAAGTGCCTTTTCCATCCTTCTAAAATAGCAGGTTAAGTCATGTATATGACTCAGCGTCATTTTCTTGTCCTGTGACTTCAGGCAAGTGAGTTCCCTTCCAGCTTTCTGATGGGTTTTAGCCATCCAATCCAAAAATGCCCTGTTTAGGAAGCTGTGTATGTAGCACCACGGGGAGAAAAAAAAAAAAAAAAAGAAAAAAAGAAGTAGTAAAGCTGTTGAAGTGATCTCCCTCCAAACCAGCTCCACGGCAGTGTTTCTAATCAAGCCTGTCTTTGTCAGGTGTAAAACGAAGGGTAACATAATGGCAAATACAGCACTCGATACTCGATGTTAGAAGATTAAAGTGATTGAGAACATTAACACAACTGCGTTTCAGTGCCGGGGGTGGTTAGGAGGGAGGCAGGCAGCCACCGGTCCCGTCAGAAGCGCCCCTCAGGGCGGCCCGGCGGGAGCGGGCCTGTGGCTAACGGCCGCCGCGTTTTGGCGGGAGGGCTCCGCACGCCCCTCCGGCGGGAGAAGCGCCTGGACGCTGCCCTCAGGAGGAAGCGGACAGGCACAAAGGCTGCCCGGAAGGATCCGGGAAGTTCACAGCCGCTGTGAGCCGTAAGCACTCCTGGAGCTGCCCGGGGATGAGCTGTGCTTCCGTTACTGCGGTTGTGACTGGGAATTTTGGTGGTCGATGAAGGAGAGCAGTCCCGCGGTACCTTCACCCTTCGGGAATAGAAATTTGCACCCCCTGAAAATGCAGCTGGCAAGGGGAAGAAAAAAAACCAAACCCCACAAACAAACCCAAACAAACACAAAACCCCCAAATGTGTTGATAGTCGATTAATAATTTATTTTCCACCGAGTCAAGAGATGTGAAATTGAACCACAGTGCCCCTTGGAGCAGGTCACCTCTGGCCCCTGTGGCAGGACCCAAACTCGGGGGCAGCGAAGTTGGTTGCCACACTCCTGTCAGTTCAAAACCCACTCGTTAAACCCAATGTGGTGTCCTGGGTCTAGGTCTCTGTCACGCCAGCAGTCTGTTGGAAGGAGGGCAGCGCGCAGGGCTTGCTCACACTCACATATCCTAAGGAATTTGCTACCAGGGCAGTAACGGGAGGGTTAGGGCACCTGAGGTGGTTTGTATTGCCTCACAAAGATTCTTGTTTATTCATGGGTTTGCTATGCTGTCTCAGGCTTTCACCCTTCTATCTTGTTCACTGCAGGCACTGGTGGCTGGAATCCTCTGGGTCTTCAGCGAGCCAACGCACCAGCAGCAGGAGGCCTCTCCACCAAGCAGGAGAATTGTGTTCATATGTAAAACTTTCAGTACAGCGTCACATAATTTCTACATTTTTCCTTCCCAGCCTGCAAGAAGGCACAGACCTGGATCTGTTTCCTTCTTCTGCTATGAGATGCCAGTTGCCTAAGGATGGGGAGTAGGAGAGCAGTCCCATAACCTGTTCAGCTGCACTTGGAGTGCAGGATTATGTGCATTTTTAGTGAAGAAGGGGATTATGATACAATTGCAATGCCTTTTGCATTACTTCTTTTTCTTTCTTAAGTATTTGGAGATAAAGGGGTTACTAATATCCCTTCGAGTATTTTTAAATTAATGTTTTACTGTAATTATTTTTCTGATTGATTCAACACAGGATGTGAAGGATGTTCTGAAACAGAAATTAACTATATCCTGACACTAACAGAAAAAAAAATTATTTATTAAATCTAACAAACATGACTTCATTGTATTTTCATCCCAAACCCCAAATAAAATAATTCTAAAATTATAATAGTTCCTTTCTCACTTCTCCCATCCTCTCTTATACACAAGACTTTTGTAAACAAATTAAGCAGACCCTAACTATCTGCTTAGGTCTTCTCCTTTTGGTCTCGTAATGAAGTGTTGGAAGCAGAATCCAAGTTTAAACCTATATGTGGTGGCACACTGCCAAGGTTCTGTAGTTCAAGGATTTCTTGGAAGTCCCCTTATAGTAATTTACTTATTTACTGCTACCTCAGTACTATCTTTGTTTGCATTTCCCAGTAGTGACCAATACTTTATTGCCTGCCCTTTCATGATGAAGGCCATGGAGGATCAAGTAGTCCAAGAAGAACTAGGGTACCAGGATGATGAGGTAAATTTATGGTTCATTGAAAAAATATGTGTGGCAAATGTTATCTGGATGTATTTTGATAATGTTATGAGAGTCACAGAAAGATAGGAGGTCCCCAAAGACCATCGGGGAGTTCAGTGCATTTAGAATTTTGTTCGAGTCTAATACCAAGCAAATCTCATTCTCTTAGTCCCTTGTACAGTCTTGTTCTCCAAGTACTCTTCATTAACCTTTCAAAAGCTATGCACAAGATTTAAGAGGATTACCATTATTTCTTTATTTCTTAAATTTCTATATAAAATCATTATTTCTTTATATTTTACTCTTCTATATTGAACACAGGGGGACTATTGGCTAATTTTATGCTTCTAATGGATGTTCATCAGCCTAAAAAGAGTGAGAAACTGTTTTGGAAAAGAACAAGATGATGATCATAACACAAGTTTTATTAGCACAGCAGAGGATTCCTTGCCTGTGAAGACAGATTTTATGAAAAATGTGATAGGAAATGTATATGCCTTTGTGGCTCACTATGGCTTTGTTTATTTGGGCAGTCCAACAAGTATTAGTGTTCTGTTAAGGAAAATGATTTAAATATTCACAAATGCTTACTTTTCCCCCTCCCCCTGCTATCCTTCTAGGAATCCTTTTTTCAGGATATTGACCTGCTACAGAAACATGGAATTGTAAGTATCAGCAGTGACTATACCGCACAGAGTAGTCTGTTTAAAGCTATTTTAAAGTTATTTCCAAAAGCATATACACACTGTTATAAATAACTGAAATTCCACCTTGAAATAAATTCTAAATCTGTCATGTGAAGGCAAGTTTTGCCTTTGGTGATAAGGCACGTTTTCAGAAAACCTCATTCCCATCAAACTTCTAAATAAAGTGGCAAGATATTTGAAGTATTTAGCACCCAGCACTCTTGAAAAAAAACAACTACTTGCTAATTTATTTGAAAACTGTGATAGATTACTTCCTGTTCCTGCCAATCTTTGTAATTAATTCTGCATTTCTGGTGCCTATGAAATTACACCATGACAATTGTTGCTGTACTATTTTCAGTGTGCCTGAAAGGGGGTAGAGTGGGAGTGACGAAAATATTAGTAGCTAGTCAGTGTTTAGTTTTCTTAATCAAATAAGAACTCCTGTAATTGTTATCGCCATTGTCATCTTCATTATTATCATATAGTATAAACATCACTTATTTATTTCATATAAACATCACTTATTTATTTTAATTACTATTGCTATATGCTTATCTGGAGAATGACTCATGGATTGGAACCTTATTACACTCAGTGTTATAGAAGCAGAATAAAAAGTTGGGTTGCCCAAAGCAATGTAAGATTTAACTCTAGTATGAATGACTATGGACAGATACAGACAGGGAGGATACAGACACCATAAGACAGCATTAACCAGCATTATAGTCAATCAGCTCACCATGGAATTGTCAACTCGTTTTATTGGCAACTAACTGACAGTTTTTAAGAATTCTGACAAGGGATCATGAGATTGGAAGCTCTAACTATGGGAACATAGGAAAAAGAGACAAATCTCTGTGTTAAAAATTTAACAAGTTGACCAATGAGCTGGAAGGCAGCTGTACTTGCCTGTCAAAATTAAATGAGACATGGTATGCAAAGAATTATAAAGTATGAAAATATCTTGAAAATAAAGAATAATGACTTAGGCTGTTCTTCTAGATTAATAAGGGGTTTCTGCTCCTTTTTTTCCCCTTCATTCCAAAACACCCCAGGGGGAGTTTTTGTTCTCAGCTGTGCCAGCTAAAAATCTTTGTGTGAGCATATGATGACCCACATCTGTTAAATTAATTTGCTTAGAGTTGCATGAGTTGTTTTTTTTTTTTTTTTTTTTTTTCTTTTCCCTAGCAGTAAAGAGACAACTATTTACTAGATCTGACGGTGTGGCCACAAAGAAAGTCAGATCAGCAAAACCAAGGCTGTGATTTAACTTTTTTTTTTTTTCAAAAAAAGTCTTTATGAATTAAGGTGCTGTGACCCTGCAGCCTCTGCTCAGTATTCCTGCTCCTAGAACCCTTCTTCTGGCACATCTACTTTTGTATCCATCCTGTGAATTGGATTTGTGAATCAATTAATCCAAACAAAATCACCATTAAGAAATCTAGTTTAGGGGGTTTTATTTGTAAATTCTCAGTTAGCTCCCTTTTCCACTCTAGAAGCACATAACTGGGAGAGGGCTGCAACATGAGGTAGAGGTTCACCCCTCGTCTTATCACTACACTCCCTTTGAAGAGCCCCTCCACATTTTTCTTGTAGGCCCCTTTTAACTACTGGAAGGCCACTATATGGTGTCCTTGGACCCTTCTCTAAACTGAACAACCCCAGCTTTCTCATCCTGTCCTTGTAGGAGAGGTACCCCAGCTCTCTGGTTATCTTGTTATATTCATTTGGATGGAAGAGACATTTTTATTCATGATTGATTTTACCTCACCCATCCCTATTAGTGTAATAATCAAAAAACATATCGCAGGATGAGAAATAAGCTTCCAAATGAAGATGACTAATTTCTTGCATAACCTCCCTCCCTTCTTATGTCCCATGCACCCACACATTCTAGATAAATAGATAGTACATCCAGTTCATTTTTTTTTTCAAAGAGAACCCTTTCACAAATTATGTTCTCTTGAGAGTAATCTGTTGCTTAATTTTAAGTTTCCAGTGATGTGAGAATCATAAAAGGAGGTGAGAGGAGACAAAATATGTCAGGAGGGCACTAAAACAAGTCACACTGTACCCAGTTTATTGAGAATGCCAGTTCCCTACAGCCCAAAGTGTCAGTTAGGTCTGGAGGATACATGTGTTTTAAGCTGAACACACTGTGAATGTGCAGAAACGGCACAGCAGTTAAGGCTCAACTTCTGATGATCCTTGCAAGTTAGCTCACAGTTATCCACAATCAGATTATCTGGTTTACAGATTATCTGTGCTAAGGGCCAGATTGATACAGGGTTTACAAGGTCGGTCTCCACACTATCTGCAGTAATCTGTACAGCTGCTTTACTACGAGCTTGGATCTAGAAAGACTGACACAGAACAGGGCCAAGTAAATAGAACTGGGCCAAGTAAATAGAACTGGGCCCAAGACACCTTTCTCTCAAAAGCACTAGGATCTGGTCACTGCACCATGATGTTACTCAGAATTTTCTGGTGTTGCTGTCACAAACTACACAATGAAGAGTTCACTATAAATCTATTTCTGGGTGAAAATACACCTGCATATTAATGTATAATAAGATGTAATTCAAAGGTTTACTTTGCCTTCTAGTTGTTAACTGTCCTGAGTAGTCATAGAAGGGAACTTTCTTCACAGAATGTGGCAGATATTAAAAAACTGAAGTCAGTTGGGATCTGCACGATCAAAGGAATCCAGATGACCACAAGACGGGCACTATGCAATGTAAAAGGGCTTTCAGAGGCCAAAGTGGACAAGATTAAAGAAGCTGCAAACAAGCTTGTTGTAAGACCACCACTTTCCTGATAGTTTAAACTAACGCTATGCTCTGCAAAATGTTGTTCAGTGTTTATTTTAACAGACTTTTTCACCACATCAAGGTAATTTAAAAAAATGCTCTGCTTATTACTGTACATGGATAATACTTTATACTTTACAACAACCACAGAAATGCTGTAGTGCTTTTCATAGACAACCTGTGTAAATGAGGTTAAGGTAGAAATGTAAATGAGGTAGAGTAGAGTAGATACTTAGGTGGGATATTGCACTTTAGCTTCAACTTAAAATAAATCTCTTATGTACTCTTTGGTCATCCTTAGGAACCAGGCTTCCTGACTGCCTCTGAGTACAGTGAAAAACGCAAGATGGTATTTCATATTACTACTGGCAGCCAGGAATTTGAGTAAGTTTATCTCTAAATCCTTTCTTAGGCCAAATTGTTCCAATAATCATATTTATTGTATTTAATGAGACACAAAAGTATAATGGAGTAAGTAATTAACTAGGACATGTAGGTTACTTTGCATTGGGAGCTAGTGCTGGCTTGAGCTGCCTGCATCAGTAAGCAACAAAACCAACTCTTTTCTGAGGTGAAACTGGACTTTGTACAGTCATTGTAAATAAGCACAGTCTGCATCCAGAAACCCTCAATATATCATTTTTTCATCTAGTCAAAGCAACCTCTACATCTCAGGTCAAAATTGTATGCCTTCAAGACCTCCCTTAAAATATTCTTACAGAATGTTATCTTTGCAAATGTTATTTTCTCTGTTCTTTCCAGAAATTGTTTCAATAGATCTTTCTCTTGCATGGAGAATGGGAGGTTAATTATTTGTGAATCAGTGATCCTTTAGTGCCCCTGAATTTAATGCATGAAGTGAGGAGCTGTAAGGCAGGAAAAAAATTATAAAAGTAGCAAAAATGTATCTTTTTACTTTCTGCATATAATTTTATTGGATTAACTACATTGTAATCCTCTCCCTTCTCCAGTAAACTTCTGGGTGGTGGGATTGAAAGCATGGCAATCACTGAGGCCTTTGGAGGTGAGAAAAAAAAATAGTACTGCTGGACAAAGAACTGCAAGTTAGTTTAAATTTTAAACTGACATGGTTTATTTCTAGCAAACTTACCACCTGGTAGTCATAAAGATGAGTACCAACATGAGTGTGAGAAGAATCAACTTCTCTTTGAATTTTTCCCAATTTTCATTTGCTTGAAGACTAAGCTTGAACTGAGTAGTCATTAGACATTCTGATCCAGTAAAAAAATAGCATTACTAATACTATTATGAATGTGTCATATACTAAAGATTTTGCTGATGCAATCTATTTTCTTTTCCAGTAACGAAACTGCCACAAAAGAGATTTTAATTATGCAAACTTTGGATACACTGGTTCCATATAAGTTTTTAAATTACAGTCAAGTTACTATTACAGTAAATTTGATCAGTTAGTGGTTAACTTTTTAACAAGAAATAGAGTAGTCTTCCTTTTAGAAAGGATAACCTGGAGACTAACATGATTTGATAGAATGAGATTCATAAACTTATAAGCTTCTCCTTTATGATTTTACTGAAAATTAAACTGGGCCATGTCTGTGGAATCAACAATTTCTTTCACCCTCTCCCTCACTTAACACTTTGCCACAAGTGCCACCTGGTTTTAACTTCCCCACAGAAAAGAAGGCGTGACCTTAACAGTTACAATTGATCAGATTAAAGTATTTCAAATTTTGCTTTTCAAGTAACATACTTTTATTGAACAAAGTATGATTTATAAATTGGGGTTAAACGATTTGAAAAGGTGGGGAGAGAGGTGACTTCGGTGTGTAATAGTGTTTCTAACTGCCGTAAGTCCTGAATTTGGCAAACTTAGAAAAAGAAATCCTGACTTTTAAAAAAAATTATTATTTTAATTTTACTGAAGAGTTCCGGACAGGCAAAACCCAACTATCTCACACCCTTTGTGGTAAGTGCAATGTCTTAAAAAAAATATAGGGGGGGGTGGGAAAGAGGTGTTTCTTCTTAGTGAATCCATTATTTACAAATATGTCCAAATTAAACACATACAGACAAGACAGAATATTTTATCCCTACAGATACAGTGAAGCAGACCTTCGCAATTCTTACCTCCACTAGTAGTGTTTGAGTAGAGAGCTCATATAAATTAATACATTTTCATACTGCTCACATCAATGTAAGTTTTGCAATAAGGAGTGGGAAGACAACAGACTTGTCTTAGAGCAACCAGTAAAGACACCATCTGGAAAAGCAGAGCACAAATATGGGTTACAGGTGGCAAGGCATTGCTCATAAAAGCCAAAGGAAGGATTATTTATTTTAATTTCCTGGTTTCAAGAGGTTTATGAATATGATATTCTGAAATGGTCCTGATAGGATACTACTGGCTGATTATCCAGTAACTGCATAAACAAACATTTTGGCAGCCACCATATTCAGGCAGTGCCAAATACAGCAGGGCTCTGATTTCCCAGCAGTTTCTCTCAATATGTGTATGCGATAACTAGCATAAATATTAATACTGATAGAATACAGTTACCAGACACTGGGTAGGCAAACATCCCCTTAAATTAACCCTATATTATAAAGGAAATTATAGTACTTTCTGGAAAAAAATAAGGCCTCTTTCATTTAGTACAGTCTATTGGTCAGCATTCATACCCTTTTGCACTAAATGAATTGAGTATTTTAGCTTATTCACTCCAAAGAGACTAAACTCACAATCAGTAATTAGTCATGTATAAGGAAAAACTCAAATAATTTTTGATCATATGCATTACAACAGGAAAAAAAAAACCCAAAACAACTCTGCTAAGTCAATATCATTAATTTGGGTAGAGGGTTAAGAGGATGCTTTGTGTAGAAGATATTATTAGCAATATTGTTATGTATTTCCAACATAAAATATACAGATTGACTGATGGTACTGAGTAAAACACAATTTTTACACCATTCATTAAATCTCACCTGATCTCCAATTCAGAAAAGTGGCTTGAGTTTCTTCTCAAGCCAGCAGTAAGTCTTGAGTTACTCCTGATTTCCACATTCACTAATAATGGTGAATTTTGTGCTATGGATAAGCAGTCATACTTAATTTTAGAGGAAGAAAACGTTTTCCCCACTTTTATATTTTGATCTATGATTCACTGTAGTGACAACTCAGCTTCCAGGACAAAACGGCTACACAGGTGGAAAGATTATCTTCATTGATACTGAAAACACTTTGTATCTTTTGGACTGTTGAAAGCTACAGGTACAATGAACTGGGAAGTCAGTTCATTTTGTTTTAAGTAGGAGGCTCCAAACATCTTCATACATGTAAGACATTATGACCTACCCAGAAAGTCTGGAGATCACAGTGTGCAGTGGCCCGCAAGGTAGTGACTTTTTTCTCCATCATTTGATGTAACCCACCCTATAGAAACAGCTTTTATGTGCCTTCCTCATAATGGTACCAGTGATGGCAGATTTTCTATCTACTTCAAGAGAAATTCATCTAAGTACTGAACACTATTTTTAACACTCTGTATCTGTGGTAGACTGTGAATAAATAGGTTTTGTTCACAGCTAAATTCTTAGAGCACAGATATCCATATGTTAACCTCCCCACCCCCCAGCCCCCGCCTCAAACCATAAACACAAACCAATTATCATTGTGAGCCCTGAACTATCTTTAGGGTATGTGGGACAGTGTGAAGAGAAGTTTGTCTCTTCTAGAATCAAAGTAAATATCTGTCTTTGTTTTTTCCATAGCTCTGTTATGGAATGGAGTTTTATTATTTTCAGATCATGTTTTGTACAAAGGAATCCTTAACTGTGCCTCATGTCAGCCGACCAGACCGTCTTCGTGACATTGCTGATCGCTTCAATGTTGACCATGATGCAGTACTTGACAACGTGCTCTATGCACGTGCATACACTAGTAAGGCCATCATTGCACCTGGCATGAAACCTGTTTTGTCTTTAAGCCCCCTCTTTTAATAATTCTCATTTCATTAACTGAGATGACCAACTAGGGAGCACAGAGAATGTTTTGCTCCTAACAAAATCCTTCCTAAGCTCGCTTCCCTCCTCTGGTGTTGTACACTGAGCAGGTCTGTTTACTGTGTTTTCCAACTCACCAGCACTACATAAATTTTGCAGTTTGCCACAACATTAAGTAAACTCTGCCATGTATATGCAGAGTGTCAACATAGCATCTTAGTAAAATAAGCACCAATTAATGTAACTATGCTCACCTGAATGCAAGGTAATTCTATACATGCTGTTGAGACATTCTCTATCACCTTGAGAATGGGACTTCATGGGGACAGCTCAAATGCCCTGTCACAAGACAATGCATTAAAACTTCAAGAAGTTTTTAATAGGACTTTGAGAGTACAATATGAACATGAATAATATTATTAATAAAATTTCTGTGCACCATTTAATTAAATTCTATATTGCTTTTCAGTTCTTAACCAAAAAAAAAAAAGTTTTCTTCACTAATAGTTTTGCAGCAAAGCTCTCCACAAAGAAGTTTTGTTAGATGGTGTGGTAAAACCTTAATGCAACAGCTGGGCAAGTAGAAACTGGAACCTGTAAAAGTGCAGGCACTGCTGGGTACTGTTGGGTACTGCTTGCTACTGGGTTTTAAAATGCTGGAAATTAAAATATAAACAATGAAGATGTTTAAAGTGTAATTTTAAAATTCAGGCTTTTGTTGCTTCAGAGCTCCCTCAGGTCCTAATTTCATTTGGCAATTGTACCTCCCACCAGGTGAACATCAGATGGAATTGCTTGACTATGTAGCAGCCAAATTCCATGAGGAAGCAGGCATCTTCAAGCTACTGGTACAAACCATTTTGGCTTTGTTGTTGTTCTATGCTTATTGCTTATTTTCGTGTTTTATTTCACTATATATTTACTTATCTAGCATAATTACAATGCAGATCATTGACTCCGTAATGGCACTTTTCCGTGTGGATTTCAGTGGTCGCGGAGAGCTGGCTGAACGACAACAGAAGCTGGCTCAGATGCTGTCAAGGCTCCAAAAAATATCAGAAGGTAAGGGAAATATTGCAAAATTTGGAAAACATGGACTGCAGTTACTGAAGCAGTTGCTCTTGGTAGTGCAACCACCTCAAAGTCCAAGTGAATTATCAATCACGCACTGGCTAGGAATATTTCATCACATTGTTTCTCAGTTACCAAAAAAATCAAACTGTTAATGTATTATTTTAAGATGACAGATTAATGAGTCTTCAGAACTACTGAATATTTAGTGTTTTACTAGACAGAGTGTTTGAAGTCCTAAATAAGAGAATATAGGTTGTAGAACTGGGCAAATAAGCAGTAAGAGGAATTGTCTTTCCCAGGTTTTGACAGTCTAAACACATGAGAATAACAGAATCATAGATTGGTAGGAGTTGGAAGGGACCTTCAGAAACCATCAAGTTCAACCCCCCTTCCAAAGCACGATCACCTAGGGTAGGTCACACAGGAACGCGTACAGGCAGGTCTTGAAATTCTCCAGAGGAGACTCCACAGACTCTCTGGGCAGCCTGCTCTAGTGCTCCATCATCCTCATAGGGAAGTTTTCCCCTTATGTTGAGGTGGAAAATCCTGTGTTCCAATTTGTATCCATTGCGCCTTGTGCTATTACAGGACACCACTGAAAAGAGACTGGCAGCATCTTCTTGACACCCACCCTTCAGATATTTATAAACATTAATAAGATCTCCTCTCAGTCTTCTCTTTTTCAGGCTAAGCAGACTCAGGTCTCTCAGCCTTTCCTCATCAGACAGATAGATATTCCAGTCCCTTAATCATCCTCATAGCCTCTGTTGAATACTCTCTAGTATACCCCTGTCCCTCTTGAACAGAGGACCTCAGAACTGGACACAACACTCTGGATGGGGTTTCACCAGGGCAGAAAAGAGGGAGAGGAGAACTTTGACCTGCTGGTCAACCTCTCCTTATTGTATCCCATTAGCCTACTTGGACACAGGGCTCGTCACTATCTCATGGATAACTTTTTGTCCACCAGGACTCCAGAGTCCTTGTTCATAGAGCCAAAGAACAGAAAAAAAGATGAAGGTACAGAGAGATAAAAAAGCAGTGCCCATTCCCATGTTCCCAGTGCTTTGCAATGCTCTGAGGGAGGATGACAGAATGAACAGGCTTCCTCCCCTTTGGAATGCCTCAGAATGTTGACGATGAATGAGTAAATGTTGCTTAGTTTTGGTTTTTTTTTTCTTCATGCAAAAAAAAAATAAAAATTAAAAAGCTAAACAAAGACAAAGGGCTGAGGGCAGGGAGCCAACAGAGAAAGTGGAAACTGAGGAAGAATTGTTCAATGGAATTCTAAAAGTGACAATTTTGGGTGTAAGCAACACAGTCAAAGTCATACAGGAGCAAATTGAGGTTGTCTCCTGAATCACTCCCACCATTAGACATAAAGAATATTTGCTTCTCTTTCACTTGAAATTTGACATGCTTCAGCAGCAGCCTTGCTTCTACCATGGATGGGAGGAGATTTTGGAATTCTAATTGGATATAATCCAGTCCCACTTTGCATTTTCTTCTATTGCAGAATATAATGTAGCCGTGTTTGTGACCAACCAGATGACTGCTGATCCAGGAGCAACCATGACGTAAGATACTTTGTCTCTCTTTTTTCTATTACATATTTAACAGAGATTAAAACTGAGACTGTAAAAAGCAAGAGGTGCTAAAGTGAAGGTTTAGACTGGTTATTAGTCCAACTGCTATGATGGGTCAGACATGGATGACACCTGTAGGTTTCAGTACTTGTAATGAGTTTTTTAACATTCATCTGCTGCTTAGCATTGTGACTTCTCTCACTGTGACTCATACAAAGAGAACCAAGTCATAAAAATACTAAAAAAGCACCCCACTTTCTTTTGGAGCAGCTTATATATGAAATTTAAGATATGTATTTCTAGAACTTCTTGGCTTTAATGAGAGGGAAATTATGCCAGCATTGAACATCTGAACATCCTATCCTGAGGCAACTGTGTTAACATCCCCTTTAGGTATACTTCTGGTATATTTAGCCATTTGTTATTCATTATTTGGTTCAGTATGTCTTGTTTGACAGTTTCTTACCTGTGGAATTTGGACAGTGAATCATAGCAACTTTCTTGCTAATGTAGCTTTCAGGCAGACCCAAAAAAGCCCATTGGGGGCCACATCCTTGCTCATGCTTCGACTACCAGGATTAGCTTGAGGAAAGGGAGAGGGGAGCTGCGTATCGCAAAGATATATGACAGGTACATCACCTTTCTGTCACAGCAAGGAAGCTGCATGATGAACAACCATGAGGTGAAACACAATAGTCTGAATAGCCATTTTATGGGCTAAAACTGAACAGGTTTCTGGGAGGTAAGCTGAGAGAAAACCTGAAAGGACAAACTACTTAACAGACTTCAAGTTGTCTTGCATATTGTGTGCATTTAATTGCATAATCTTTCATCATAAACCCTGTGAAACGCTCATCTCTTAAAGAAGACTACCAAATAATTTAAGACTGGTGGTCCCTTAGCATGAAAAGTCCAGAGCTGTTAAACTGCCAAGTTTTACTGACACGATTAGTATTATTTTATGTGGTAAACTGTGGCAGAACAGTGTAAAGACCGGTGTTTCTGCTCAGGAACCAAGAAACTGAAACGAGAGTTTGCACACACACAATCTTTCCTTCTCTGCATCTCATAGCCTTCCCTCCCTTCTGTCTGTCATCTTCCAAGAGGTGAATTTCACATCTGATCTTGATACTATTGATTGTGTTCTACAGTTTGTGTATAAATATGTTGAAGTATTCCAGATTGCTTACACTTAGAACATTTTTGGGAGTATTGCACAGCTACATTTAACAGTGGAAATCACAAGTTGTTTTGCTTTGTTTTTTGTTTGTTTGTTTTGCCAGCCCTGAGATGCCAGAAAACGAAGCCACATTTGCAATAACTGCTGGAGGAATTGGAGATGCCAAAGAATAGGCAGAAAACCAATGTAAGTGTACAACTGAAAACTACATGGGCAGTTAGGGTGAAGATTTGTGCAAGGTTACTGACTGCCCAGCCACATTTCTTTTGGGTCTTTTGGGAACCATTCAAGATATTTTGAGAGAATATTGGGATGAACTCTGTGCACTTCAGTTTTCTTCATCTTAATAGAATTTAGTTAATTTAGGTTCTTCTTTTGTCAGCTGAACGTCCAGCAAAGACTGAAGAAATAAACTTCACAGATTCCTTTTCCTCTATTTTGTGAAAATCAAAGCTGTCCTTTCACATGAGATTAATGTACTCTTTTTTTTCTCAGCTTCTTTCGAAGATTGTTATGTTGTAGAATAGTGCAAAATGGAACAGAATTGGAATAAACTCAGTTATAAAACTGACATAAAAAGGCAGGAGAAACAGCCCAAGAATTTGATGGAATCCCATGTACAACAGAGGGAGAAGTTACTTTAAACACATATCTTTAGGCATTTTTACCTTGACTAGGAAATTTTTAAACTTTTCTTTAGCATTTTATTTTTGAGAGGATGTTTTAAAACTGTTTTTTAAATTAAAGAATAAAGATTATGAGTTAGAACAGCACTCTGCTTATGTGTGCGTGCTCTGAATCAAACCCTGCTCTCAATAATCTCACTGATCTTTCAAGAGAGAAATAAGCCAAGTGCAAACATTTTCAAGCCTTTTATCTAGTTGTCTAAAGAAAAAAACTTTATATAATTGCCTTGTCAGGCTCCTAATACAAGTGGGAATATGAAAGGGTATTATTAATATATAACAAATATAATTAAAAAGCAGAAGATGACAAAAACAGTGGCTAGGCAGGTAAAGAGGCTGGCACCAGTACTTACACCAACGGAAAGGGACTAGTGACTCAGCTTGCTGCGGGCCAGCACAGGCATAGCTCTGAACCAGCTATGGAAGAGTGGCACCAGGGGCAAAAGAAGGAGGTGGGATGGGAGCAAAGAGAGAAACGGGAGGTCAAGGGACAAAATACCAATTTGGTTTGCATTACCTCCAATGCTCATGGAATCGCTTGCTTTAAAATTAACAATTTATATTATTAGATGCTTTAAGGGAAGGCTTTACTTTGCCCTCTTGTACAAAAATACTGATTGGAATGGGCCCGACTGGTGTCTGCTTAGAAAGCTTGTCCTCACCAATATTGTTTTTTTTTTTTTTCCACAATAGATTAAAGCCTGTAACATGGAGTAAAAAGGTAGCAATCACCACAAATTCTCCTCAGAAAAGGCTGCCACAGTAGCCTTGTGATACAGCCTGGGAGTTTGCCTTCCAGAAGTGGTTTCTTAACAGATTCTTGATATTTTTCCTGAGGCAAAGCACTGGGGTTTTTTTTTTTTGTTTTTTTTTTTGTTTTTTTTTAA
>VWZI01012856.1:84602-95602 GCA_013396835.1 Psilopogon haemacephalus | reverse complement strand
TTTTTTTTTTTTTTTTTTTTTAACAGCAGACACAAAATGAGAGAGAAGCCAGCAAAGAGGTAGGCTGATCTAAGAGAGCCAGGAATGGGTCAGCCATTGTCATTTAATGCAACATTATTTGTATTTGCCAGGCATTCCTATCTAAAGGCTCAGTACAGAGTGCAGGTGAGACCTTACAGTGTCACCTCTCCTACCCCCTTAGAAAAGCCCAAGTTTCTTCCAGTATTCTAAGCCTTTTGCTTTCCCACGTGCCACACATAGCACACAAGGCAACTAAAATGGTAAATAATCTGTGTCACATTCCAGAACGTTACTTGTTTTCAGAGTCTGAAATCAGAAAGGTTTTCTGCCAGTACAGCTGATTTCTGATAATCCGACAGCACAGGCCAATGTCTGGTTTGGTTGTTGTACACGGACCACCCTCCAGGCATGGCTATGTCAGAACGGATTGACCGGCTGTTTGCGGGTAGGTGCTAAGCGTGTAAGCACAGCACAGGAGAACTCATGGCCTATGCCCTGTTATTGCTTCATGGCTTACTGTATTTTTTAGCTAGCAGTCTCTGGCTGATTTGGGAAGCCAACGATCACAGGCCCTTAACGCAATGTCTATGCTGAGTCTGGCGTCCTTCCAGTACTTCATGCTATTTTTTTTTCTGATCACTTGCAGTAACATCACAGCGGGGAAATTAGCGAATTCGTTTGTATTCCGGACAGGTTGCCAGGAGCCTCCTGCAGCTGCGGAGCGGAGGGTGTGCTCGGGGGTTGCCAGCACCACGTACGCTGGGGCCCGTTATGCCATTTTCTCCTGCCACTCAAGCGAATGCACACATCATGGCTGCTGTGACTCCTGCCCCAGCGCCAGCATTCCTCTAATGATCTGTCGCGTAAAGAAAAGAAGAAAAATTCCCAACACACCCGGAACGTTCGAGGGGCTGCTCCCGCCCGGCCTAACCCCCGCCCCCTGCACCCGTTATTGTCTCTTCAACCCCGTCGCCACCCTCCACGGGGCGAACGGGCGCGTAGGCAAAAGGCCGTATTCTCCAAACCCTACTACGCTGCAAAATTCATGTAATCCTCTAGCCCTGCTGGCACAACCCGCGGAAGAATTTTAAGCAAAGCACACGGCTTCTTCCTGCTTTAAGCCAGCCTGAGTTACGCAATTTCCGTACGTCGTGTACAGGCGTAGTGTACGCCTCGGCAGAGGTTTTCCCTACCATTCAGAAGAGGTTACGCGATTGACTCCATGCGTAGCAGACTTTGAAGAGTAGGGAGAGCGTTACTCTCCTCCTTCCCTTCCTCACGCCGGGCCTGCTTGAAGTAAAGAACGCTACGTACTTTTCGTAGCCTTCCGGCCGCACCGAACAGTGTTTCGCCAAGCGACCTTAGGGCGTAGTTGGCTTCCGAGAATAGACTTAGCTGTTTTCCAGGGCCGCAGTTTGCGCAGCGTCGGGCCGTCCGTAACGTAACTGAAGCAGATTGGAGCGGCGGCAGCCATTTTGTGCCGGGAGACCGGAGACAGAAGACGCTAGCGTCTCCACACTTCACGGGCCCTGGAGCCGACCGAGAACCCCGCTGTTCCCTCCGCCGACGTTCAGCGGGTCTCTGACCCACTGACGACGACTTCTCCTTTTGTAACCCACCAAAGAAGCGAGGTGGCGCAAACCGATTCCTCCGAGGCACAGCCGCCCCTGGCTGGACCCTCTCCCCGTACCCCCAGTCCCTCGCCGACCCCACGGCCGGCGTTCCGCTGCCTCTCTCCCACCCCTCCGGGTGCGATGAGAGGCTTCGGGGACCGGGGCCGCGACCGAGACCGCGGCGGGTAAGGGCGGGGTGGAGGAGAGTGTGGGGGGGAATAGGCTGGGCCGGGTGGGTTGTTTGGCGGGGGAGGGGGGGTGCTGGCGCGGCGCAAGTTGAGTGGGCATGGGGGCGGCGAAGGAGGGAGCCCTCTCCCCTGCTTCGAGGGCCTGGTGGGAGGAAGGCCTGGGAGGAGTCGTGGGGACGAGGGGGCCGCGGTCTTCTTGCGGTACTGGGGGAACTTTTTCCCCCGAAATTACCCGAGGGGGATGGGCTGGAGCCTTTCTTAGTCAGGTTCTGTTAGCAGGGCCGAGTGGTGGGTTGAGGAGGGTTTTATTTAGCTTTTCTGTCGTTCTTGTATAACCGTGCGTGCCTTGTTTGCAATTTTAAGGCCTCCCGTTTTATTTGCTGCCAGATCTCTATTTCTTTACCCTACTCCCTCTTTTTCCCCTCTCCGCAAGCAGCGAAGGTCTTGGTGGCCGTGGCAAAGGGTGGTTGGACGGTCTGCCCTTCTGGTTGTCATTGTTCCTTCTAGACTTACTAGAAAGATGGCAGTTGGTGAAAGATCTTTTCTAGTTGCGGTCACAGGCTTATCGTGAGGGGAAATGAGATTGAAAACTGCTGCCATGCAGGCAGCTTGCATAGTCAGGAGGTGATCCTCAGTAAACATGGCCCTGGACCCCACTTAATGAGCATGACCAAGCTTACTTACCATAGTAGTCAGACAGGATTTTGTATGGCAGTGCACAGGGCTAGTGCTTGATGTACTTGAATCTGCTATTAAAAGAAAGCTTGGCTTGGAAAAAGGTTTATATAGGTTGTATTTGTATTTTTTTTTCTTCTGGGGATGGCAACGATCGATATACTGTCATTACATAGTGTATGACTCGTTGAGGCTTGAGGTGTTTAAAGGGTTGAGAGTAATAAGGTGTTTTTAAAGTTAGAGCTAATTTAGGATTGGCGTTTTCTGTCCTATAGATCACAAGTAGTTAGGCCTCTATTCTCAAGGATTAGCAATAAACGTGTCATGTGCCCTCTGTTGTTATTAATATGGCAGGCTATATCTCTATTAATGAATCTTCCCTCCTCCTTCCCCCCTTCCTTTTCTTGTTTTCTCTCCCTACTGGGAGAGTCAGGAATATTTTGGCCTATGTGCAGTGCATTTTAACGTTTAGTTTCGTGTTGTTTGTGAAGAGAGATAGTTGTGTCCTTGTTTTATCTTACACCCACATTTCACGCTCTGAAGTTAAGAGAGAGTTTCATTATTTTTTTTTCACAGAGAGTTCTGGTGTTTCTCCACTATGAGATTTCCAGCTCAGTTTAACCCAAGGACATTGGAAAATGCTTTGGCAAGTCTGAGATAGTTCAGACCTCATCTGGTTTTGGAGTGTAGTGAGTGAGTTTGAGTATGCAGATTTATATGCAGTTACTTAATAGTGACCATAGTGTGGTCACATCACTTGATGTGCTTTGAAATTTGTATTATCTCATTTTGTGTAAAGACTGAATATAGGTACATGCTTCTTTTTTAGACCAGGGGTTTTGCATAAGTAAAAGGAGTGCCTACATGCTTCTTTGTGAAGTATTTTGAGCATTTGAATGGAAAATTGTTTTCTTGGCATATTACCCTGGAAGTTTTAATGCATCAAGATTCAGGTTGTTATATACATCTACTTAAGGTGTAAAAATAGTTGTAACTACTGACAACCATCATATTTCATATATAGCCTCTATAATATAAATTCTGAGCCGCTCAGCATGCTGATTAAGCACCGTTTGAAAATTTTATCCTTTTCTCAGTGCTGATTCTTTAGTAGGCTAACCAAGTATGGGGGTTCTTTTCACTTCCTGTCAGGAAAGAGTTGTAGTTGACTTCTTAGAATGGGCGTTGTACTTTTTCAGTCTGCAGTGTAACAGATTCTCTCAGTTCTATCCCAGAAATGATGGCACTGGTAATATCAAGAACAATGTTTTGAGTTGGTCTGAAGTTGAACTTGAAAAGAGGACTGTTGGCAAATCAGTGGAATAATCTTAGATTTAAGTCAGTTTAACTGAAATGGGAATCTTGTTTTATTTGTGATCAGAATGTAGAGTGTCACTGCCAGTTTAGCTGATAAACTTGAGCAAAACTGCTGGAGGGCTTCTTTCAGGTCAGTGGACAGCCATATTGTGTAAGAATGAAGAACTGAAACTGGGACTTCTATGTAAAATATAAGAATTCTTCCCTCTGCATAGTTGAGGAGCAAATAATCGTAGTACTCATCTATTTCAGTGACCCGTGTTGCAATCAGTTCTTCCAGTTCTCACTGACGACTTTGATTCTCCAGTTGACTTCAGTGAGATTGGGTTTTGTTAACCCAAAAGTATAGTTGTTATTTTTGGCACATTGACATAGTTATCATTTTGACGTCCAGTTTTCATGATCAGTAGCAGACATCTTCAGCAAATGTGTTCCTGTAAATGGAAATCTACACGTAAATTTTTTTTCTTTGTCTTGAAAGAAAATGCAGTGCTAACATGTTGAATTTGGGTTTCAGTCTTCATATGACAGGAATTGCTAATTATGAAGGGATCTGATAGGCATACTGGTGAGAAAATAAGGAATATTTATAGGAAAGGGAAGAGACTTAATGAGTAGTTTCAATAGAATAGGCATTTTAAAGCTCACTTAGCAGGTTTTAAGTTATATCTACCATGCTTAGCTTTTCCAAAAGTGTAAGCCTTTCTTCGTGTTAATATGGCTGGATGAGGCTCTGGCCAGCCTGATCTCTAGGGTAGGATGTCCCTGCCTCGATGGTGGGGGGGCTGGAACTAGATGATGCTTGTGGTCCCTTCCAACCCTGACTGATTCTGTGATTCTGTGTTGAGTTCTGTTTTTTGAAATCTCTTCATCACTGTAATTTCTAGTTTCCATTACGAAGTAACTTTAGTTAGTGTCTGAACTGATAGGCTTGTACTTAATTCAGACATTTATTCAGATTTTACTTATTTCTTGGCACATGTATCCCTCCCCCAGGTTACTAATGTAATAAGATTACTTTGGGATTTTTGTTGCTTTAAGTTAATTTCATTAACAGTTAGTGGTCTGATTGAATAAGATGCAGACACTTTGGATTTGCTATCTAAATAAAATGGGCATTTCTCATGAGTTTCATGTTTTGCAGAAAGCTGCAGCCGTATTAACCAAAGTCTGAATGAGGACAAAATTTGACCTGGTAACATTTGGGAAATTACCCTCTGCTCTATCTGTATGATACTAATGAAGGAGCTGAAATGTTTTTTAATGGAATTTTAAGATACATAATTTGCTTACAGTAAATAATCATTCTGTGCCAGTCGATTACTCTTACAGATTATTGCCAGAAACTCATGTTTTGTCCAATGCATTAATGAGTCATTAAAGTTAGTTCTTAACCTTCTGAAGTGAGTTAAATTAACTGGGTGAAGAAAATGTGGCAGAAAGAGCAACTTCTGAGTTATTCTGTTAGTTAGGAAATTTTTAGCAGACATTAGCTTCTTAGTGTCTTATACACTTGAATCTTAATCAGAAGCATTTGAGAGAGGATATAATTTTTCCAAGATACTTTGGGGGTTTTTTTTGCTGTTAGACTTGGGTTTTAAAAGAGGATTTTTTTTTTTTTTAAGTTGCATTGGTTCCAGAATTACAGATGGCTTTGCAAGTGGGGCTAGATTTGTTTACTTTCTGTTCTGCACTCTTGTTTTTCATTTGAGGTATGCTACTTGATAAGAAGGGAGGCAGAGAAGGAATCAATAAAGTAGCTGGTTTCGTATAAATTGAACCTTGAGAGAGATTAAAAGAACTTGGAATTGTATATTTTCCTCATCCCTTTCATCTAACCATGTTTTGAGTGTACTGTCAGAGGAGGTAGATACTGTATCTGTACCCATGGCCTTGTCCTGATGAAGGGAACCTTGAGCTTCCCTTCCTAGAGACAGGAGAATTAAGGCAGTGACCTTCAAATGATTGTACTGGAAACAAACTTTGAGAACTGACTTAAAGCAGGTTTAGTTTATTTCAAGAAGTTGTATGCCATTATAGTGATTGAAGGTGGGTGACTTTTGCTAGAATATTGTGCACTCATGTCAGATCAAATAGATTGGGAAATGCTTAATGAACCTGAAAATTCCAGAGTAATTAAATACTCTTTGCTAACTGACATTGATGTTTTCAGGTTTGGAGCAAGTCGTGGGGGTCCTCTTCCTCCAAAGAAATTTGGTAATCCAGGGGAACGTTTGCGAAAGAAAAAATGGGACTTAAGTGAACTGCCTAAGTTTGAGAAGAATTTCTATGTGGAACATCCAGAAGTGGCCAGGCTTACTCCAGTAAGTTTTCATATTCTGTTGCAATTTGCCTAGAAGAGAAAATGTCACAAGTGGGAAAACCTGTCCGAAGAAGTCTGGGACAGTGTGTAATGGAACTGTCTCTTCATTAACTTTGTTTGGCATGTGTTTACTCTGCACAGAATGGGTTCTTCTGTTGCCCTGATTATTCAACATTAGCAAAGGTGGTGCTTCTGCTTTTAGTTGTTTTTATAAGACATACTTTACACTTGATCCTTTCTAATTCGTTGTCATAATGCTTGTCTGGTCTAGCTATTCATCAATGTAGACTTAGAAGAACGTGGGAGTTGCAGTACTGGCAAAGAACCTGAAAGAACCCAAAATAATGGACTAAAATAATGACTGGCAGAAATAACTACTTTCAAACATTTCTTAAGTATTTTACTGTAATTGTAATAATTCAGGTTGAAAGAGGCTCATGCAGACACATTTAATCCTCTGAGAGCAGAAATAATTCAAAACCAGAGCAGGTTGCTTAGTGCATTGTCCTTTTGAGTTTGGATTGTCCTTGCTGAGTGACTGTCCCAGGTGGGACAGGAAAGCCTTTAGCTTTCCCCCTTGTAATTGGACATACCCTGCTAAAAACAATGTGGCGCTTATGCTGGGGGCTCAAAACTCTGTAGTACATTGTGTTTACTGTATAGATACAGCATCCTCCCCTTCCTACCCAATTTGGGTCTAATTTTCTTTTTCTCTCTTTAACATTGTTATATTTAGAAATTAAAAGGTGTAATTCTTAATGCCAATAAGCAAACAAAATGTTCTTGTGCAGTTACATAGACCTACAAGTCTTTATGTGAAATACTCATGAGATACTTACATGACATAGAGGAATTGAAGGAATGCTCCCTGGAGGTGTTGAAAGCCAGATTGGATAAGACCTTGGCATTTCAAGTCTAGTTGAGAGGTGTCGGTGCCCCATTGCAGGGGTGGGGTTGGAGTAGATGATCTCTGAGGAACCTTCGAACTTAAGCCATTCTGTGTTGGCTTTTTCAAGATGAAGCAACTTGAATTACTGAGCCACAGCTGATGTTCACTGATGTAACTGTCTTTTTCTCAGCCAACTAAAACGATTTTTCACATTAACCCCAGAAGTACATTTTTTTATATTTTAACCTTTTATTGAAGCTCAAGAGACTCTCAGAAATAGGAGTTCATTGTTTTGGATAAAGTACATATTTGATGATGAATAGATTATGTTGATTCTTTCTTAATGAGAATTAGAGTAAGCCCATGAATTTTTGAATCATGTTGCAAAGGGCAGTTGGACTTGAAAGATAACCTAGACAAACATTTTTTGTAACTAAAATTATGAAGGTGCACATTTTAGAAATATTTTAAGAAGTTATACTCTTGAGAAAAAATTGCAAGGCCTAAGTGTATCATTATGATGTTGCCTGAGCTGCTTTCATGCATAAAATATGTGCTTATTCAGAAGATAGTACCAAACAGCATTTCCAAGTTGCAGGTTGTCCAGTAAAAGCTCTGTATTTAACCACTACTGGAATGTGTTAATTGAGGGAGGGAAACTACTCTGCCTTCTGCTTGTCCACAGTATATAAGGGTCTATTTATTTTGTTTAGTTCTTAGCACTGTCAGAGAAAACATATTTTGTATCTGATCACCTAGTGATAGGGATTGGAAGGGCCCTCTACAGATGATCTAGTCCACCCCCCTGCCAGAGCAGGTTGCACAGGATGGCCTCCAGACCATCTCTCTGGGCAGCCTGTTCCATTGCTCTGCCATCCTCAATGGAAAGAAGTTCCTCTTCATGTTTAGATGGAACCTACCTATGTTCAGATTTGCACCCATTACCTCTTGACCTGTCACCAGGAATCATGGAAGAAAGACTGGTCCAGTCCTCCCAGCACCCTCTCCTCCCCCCCAAGTTTTTAATACTTCTGAAGCTGTTGGCCATTTCTGTTCTCTGGAAAAGTACAATTTTGGAAAACACTCTATTAATACACTTTTTGCTAAGAAGGAGTGGTTGGAAGAAAAGAGCAACATTAGTCCTTCCAGACTGCATAGAGAGCTTATGCCTCTGAATATTGCTGGAGCTGTGTGGTAACTCAGTTCTGAAATCTTAATGGCAGTCCTTTTTAGATCTGTTCCAGTTCTGTCCTCTAATAAATAGGTGTGACGTGAGTTAGTAAAAACAGACACACTGAGTCCCAACTGACATTGGGCATTTTACTTTGCTCTTTTTCCCCCCGCAACATAAATAGTATGAAGTTGAAGAATTACGGAGGAAGAAAGAGATAACAATTCGAGGAATGGAAGGCTGCCCCAAGCCTGTGTTTGCTTTCCACCAGTGTAGCTTTCCACGTAAGTATTTTGCTATTTGTGGAGGGTTGCTCAAAACCCAGTAACTGTTTTGGCCTTTATGTTTTGTAAAACCTTTTGTGAAGCCTCAGTTACGCTTTAAGAATTTTTTTTCCTTAAATTCTTAGAGTATGTGATGGATGCCTTGATGGACCAGAACTTCACAGAACCCACTCCAATTCAGTGCCAGGGCTTTCCACTAGCTCTCAGCGGTCGTGATATGGTGGGCATTGCGCAGACTGGCTCTGGGAAGACACTAGCAGTACGTACTCATCCCTTTTGTTTATTTAGTTTTCCTTGTCACTACAGAAGTCACCCTTGGATACTTTTTAGTGGTTTCTGGGCTTGTCAGTATTGCAAGCAGAAAGTGAGAGGATTGCATGTTTTGAAGCTTGTTTTATTGCATCATGGGTGAGACTTAAGTCTCAACTAGCTTATCTTAGGCATGTATTTTGTGCTTGACTTTCTTTTTGGATGCTTAATCACTTCTCTTTAGTATATTCTGATGTTGCAGTTTAAAAAACAGAATGTACTCTTCAGCGTTAGATACACCTGAATTTTATCTGCAGTGGATAAGAAGGAGTTCTATCCTTTCTGAAAAGCATTGGTTAGGGCTAAAATTGCTCAATTCTGTTGACTTAGATTCAAAGTTTAAATAAGCCTTTCTTCTGGAAATGCTGAGCCAAATTTGTATTGTGCTCATGTCAGAGCAGATATGGTTGGTCAGTGGCTTTGAAAATCTGTTTTGCTGGATACATGCAAGTATCTGTTTTTGCAGAATTCTGATTTCTGTATGGTCAAGGTTTTCATCTCTCATGTCAGGTGTTGGCTTCTTGGAGGGGTGTTAGACTAAATAGGCTCTTGCTGTAATCCATTTATCATGGCAGGAGGTCATTGGCATTGAATACTGAAGTCCTGTGACTTGACTTAAGGTTCTTTTGTTCTAGTACCTGTTGCCTGCAATTGTTCACATCAACCACCAGCCATATTTGGAGAGAGGGGATGGCCCAATTGTAAGTGCTTGTTGATTCTCTTTCTTTTTTTTTGTGTTAGGCATTGTTAATGAGCTGTGTTAATTATTTAATTGACATATCAGAATAGTAAATAGAGAAATGTTTAGTGCTGCAATGTTTGCTTCCCACTGAGTTGAAATTTTGTGCAATCACTGACATAGTCTGAAAAGATTTGAATGTTTTAGCTAATAAAGAGCAGTTTGTCCAGCTTTCCTTGTGGTATCTGTGTGGAGCTCTTCTGTTAGGGACATGTGTTCAACTTGGCTGTCCTGAATTGATACCTTTTGCAGTGTCTTGTACTGGCACCTACTAGAGAGTTGGCCCAGCAAGTGCAGCAGGTGGCTGATGACTATGGCAAATGTTCAAGACTGAAGAGTACCTGCATTTATGGAGGAGCACCCAAAGGTCCCCAAATCAGAGATCTAGAAAGAGGTAATTTTAAAACGTGTGCAGTTTCTGGAGAAGGCAGCATTGTAAAAATACCTGGAAAGCTAAAGTTGTTTTCCTTAAAAGCTCTGCAGAAGGATGTGTGCATGCATGGCTGTATTTCTCCACTTACAATGATAGTTCATGAGGTAGTTCTTTGGTGTATAGCAGCTAATTTGGATATTAAATTTCCTTTCTGTTTTCTCTTTGAGCTTCCCACTCCTGAAAATCATCAAGACTTAGAATCATAGAATGGTTTAGGTTGGAAGAGACCTCAAAGATCATCCAGTTCCAACCCCCCGCCATAGGCAGGAACACCTCCCACTAGATCAGGACACTCAAGACCTCATCCAGCCTGGCCTTGAACACATCCAGGGAGGGAGCAGCCACAGCCTCCCCTGGGCAACATTTTCCAGTGTCTCGCCACCCTCACTGTGAAGAACTTCCTCCTAATATCCTGTTTAAATCTCCCCTCTGCCAGTTTAAACCCATTCCTCCTCATCCTGTCATTACAAGACCTTGTGAATAGTTCCTCCCCAGCCTTCCTATAGGCCCCCTTCAGATACTGGAAGGTTACTATAAGGTCTCCTGGAAGCCTTCTCTTCTCCAGGCTGAAAAGCCCTAACTCTCTCAGCCTGTCCTCATAGCAGAGCTGCTGCAGCCCCTTGATCATCTTCGTGGCCCTCCTCTGGACTCTCCAGCAGTTCCATGTCCTTGTGGTGGGGGCTCCACCAGAAATGTACACAGTACTCCAGGTGGCGTCTGATGAGAGCAGAGTAAAGGGGGAGGATCCCCTCCTTTGCCCTGCTGGCCACACTTCTCTTAATGCAGCCCAGCACACAGTTGCTGTCTGGGCTGTGTGTGCACACTGTTGGCTCATGTTGACCTTCTGATCTACCCAGACCCCCAGGTCCTTTTCCTCAGGGCTGCTCTCCAGCCACTCGCCACCCAGCCTGTATTTGTGCTTGGGATCTCACCAACCCAGGTGCAGGACCTTACACTTGGCCTTGTTGAATTTCATGAGGTTGGCCTGGGCCCACCTCTCCAGCCTGTACAGGTCCCTCTGGATGGATCCCTGCCCTC
>VWZI01012856.1:37183-65706 GCA_013396835.1 Psilopogon haemacephalus | reverse complement strand
AGCAAGGGGGGGGGAGAGGGCGGGAATGCCGTGCTTTTTTTCCTTTTTTTTTTTTTTTCCCTTTCCCCTTCCCCTTTTTGCTTCCCCAACTTGTCTCAAGTTACATGCGGAAGTGTCGTTAAAGGAGAAAAGGCGAAGGAATCCGCATCCTCCTTGGGGGCTGCACCATCCTGGGCGGGCTGGGCTTGCCCTGAGGTCTCCCGCGGGTACATTAACCTCTGCCCTGCTCCCAGCTGGCAGCCTCCCGCCCTCTGCCTTTCCCAGCCCCAGCCCGGCTCCAGCGCTCCAGTGCCGCCGCCTCGGTGCTGCAGCGAACGAAGAAGAGAAGGAAGAGATCTGGAGGACCGCGTCACACCTCACTTCCACGGCAGCCCATCTGCCACGTTCCCTACTGGCTTCCCCAGCAGGCACCCATGCCTTCAGGTGTCCAGCCTGCCCTGATGTGAATGCCAGAGCTCAGCCCTGAAGGTAACAAAAGGTCCTCCCAAGGGCTCTTTTGAAACAAACTTTGCTGAAGTGTCCCCCAACACAAGGACGTGGACCTGCTGGAGTGGCTCCAGAGAAAGGCCATGAAGATAATTAGAGAGCTGGAGCACCTCTCCTAAGAGGACAGGCTGAGACACTTGGGGCTGTTCAGCATGGGGCAGAGAAGCCTCCAGGAGACTTTATAGCTGAATGTCAGTATCTGAAAGGGACCTACAGGAAAGCTGGGGAGGGACTGCTAAGAAGGGCTTGTTGAGACAGGACAGCTCTCGTCAGACCCCACCTGGAGTACTGTGTGCAGTTCTGGAGCCCCCAGCACAAGAAGGATGTGGAACTGTTGGAGAGAGTCCAGAGGAGGGCCACGAAGATTCTCAGAGGGCTGGAGGTGTCCCTCTTCTATGAGAACAGGCTGAAAGAGTTGGGGCTTTTCAGCCTGGAGAAGAGAAGGCTTCCAGGAGACCTTATAGTAGCCTTCCAGTATTTGAAGGGGGCCTATAGGAGGGCTGGGGAGGGACTGTTCACAAGGTCTTACAACAGGACAAAGGGTAATGGGTTCAAACTGGCAGAGGGGAGATTTAAATTGGATGTTAGGAGGAAGTTCTTCACAGTGAGGGTGGTGAGACACTGGAATGGGTTGCCCAGGGGGGTTGTGGCTGCTCCCTTCCTGGAGGTGTTCAAGGCCAGGTTGGCTGAGGCCTTGAGCATCCTGGTCTAGTGGGAGGTGTCCCTGCCTATGGTGGGGGATTGGAACTGGATGATCTTTGAGGTCTCTTCCAACCTAAACCATTCTGTGATTCTATGACAAGGGGCAATGGTTTGAAACTGAAGCAGGGTAGAGGTAGGCTGGACATCAGGAGGAAGTTCTTTCGAAAAAAATGATGGAAAAATGATGGAGCAGCAACTTCTGGAGGACATCTCACGGCACTTGGAAGAGAAGAAGGTTATGAGGAGTAGTCAGCATGGATTTACCAAGGGGAAGTTGTGCTTGACTAACCTGATAGCATTCTGTGAGGACATAACTGAATGGGTAGATTCAGTGAGACCAGTGGATGTAGTCTACTTTGACCTTAGCAAGTCTTTTGACACTGTCTCCCATGACATTCTAGTGAGCAAGCTCAGGAAGTGTGAGATGGAAGAGCAGCAGTGAGGTGGATTAGGAACCGGTTGCAAGATAGAGCTCATAGAGTTATGGTCAATGGTGCCAGGTCCAGCTGGAGAGCTGTAACCAGTGGAGACCCCCAGGGATCAGTGCTGGTACTGTTCAAGATCTTCATCAATTACATTGATGAGGGCACAGAGTCTGCTCAGCAAGTTTGCTGATGACACCAAACTGGGAGGCTTGGCTGATCCAGCTGAAGGCTGTGCAGCCATCCAGTGAGACCTGGGCAGAATGGAGAGCTGGGCACAGAGGAACCAAATGAGGTTCAACAAGGACAAGTGCAGAATCCTGCACCTGGGGAGGAATAATAAACTTCAGCAGTACAGGCTGGGAGGTGACCTGCTGGAGAGCAGCCCTGTGGAGAGGGACCTGGGAGTGCTGGTGGATAACATCCATGGGACAGCAATGTGCCCTTGTGGCCAAGGCCAATGGGATCCTGGGGTGTATTAAGAACAGTGTGTCCAGCAGATCAAGGGAGGTTCTCCTCCTCCTCTACTCTGCCCTGGTGAGATCTCATCTTGAGTACTGCCTTCAGTTTTGGGCTCCCTGGTTTAAGAGGGACAGGGATCTGCTGGAGAGGGTCCAGCGGAGGGCTATGAAGGTGATTAGGGGACTGGAGCACTGCCTGATGAGGAGAGGCTGAGGGACCTGGGGCTTTTTAGTCTGGAAAAGAGAGGACTGAGAGGGGATTTAATAAATGTTTGTAACTATCTGAGAGCTGTGTCTCAGGATGGGGTGGAGACAGGCTCTGCTCACTTGCTCCCTGGGATAGGACAAGGAGCAATGGATATAAGCTGCAGCACAGGAGGTTCCACCTCAACCCAAGGGGGAGCTTTTTGACTGTAAGGGTCCCAGAGCACTGTAACAGGCTCCCCAGAGAGGTTGTGGAGTCTCCTTCTCTGGAGACTTTCAAGGCCTGTCTGGATGTGTTCCTCTGTGATCCGAGCTAGATTGTCTGGTTCTGCTCTGGCAGGGGGCTTAGACTCGATCATCTCTTTGGGTGCCTTCAACCCCTACCATCCTGTGATCCTGTGATCCAATGAAGGTAGTGAAATATTTGAACAAGTTGCCCAGAGATGTGGTGGAGGCCACCACCATGTCCCTGGACACATTCAGACTGAAACTAAATGGGGTCCTGAGCAGCCTGATCTGGTTGGAGATGTCCCTGCACATTGCAGGGAAGTTGGACAAGATGACCTTTGAGGGTCCCTACCAACCCAGTGCATTCTGTGATGATATTAATACTGGATTCTTCCAAGTGGATTGTGAAGAATGACAAGCAGGTATTAGGTGAAAGAAGCACACAGATGCTGCTGCCTTTAGAGGTTCAATAGGAAGGAGCTTAAGTTTTAATTTACTCAGGAACAACCCTGGGTGAGCAGCCTGGCCAGGATAAACCCTTGCAGCAGTCAAGACAGATATTCTTTAGACATTAGGTCTTCATTATTCAGTCACTAAGATAAAGTTGCTTTAATACAACCAGGTGGATGTTTAATATGCCCTCTTTGTCCCTAGGCAAATCCCATCTGGCTGTGGGTCTAATTTGGTTATTCAGGAATTGCCTGACCCTGCTTGCTTTTGACCTGTGGCTGGCTCTGGCTGCTGCCCACCCTGTCCCCAGCTGTCACCTGCTGTCATCTACTTTGGGTGTCCCTCCATCCTTACAGGCTGGCTTGGAGTAACATCCTTAATGATTAAAGTGTGAAAACGTTATCCCTGGTGCTTCCTGAGAGGAATAACCAACTCTATTAGTAACACCAGATTCTTTTCTGTATATATTTGCATACATTTCCTCCCTGCCCATTAGGCTGACTGCTGTGTTTTCCCTCTGCTGCTCCAGCACCTGCTGCACCAGGCTTTTCCAGTCATGTTCCCAATTCAGGCTGGAAAACACCTGCTTGGATCTGCAAAACCAGGGAGGGCCTGCCCTCCCCCAGGCAGGGCAGGGAGGCAGAGGTTAGAATAGAATAGAATAGAATAGAATAGAATAGAATAGAATAGAATAGAATAGAATAGAACAGAACAGAACAGAACAGAACAGAACAGAACAGAACAGAACAGAACAGGCTGGGTTGGAAGAGACCTCCAAGATCATCCAGTCCAACCTATCACCCAGCCCTATCCAGTGGCACCAAGTGCCCTATCCAGCCTTTTCTTGAACACCTTCAGGGACGGTGACTCCACCACCTCCCTGGGCTCCATTCCAATGCCAATCACTCTCTGTGTCAAGAACTTCCTCCTAATATCCAGCCTGCACCTCCCCTGGCACAACTTGAGACTGTGTCCCCTCATTCTGTTGTTGGTTGCCTGGGAGAAGAGACCAACCCCACCTGGCTACAACCTCCCTTTAGGTAGTTGTAGACAGCAATGAGGTCACCCCTGAGCCTCCTCTTCTCCAGGCTGCACACCCCCAGCTCCCTCAGCCTGTCCTCACAGGGCTGTGCTCCAGGCCCCTCACCAGTTTCGTTGCCCTTCTCTGGACACATTCCAGGTCAACGGTTGGTGCAGAGGAGAAGGTTAGACCACAGGAGAGTGTTGACAAAGGAGCAATGGTGTAGGGACCAGCCAAAACTGAGTTTCCAGCTGTCAGAGAAGAGCCACTTGATGTTTTAGCAGGGCTGTGTGGGTGCTGATGAAAGCCAAGCCCCAGCCTCAGTGACCCAGCAGGTCCCTGGTGTCTGAGGTGCTTTTACAGGTGGGCAGAGAGTGGTTTGAACTATGGAGTAGGGATGGGAGGTTTCAGGGAAAAGGTCAAATTTAAGGTCATCTCTTCTGACAGATCCCCTTCAAAGTCCCTGGGGTGCAGTGTCTGGTGTAGGCCCTGTCATTCTCTTGTCCCTCCACTCCCCTTTGCAGCTTCTCATCCCACTTAGGACAAGAAATCTCCTGTGCAGGAGTAAGACAGTTGTGGGTGGCAAAGGTTTATTCTTTTCCAAGAATAATGCCAAGAAGATCTGACAGGCCTCAAGCCACAGCTTTACCTCCTACTGTAGCCCCCAAACCCATGAGACAGGCTTCATGAAAGCAGCCCAACTGAGCTCACCCAGGCAAGATGTGTGGTGGGGCTTGGGCCTCTCCATGGGGCATCCCTGTCTGGCATGAAGGAGGCCAATGGGAAAGCTGCTGGGAGGGCAAGGGGCACCTGGACACTTAGAGGAGGCAAAACTGGCACGCTGAGAGGCAGCCAGTAAAAATAAACCTTCCCTCCTCCCTCTGAGCCACAAGGCGAAGTGCCTTGCACCGGGTGTCTCCCTGTCTCCCGAAATAATGCCGGGTGCTGCCACTGCACCACACACTGATGCTCTCTCCATGCCTCCTGTCTCCATGGCAACCACAGGGAATGTCGCCAGGGTGACAGGGAAGTGAGCCAGCTGGGATTTGGCATGAAAATCGAGAATTTGGGATTGTTGGATTTATTTTTAAATTATTTTTTTTTAATTCCTCCCTTTAGTTCTATTTTTGGATTTCCCTCTCTGCCTCCACTGGTCTGGGGAGGCTCCGCCTGCAGAGCTCCTGGGCCAGGCAGCAGCAGCTCCATCAAAGGCCTTTCCCCGCTCCTGCCTGACTTGTGAGGTGATGGTGATGCCATGAGGAGCGAAGGACGTTTCCTTCTCGCTGAAGTATTCATTTGCTGCCACCAGGAAGGCTTCTGCAGGTGTTCAGCTGGGCGTCCCCCTCCAGCTCACAGAAACACAGAATCACAGAACATTAGGGGTTGGAAGTGACCTCGAAAGATCATGGAGTCCAAACCCCCTTCCAGGGCAGAATCACCTAGAGTAGGTCACATGGGAATGCATCCAGGCAAGTTTTGAGTGTCCCAAGGGAAGGAGATGCCACAACCTCTCTGGGCAGCCAGTTCCAGTGTTTTGTCACCCTCACAGTGAAAAAGTTTTTCCTTATCTTCACATGGAACCTTCTGTGCTCCAGCTTGCAACAATTGCCCCTTGTCCTATCATGAGGCATCTCTGAAAAGAGTCTGGTTCCATCCTCCTGATGCTCATTCTTCACATTTCTGCCTCGGGTTGTGGCTCAAGCCACATTCAGACACTCCAGGAGGGTAAGCAGCCCACAAAATTCATACCAGAGTAGTCCTAGAGAGGGATGTGATTTGGCTTTCCCAGAGGTGCTGGGGAACACAGTGGGGTTCAGTATCCTGGGTCACCTCCATCTCTCAGGTCTCAGTGAGACACTGGAACAGCTTGCCCAGGGAGGTTGTAGATGCTCCCTCCCTGGAGGTGTTCAATGCCAGGTTGGATGAGGCCTTGAGTGACCTTTTTCCAGTGGGAGGTGTCCCTGCCTACGGTGGGGGGTTTGAACTGGATAATCTTTGAGATCACTTCCAACCGAAACCATTCTATGATTCTATGATTCTCATTACCTCTGCCCTTGGACCAGGACAGTTTGGCTGGGGCAGTCCTGGAGGACAGCCAGAGGAGGGTGAGAGAGGGAACTTGGCAGATGCTAAGGGGTACAAAACTCTGCCTGACCTGCTCAAAATCAGGCCTGCCCAGGACAGAAAGTTCTTGAGGGCTTGTGCTGGCTTAACTGGTGTTGCAGAGAAGTAGGACCATAAGTGGTAAAGCATGACCTGCTGTCATGGTGGTTGTGCTTGACTTCATGCCCAGGCAGGAGAGGGGTCAGGCAGCACTTGCACACTTTTCCAGGAGCTCCAGCATCCACCCCTCCACCCATTCCTTTACGCATTCCTCTGTTGTCTCCTCAATCCCTTCATCCACCTATCCATTCCTCTCCATCCATCCATCCATCCATCCATCCATCCATCCATCCATGCATTCCTTCATCTGTCCCCCTCATCCCTTCCCCTCCTTTCCTTGACCCATCCCTCCACCCTCTGGTTGCTCTGTCCCTCCATCCCTCTGCCTCCCTCATCCCCACAGCAGCATCGGGAAAGGTTGGCGGAGTGGGGCTATTTTTGGGAGCGTCTCCCTGGCAACGGCTGCCACCACCGTCTGTGGTGGCTTTTCCATAGGTGCTAAAATATTCCACACTTCTTATTAAAGACGGTGCTGGTGGAGACGGGCGGGGGTGGCGAGTGTGAGCCACCTCAGTACCGGGGCCAGCGGGCCTGGGACAGCCAGGGCATGGCACCTTGGGGGCGCAAGGACAGTGACGGGCTGGTGACATCCTCCGTGCAACATCCCCATGTCCTTCCCGATGGCCCTGGCCATGCTGGCTGCCTCTTGGCTGCACCGGGGTGCTGTGTCGTGCTCAAGGTGCAGCTGCTGAGCCTCCTGCTGCCCAGGTGGGAGGGAAACAAGGAGAAGCCTCGGGGGGAGCTGGCGATGAGAAGCGAAAGGCAGAGAGGTTGAAAAGCCACCTAAAGTCAAGGAGGCTGCAGAGGTGCATGGATGCCTGGAGGAGTCTCCCGCGCTGGGTGGGCAAGCTGTTCCAGTGTCTCACTGAGACCTGAGAGATGGAGGTGACCCAGGATACTGAACCCCACTGTGTTCCCCAGCACCTCTGGGAAAGCCAAATCACATCCCTCTCTAGGACCACTCTGGTATGAATTTCATGGGCTGCTCACCCTCCTGGAGTGTCTGAATGTGTCAGCAGCACCTTCCTCTCTTTACTGCTCAGAAGAGAAGGGTCATGGTGCCAGGGGATTCTCAGAATGCCATGGGGCTTTTATACTGCCATTGGGCTTCTGTACAGCTCCCAGCTGATGGCTCTTGGGAAGCAGCCCTATCTGCCCTGGGATTAGGGCTTTTGGGAAAAAAAAGTCCCACTGTGAACCTTAACAAGGTCACCATAGGGACAACTGTAGGGGTGATGGAAGGAATGGACTGGTCCAGTTCTATCTAGGTATGGTGGCCACCCAAGACATCCCATTTGAGCAGTGTGGAGCAGCTGTGGGCAGACCAAGGAGAGCTGGCTGGTGCAGAAGACTGATCCTTCTCATTTGCAGATGCTTCTCTGTGTGAGGAGCAGCTAAAAATACCCTCTGCTTCCCCTGGGGTGGCTTTAGCAGGTGAGAGCAGGCCATGCTTGCCACCATGGTGCTACTGATGCTGATGGGGGACAGCAGCTCTCGCAGTGTGTTACGCAAGGGAGCATCCCATCAGCTAGGCATCTTGGGATGATTTTGGGAAGGAGGACTGTGATTGTTGCAGGACTGGGGCTCACTGAAAAAATCGGATTTAACCTTTTTTAAACTTTCCACCACAGGCTATAACCCTGAGGACAGGAGATGAGACACTGAGATGGAAACAACAGCCTCCAGCAGCCTGTTGAGGGGCTGTCCCCAGAAGTCCATGTCTACAGCTGCTGTCTGTGGGGTTGGGTCTCTCTTCACTGCCACAGGGTCCCCTGGCCCCTCATCTTGCCACTAGGAAGTGACTTCTTCAAAGCCCTTGAGATGTTGCTGACCATGGAGAGCCATAGGAGCTTTCTGGGACATATTTCCCAGCAGGGCAGCTGTGCATCATCCCAGAGCCCCGAGGGCTAGTCCCTCCTTGCCAGTGTTCCTTGTCTCTCCATGCCTCACCCCCAGCATCACCCGTCCTGGCAGGATGGCTCCAGCACTGCAGGACGGAAAGGTCAAGCTGTGGATGCAGAGAGGTGATGACCCTGGGGCAAATGCTCTGTGCAAGCTGAGAGAGATTGATCCTTCCTCAGGGCAAGGAGTCAGACCAGCACCCCAAACCCAGGTGTGAAAAATACCCCAAGAGTGGATATTTCATCCCCTCATGCCAGCCTGGTTGGAGGATTTGCCTCCCTGGGGGCATCCAGGAGCCTGCCTGTCCCCTTCCTGCTGCCGATGGTTGCGCTCTTGTCTCCCCCATGGTGGCTCGGCAGCAGTGCCTCCGTGGCTCTGAGCTCACACGCGAGGATGGGCTAAAGTAGCGGAAAGCTGTTGGATCCTACCACAGAGTTACTGACTTCTCAGCTACAGACTGCATAGCAATCAGCGAGGGGGAGAGGCAGCCAGGGAAAGGGAGCGGAGCGCAAAGCAAGGAAGAGTGGAAGGGAGAGGGAGAATTTGGAAACTAGAGCAAGGGGGCAGTGAGAGGCATGGGGCGAATAACACCAGGGAAAGAGAGAGCCAGGCAGGAGGGGGAGACCTGAACCCATCGCCAAGCCACAAAGTCACATCAGTGCTCCGTGGGATGGATGCTCCAGGGAGCAAAAAATTCTGAGGAGAGGCAGAGGCAGGAGGAGAAGGCTGGCGTGGGCAGGGCAGAGTTAGGAGAGGAGCAGGTCGCGGTGGAGCAGGTCGTCGCTCCTCTGGGGGGAGAAAAAAACACAAACAACAAGCCAGAGGCGAGCAAGGGCTGCAGAAGAGACCTTCCCGATTCCTCCGGTCCAGCTGAGCTCTTTCATGGTGAGATGGAGAAACCGGTCGCTTCCCACTTCCTCTGATGTTGGCTCGGCTGGAGCAGGCTGCAGCCCTCGGCAGGACTCGGGTAAGAGGCGGTGCTGGGGCGCACTGCTCCCCTCGCTGGTATGAGATCGGGGAGGGTTTGTTTTTTTTTCCCCCTTAGGAAAATAATGCATTGTTTCATCTGCGCTGGCTCTGAGGAGCAGCTATAAATATAACTTAGAGAGAGATGCGTGGCTTCATGTGAGCATGCCAGTGAATAATAAAGTTGCCTGTGTGCACGGCATATGCACATATGGCTGCCCGGGTGGCCAAGGGACAGGGGGGACTGCCTGCCTGTAAACCTCCCAAAGCCTCCTTCCTCATCTCTCACCACCCTGACTTAGGTCGTTTTGCAGGTGACTTCTTTTTCTCACCTCCCCCTGTTTTCTTAGTGCCTTCTTACCTGGGACTGGATCTTGCTCACCTCTCATTTCTCCTGTCCTACATGGGTGATGGTCTCAGCTGGTTCCCAGAGGAGAATGGAGCTGGAGACCTGTTCTCCAAGCACTCGGGCACAACTGGGGCTCAAGCGGCCGTGTTGGCTCTCACACTGCCCATGGAGCTGTCAGGATTCAGACCTGCCCACCTTTCCCTTGCCTTCCAGTTCTTCTAGTCCCAGCATGGCTGATTCTGCCGGTAGTGGTCCAATATGCACTAGGCAGGCACAGTGCAAATGGTCCTCTGGGAATTGGGTTTGCGTGAAAGAGCTCAGGAGAAAGCCATGAATGAAATACCAGAGAAACTCTGCATTTGCTCCCTGCTGGCAGCAGCAAAGTGGGAGCAGGTATGCAGGTTCACATAGTACAGGAAGGTCACCTCATACTTCCCTAGTGCCACCTTCAGGTGCTGATGCCCTCCCTCCCGGGTAAATTGCCTGGAGGCAACCAAACCTCTCTGCTTAGACCCTAGAGCCTCCCATCCCATCTTCACCACTCAGCCCTGGCTCCATCCATGGCAAAGTGAATGGCGGCTCTGGGGCCTCCTCCTTCTCCCCTTCCTCCCTTTCAGAGGGTGTACTGAAAAGGGGAGTTGGTGACAGCGCACACGGGGGAGGTGGCAGAGGTGACATGTCTCCAAGACCACCCTCAAGCCCTGCTCTGTGCCCTCCTCAGCTTCTCTGGAGGAGGTGTGCTCAGAAGGTGGGAGGTGTGGAGAGGGACCTGAGGCTTGGGGTCACCTGGAGCCTGAGAGGGGACAAGGGGTGCAAGTGGAACATGTCTTGGCTAAGACTTGGGGATGTGGCTCCTCTCCATTCACCACTGGAATGCCCACAGATGCCTGAGTCATCCTGGCATGTGACCACCTCTGTTTGTAGCTGCTGACAATAATAATACGTATAGGGGGAATATGTGGCTTAGGAGGGGACAGGTGGTCTTGGGGAAGAAAAGAGACAGTGAGGATGGCCACAGAGAGTGGGAGCTAGAAAGGTCTGATCTGGGAGGAATTGGGGCTCCCACTCCCTCTGCTTATTTCCTCCCACCTTCCTTGGGTGCCAGGACCAAGCCCAGTGCTGTGCAGCACTGGAAGGGGACTGGCAGTGGTTCTTGTCCCATATGACCCCCCCCACCATGGTTTACCAGGAAAACCAGGAAGCAAGGAGTTGGCTAGAAAGGGCATAGAAGAATGGGTCCCTGCTGACCCCTCCAGTCTCTGGGCCACCCCGAGTTCAGCCTTCAGCCACCGCTCTGGGAGCACCTTGTGGCAGCAAGGGCGAAGAGGCCACGGTGATGGATACCTGTGCCGGCCGCTTGCTGAGATCAGCGCAGACGTGGAGCAGAGCAGTTGATGGCAATCTGCCCTCAGCAAGCTCCCCCTGTCCTCTCTCGTTACTGTGCTGGGCTGGCTCAGCCCGACAGCGGGGCCCGGGATCGATGGGTGGCTGCCGGCGCCGCAGCGATCAATGCCTGCCTCCCACAGCCGCGTGGCTCGCAGCCTGCCGCCGCCGCTGCCTTTTCTCTGCATGGTAGGGACCGAGGGAGTCATCCCCGCTCGCCTGGCCGCGCTGCGGGACCGCGGCAGCCTGAACGCCTGTTCCTCGACGGCGCTGCTTCCCTGCCCCTTACCCAGCCGCTGGCGCTGCTTTTCCTCCCCAGACAAGGGGCGTTCGGTCTCGAAGCCCTTTCTTGGGAGAGATGCTGATTTTCCGGCAGTGGGGGGCCCAAGATGGGCAGGGCTACCTCTGAGCTGATTCTCCCCCTCAGATCTCTTAGGCTTGTTCTCTAGCAACGAAGGTGATGCTATGACCCGGGCAGATGAAGGATGGGAGCCGGCTGCGGCGCAACCCTGTCCTGACTGTCCCTGAGATCCGCGCACCTCCGTGCCCGTTCCCTCAGGAGCCTGATGTCAGGCAGTTTGCCCGAAGGGTCAATCTCAGCATTCACCCACCGGTGCTTTTGGGGAGGTGATGCCAGCTGGGGCAGGTATCGGCAACGCCGGCACAGCAGCGCCACCGCTGCTTTCCATGGAGATGAAGAAGCAGAGAATGTAGCACAAGGTACCCTCCAGCCCGGCACTGCCCCGTGCCACTGGCCAGGGACTCGTGCTGCAATTCCGCCTGTGCTTGTGCCAGCCCTAGCAGCATGGTGGTGGGCCTGCCCCTTGCAATCTGGACGGATGGCTTATTTCTATGGCAACATTTCTTCTGAAACACTTCAGAGGGAGCCTGGTGCTGAGCAAAAAAAAAATAGAGTGAGGCAACATCCTCCACTCTGTCCCCTGTGAAAGGCTTGGAGAGTAGATCACATCACCTCTCTTGCCTCCCTTCTCATCTCCTTCTCTTCCTCCCTGCCCAGTGAGGAGCACCAGCACTGGTGCAATGAGCTGCCAGCCTCCTCATCTCACCTGCCTCTCTGATGCCTTTTCGCCATTCCCTTGCCTTTATCTCTGCTCTCACCTGCCCCCTGACCTGCTGCCTTTCTGCATCAGGCCATGGTGTCTGCTGGCAGCCTACTTAAGCACTCACACAAAGGAGCCAGCCAGAAAGAAGCTTACAGGAAGAGAAGTCAAAGTGACTTTGCTGTAGAGGAGGAGAAAGTTGCCCTATAGCTCCATGGGAGCTGGATAAATTTGCTCTACCAGCAGCATGGTGAGAGCAGGGCTGAAGGACAGGGGGATCCCAGAGGTGGATCAGGGAGGTCCATCATGCCTCCAAAAAGCTCAATGGCATTACAAAGAGGTGATGCCTGCCACAGGACTAGATCCCAGTGATTCCATAAGTCCTCTCTCCTGACATTCATATTGACCCTGCCACCAAGAAAGAGCCTAGTGTCTGGGTGGAGGCAACCAGGCAGAAGCCATGGGCAGCACTGAGTGCCAGGGTGCAAGAGGCAGGTGAGCAGGCAGGGTGCCAGCAGGGGCAAGCATCAGAGCCCAGAGGAGCGGGAGTCTGACAGCAACCAGTGATGATGGTGGGTATATCACTGGTGAAGTAGCATGCAAATGTGGCTGCCATGTCTCACTTCACATCACTCTCTCCCTCTGCACCTACACCAGCAGCCTGGGGAGTCAGTGGGCAGGGAAAGGAGGCAGGGGATGGTCCTCTGTACCTGGAGTGTTGGGCAGCACTTAGGCTTGGCATCTTTCAGGAGCATTTGTTTAACAAGACTGAGTAAGCTGCTGCAGTGCAAGTCAGCAGACCTGTAGTGAAATAGTTGATCTGCTCTCCACAGGAGCGCAGGTTTGCAGCTTACCTGGGATGCTTCCTCAGCAATGTCTCTGGTGCCTGGCAGGCATGACTGAAAGGGGAGAAGCTGAGACACCCTCAAGAAGCTGGTGGCTCAGCTGCACTCCTTGCTAGAGTAATGACGAGGTTTAGGGGGTGAAATTATTTATCCCAGTCACTGGTGAGTTTAGTGCTGAGCAGGCAGGCCAGGCTGGAAACTCAGCCCTTGTGCAGAAGCTAGGTGTGGAGCAGCAGCTGCAGCCTCTCTCAGTCAGGGGCTTGGCACAGTGCTCACCCTTTGCTGCTATTGCTCTTGTAATCATCCTTCATAGCCCATTTGCGGGTGGCTGCCTTGCTGGGCGCTTTGGGGAGGCACTGGCAGGCCTTCCCTGCCCTGTCAGGAGCACAACTGCAGTGGGCAGGCAGATGATGTGAGCCACCCTTGCCCCCTTTTCCTGCACATTAATAACAATCTGCAGCCACCACCAGCCAAAAGCTATTCAGAGGCCTCACATGGGAAGCCTTCCTGGCCAGTACAGCACAGGCTCAGGAGGGGCTTTGTGCTGGAAAGATGCTGAGGCATAGGGACACTGTTGGAGGTGGTCTTTGGGCAAGTCTCCTGCAGATTAGGATGCTCAGAGAACAGAGCTCGTAGGTTGTGGTGTTAAAGGAGATGCCCTTTGTGCTGGGGAGGTTGTGCAGGGAAGATGGAAGAAGTGACTTTAGTGTACTGCAGCTGCCCGGGATAGAGGGACCTGAGGAACACCTCAGCATCTTCATGTTTTCTGCTCTTTTGGGTTTTGCACTAGCTCTTTGGAGTTTAGGCCATGGTTTGGACAGGGTGGCTGCTGGGGTCTATGCCAGCCCCAGTGCTCCTTTGGGAGCAGGTGGCACACCATCTGCAGCCTGCCTGCCACAAAAGCCTGTCTCTTTTTTGGCCAAGAAGTCAACCCAGAGAAGACCATGGGCCTTCTGAACGTTTAATTTTCCTTGTGATGCTGACCACAAGGGATAACTCCCACTTACCTCACTTGACAAGAAAAAGTGGGGACATCTCCCTGGCTGCTGCCCCAGCAGCATCCTCTCCTTACTTTTCCGCTTGGCTTCCCACCAGCCCCCGCTCCTTGTCCTCCCATCCCCATTTTGGCTGGAGGAGAGTGGATGAGTGCCCATGCCAGTCCTGCCAGCCCCACTGAGGTGTATCTACACTCTCAGCCAGGATCTTGGGGAGCAGGCAGCTGCTTTTGCAGTGCCATTGCCTGGATGGTGCAGCCAGAGCAGGGATCACCAGGGTAGTGTGGGAGCAGGCAGGAGGTGATGCTGTCACCTTTCTGTGCTTCTTCCCAACTTTGTCATCCTAGAGACCTTTGTGTGGATCCCATTTTTATCTGTTTTTTTTCTTTCTCCCTCTCTGTCTTTCTCTCCTTCTCTCTTTGCTTTCTCCTCCCCCCCCCCTCCCATCAGTATGTGGGCTGATCACTGCTCAAACTTTTAATTCAGATGGTAATTGGAATAATAATACGGGCAGAATCCTTCTGGCTCCATTGCTGCAGCTGGCTTCAGGGAGCTATGAATAGCTCTGAGTCACACACTGAGATGGTTTAACTTCAAATCATTTTGTTTTGTTTTGATATTACCCATCCCCAGGCTCCAGAGCTCCACGAGGTGGGGGGGGGGGGGAAAAATTAAATTCCCCTGTTCTCACTCCACCCCAAAATATAAACGGGGCAGAGGCACGTTAGCAAAAGCCTCTTCTGGAGAGAGAAACTGGTCAGCGGATCATGCCTTGCGGAGCAGATGGGGACTGTTGGCACTTACTTGATCTATTTATAATTATTGAACGAAAAGGCAGAAGTGTGTATATAAAAATGGTATAGAGTTGATTGCAGCTTCCTCCCCTCACCTTCCATATGTCACTTGCCTTTTTAATATGGTAAAACTCCTGCATGGTGGCTGCGCCTTCGCCCGTGCTCGTACAGCACCCAGCACCCAGCACCCAGCACCCAGTCCCGCCGGCAGGGCAGAGCAGGAGCTTGGCCACTCTTCCCTTGTGGTAAGGCAGCCCCGCGGCACTGAGCCGCCCTGTGAGCCCTGGCGTGAACCTGGGGCTGTTTGTGAGGAAAAGCAGACCGAAGGGACGGAGTTACAAAGAGGACAGAGAGGACAAAATGAATGCTGCAGATCTGCGAGGTTCTGCAAAAAAAAAAAAAAAAAAAAAAAAAGGCCGAAGGGGCCCCTGCCCTGCTGCAGGTGATTCTGTTCCGACTCCCTAAGCAATGAGAAGACATCAGCCGCGTCGTCACCGTGCCTAAGCCATCAGGATGGCTCTGTGGATGCTGATCTCCAAGCCAGGCGGTGCTACATACACAGCCGGTAAGAGGAATAAAGGCATGAGGCGCAGCGCAGCCAGCGGCTGTGGTATTGACCACAGACAGGAGGGAAGCATTTGCCAGACAGCTCCACATAAAGCAAAGATGAAGAGTGTAAAAATACCCTGGGATTTTTCCATCGGCGTTGCTCACGGCGTGCGTCCCAGAGCACCAGATATGGTTGTTATAAAAAGACAAGTGGGGGAGTGCTTCGGCGTGGACTCTTCTGTTCTGTTTCATGAGACTCTTCCACCACAGATTTAAGGATTGACAATATCTGATCTGCTTTGGCAGAAAAGCTCTGGAGGAAGCCTGGGATGTATGAGGTGCTGCACCACGTACCGGGGATGGAGCGATGGAGGCATCGCAGCAGCACCATGTGCCGCGACTTTAGTAGCCCACGGATGCCTCGGAAAGAGATGGCAGCAGCCCGGCCCCATGCATCTGCTCAGGGTCAGAGCAGCAGCGGGGTGGCAGTGTGGGCTGGTGTGATGGCTTGTGCTGCTGGAACACAGTGTCACCCGGGAAGGTGGGCATGACTGCAGCAGGGCAGCAGTGTCCCTGGTATTTCTTAATCTAGGGCACAGGGTGGAGAAAGAGACTAGGAAGGAGGGAAGGGCAGCCCAGGCTGCAGTGATGGAGGCAGCTGTTGGCCCCCAGAGATCCAACTGTCTGACAGCTTCAATGCTGCAGGAGGGTGGCTTCGAAGCCATGCTGCAGTGGCTTCCCAAAGTGCTGGGGGGCTTCCTCAGCCCATGGATATGTGGGTGCTCAGCTATGACAGGAACAGGATGGCAGAGGGATGGAGAGGCATCTCTCTGGACCAGTCTCCTGCCTACCATCTCCCAGGGTATCCCACGCTGCACCTACCAGCATGATTTCATCTCACTCCTCAGGAGCCTCAGCTGATCTCCTGGCTTCCCCCTCCACCTGTGGGTCCCAGGAAGGAGAGCAAGCTCCCAAAAAGGTCCTCAGGTATGTTCCATGATTTGCACCTCTGCCCTTGGCAAGGCCTTCCTTTTCCTCGTCTGTGTGACAGGCAGCTGCCTGTTCAGGACACGAATATCCTTTTTGCTGAAGGGATCCCTGAGCTTCCCTCTTCATCCCAAGTGTGTTTCAAGTTTCTAAGGAGCAACAGGACCACATCACAGCCGTCTGAACTGAGTTTGCATATGGTTCAGTCTGTTACAACCCCTGGCCTTGCTGAGCTGGTAGCCTCCCTTTTTCAGACAGGGATATGCCTGGGCCACCAACTGCTGTGCAGGGTTGTTGGCTACCTCATCTTTTGCTGTGGCATCTCCTGGGGTGGGGTGGCCAGCTCAGATGCTGGCCCAGCACAATGAGGCCCAGGGCCTCTCGGCTGCCTGCCTCCCTTTCCCATGGTGGCACGGTGCACTGTGGGGGTGTGTTGAGGTGGAAGTGGTAAGTGGGTTTATTTTTGTTCGTCTCCTGGCTCGTGCCACATGGAGTTTGTGGCGCCGGTATTACTAACGCTTCCCTCTGCCAGCTGGCAGCAGAGGATGAATCAGACTGGCAGCAGCACAGCACCGACCCCTTGCTAGCTGATTGGCTCGAGGTGATGCCTCTGGCCAAAGTGCCTCTGCCCAGGGTGAGCCCTGGCACCCAAACACCAGCAGCTTGATTCTGCTGCTGTCTTGGTAGCCTGCTGGGCAGAGCTGTCCCCTCTGCCCCACTCTGCCTGCCCAGGGCTGACTGGTTCCTGCTCCCCACCTGCAAGTCTCAGACGGCTTCATAAGCTCATCTCTGCCCACCGGCAGCACTGATTCTGAGACCACATGGGTCCACCTTCCTCTCCTGCTGCCAAAAATGCACTTTTGCAGTTGATTGGTTCCTTTCCATCCCCCACCCCCTCCCTCCGTCACACCTCACTGCAGGAGCTGAAGTCACACGGTGACATCACAGATCTTGGTGATTCCTGTTGTCCCCATGGCAAGGACACACAGATGCCTCCTCTCTGCTCTCTCCCGGACACCCTGGTGAGCTATGTAAATGGAGGGATTTTGGTGACTTCCTCTTCCTTCACAAGTGTCACTGAGGCTCCAGGAGCTGGTGCCTCACTTGTGAGTGTCACCTGCCTGCATGACCCGTGTTCCAGGAGGATAATTTGGATACTCCCACTTGCTGCAGCCCAAACCATCCTGAAAAATGTCGTGGCTGCAGGACATCTCTGGGGCAGTGGAGAGGATCCACCTAGGATCTCAAGGCTTGGAAGACGATGATGACAATGACAAATTGAGCGACTCCTATCACTCCTTACATCCTCCAACCCAGTGCAAGAGCTATGACAGCTTGGGTGACAGTCAGGTAGAGGAACTGGGAGAACCCATCCCGTTTTCCCTAAATCTCAGGCACTCTTACATGGTGAAAGACAGAGTGAAAAACAAAATGTATGCCAAGACGTTGGCTGAACATGCACTGGAGCTTGAGGAGGAAGCTCAGGAGTTTCAGAAGCCGTTTTACGAAGACACAGAAACTCCTGGCAGATTGTCCAAAGCTGAGCACCACAGCTGGACCAATCAGCTCCCTGTGCATCAAAGGTTGCATGTCCTCCAAACTGCCAGTACAGCACCAGGTGGCTCTTACAACGCTTTCCAGTGTAGCATGGGCAAGCACTGGGGGATTGATGCCTTTGCCCCATGGGTCCATGCCAATGACCCTTATCTGGGCCATCCAGAGCACATGAGGGGAGCAGAGCCCCACATGCTGCATGAGCAGACCATCGAGGACAGAGAGTTCTCTTCCCTGCTGCTGACATATGATGTGCTCAAGATGGAGAACACCAAGCTCAAGAGGGTGATCAGGAGCATGCAGAGCTCCTTGGAGAGACAGGCATGCATGATACAGAAGATGGAGAATCATATGAGGGCCAGGCTGGCCAAAGAGGAGAGGAAAGCCCAAGAGCTGCAGTACTTTGCCCATCAGACTCAGTGGAGCCTCTACCTAATGACCCAGCGGGCTCTGGAGGCAGAAAGCAATGTGGAGAAGCTGAAAGAGGAGATCTCCATTCTCCAGGGAGAGCTGGAGTGCTCCAAGGCAGAGAACAAAAATCTGAAAGCAGGCCAAACCATGGACATGGGGGCAGTGAAACACAACATAGACTTTGCTTTGCAGAACCTCCACAAGATATTAACGGGTGCAAACTGGTCCATCAGCCAGCTTGCCTCCGGAGCACAGTCACTCTACTTTGTTGCTGAGGTCCTTAGATCTACCGGCAGAATTTCCAAAGCTGAAGCAGAAAAAGAACTGTGAACTCGGCTCTGAGAAGGTCCCATGGATGAGGACATGGACTGAGACCACAGAACTTCCCCTACAGCCTATACTAAAACCGTTTACTTTGGTGTGCTTGAAGTGTGTTCAGATTTGTAGCCTTTGTTCTCCAAGGAGATGCTTTTCTTGTCATTAAGTACAAATGATAAGTAATGATTTACTTTTACCCACCGGTCACAGAATCATAGAATCATGGAATGATTTAGGTTGGAAGACACCTCAAAGATCATCCAGTTCCAACCCCTCCGTGCCATAGGCAGGGACACCTCCCACTAAAACAGGTCGCTGAAGGGCTCATCCAGCCTGGCCTTGAACACCTCCAGGGAGGGAGCAGTCATAACCTCCCTGGGCAACCTGTGCCAGTGTCTCACCACCCTCACTGTGAAGAACTTCCTCCTAACATCCTGTTTACATCTCCCCTCTGCCAGTTTAAACCCATTCCCCCTCGTCATGTCATTACTCTCTGCTCTGCTCTGGCACTGTGGAACCAGCAACAAATGTTTCCCAGGCTCTGAGCTGCAAGGTCCAGCCACGGTGGGTGCTGCACAGGGAGTTATGCCACTGCTCCAGCGGAGTTGAGCTCTCGTGTGGGAGCCAGGAGGGAGCACAGCAGCACAAGATGCAGTGCTCTTACACTGTGTGCACGTCCCTTCCTGTGAGCAAAGCCCTTTCTTTTCACCCTCTCAGTGGGGAAGGGAAGGTGAGGAGGAGAGATCCAGGTGCTGCTGCACATGCTTACAGAAGTTCCTTAGGTCTTCTTTCCTCTCCTTCTGGAGGAGGCCAACTGCCCAGGAATGGAAATCCAAAGCCCTCCTAAATCGTGCAGTTCCCAGCAGCTGGGGAAAGGGTGGTGTCAGTGGTCAGAAACCTTTAGGAAGTTGTGATGTGTCCACATGTGTGAGCTGTGGCAGTACCTTTCCTCCCCTATCAACGTCAGTGACAGCAGCTAAGGATCAGCTTGGCTTATCCAGGCTGGCTGAGGAAGAGGATGCCATTGCTCTTCTGGCTGGTATTGGCATAGAGAGGCATAGCCACATTGCTTGCCTCTCTCACTTCCTTAGGACCTGTGGGACTCTGCAGCCCAAACTCAGCATGCGATCACTGAACACACATCTTAGCTTTATTCCAGCAGGACCATCTGTGGGCATGGAGTGACCTTTCTTCATCACTTCACTTAGTCATCCCTCCACGTTTCTGGTGAATTTAGGTTATAGACTCCAGTCTCTGCTGTAGGTTTACCCAGCTGCACAACACAATTTCCCCTATCTGGCCAAACCAGCCCTTCTTAGAGACTTGCATACTGCAGGGTGATGAGTGGGTAGCTGCTGGCAGAGTTTGGTGCCAAAGTGGTTTTTTTTTTCCTGATAGGAGTTTTGAGGCAGCTGTTCCCTTTTACCTCTATATGGTAAGTTGTTGACTACAAGGTTGCTGTCTTCTCCTGCTTCCATAATACCTCTGGTCTGAACAACCATGTTTGTGTTGCCACAGAGCTTAAACTGCCTCAGTGACCTTGGTCTCTGGAAGAGAAACTTCTGGTTTATCTTCATTTCAGAGATGAGAGTGCTTGCACATCAGAGGTGATGTCTGCAGCTCCTTACTTTCTGTTTTCTGGTCTGGGCTCCTAGTTTGGGAAAGCTGGTGGTCAGCCTTGGTCAGGTGAAGCTCCCTTTTGCAACACTGGTGATGAGACAAGGATAGTTCTCAACAACTTTTCCATCCCAGACAAGACCACTTGCTGCTCTTCTATCCTTGCATGACCACTGGCAGGTTGCTCTAAACCTTGTATCTGACCCCAAAATACTTGGATTTTTCCCAGACATGGCAATCACTAGTTGCCCAGTGGTGAGGCTGGGAGGAGGCAAAGTAGGTGGCCCTGTCCATGTCCTGTGCTCCATCTGCACAGCTGCTGTAATCCAAAGGCTACAGTGCAGGATTAGCATGGGTGTACAAAGCCCTTCCTAATCTCTGAGTCATTACTCACTCACTGCATACTTCCCAGCAGCTCTGGGCAGGTGGGACAGGTCAGTTCTGGAGTCTTCAGTCTGCCCATTCATCAGTCCAGTGAGGACTGGGTCAGGACATAACATCTGGTGGACATCCTTCCCCAGGGCTCTGCTGACGAGCTGCTCTTTGGATGCTGTACACGGGGCATGTCACCAGGTTTGTTTGCTGTAACTGCCTTCTCCTCAGCTACCCCATAGCCTTTCCTTGCCATCAGCTCTCCTTTTTCCTACCCATTGCTTTTTTCCTCCTCTTTTAAATGGGGGGATGTACTTCACCGCCTCTAGATCAGGCTGGGTTGACAGGAATCCCTCAGGGTGGCTGTGCATGTCCATGCTTTGTGAGTCCTTGTCTGCAAGGTATTTAGCCTGCCTGAGCTCTCATCCTACTGTAAGCTATGATATTAATACAGTGGCTCAGGACAAGGGCCCTGCAAGCTGATCAACCATTGTGCCCTTCATCTGGAAAGCAGTGACTACCCATCCTTGCACCTCTCCTGGTGGTAGGTGCTGGGGACCATGAAGGCTGCAGGTTGTGTAGCTTGGTCTGCCTCAGCCAGGCTGTGGTGTGATGCCCAATGAACACCTCCAAACCCCTCCAGAGCAAAAGGCTGTGAGTCCTGCACTCTGGTCCTGAGAGGAGTGCTGTCAGGTGAGGTTCTAACTGGTTTTCCCTCTCCCTTCTCTGCAAGGCACGGGCTCAGGAACAATCACAATGGCAGTGTGGGTCTCAGCTCACCAGAGGTGAAACCTGGAGTTGCCTGGTCCCATGTGAGTGGTTCTGCATGAGATCCTGTGCCCTTCCAGCTCCTGTGGCCCCCTGACACCTGCTGACAGAGCCATGGGCAGTGTCAGAGTCAACCGGTGAGTAAGCCACTCAAAGAATTCTGCTCCCCTTCATATCTTGATCTTCCCCATCTGGTCCCTCAGGCCATACCTTCAGTCTGTCTTTCGGTATATTCTTCTCAAATTACATGCCAGGGGCTCATCTGCTCCCTGTATGGCTCCTCTGTCATTCCCCAGTCCAAAACGTGCTGTATGTGGGAGGGGGCAGTGCTTGGAGGGTTACTATGGAGGAGATGCAAAGCACTGCAAGCTACAGATTCCAGCAGCAGTGCAGAAATCTCCATCTCCCTAGGAATGACAACTGCAGCCGTGAGATGAGGGTGAGTCACAAAGTCCATGCTGGTGAGCTCCAGCTGATATGTCAACATCATGGAGTGCGAGGGAGACACTGCCAACCTGAGGGGTCCTGAGAGGTTGCAGCTTCATGATCACAGTGGCAGAGTTGTTTTGGTGGGGCTTACCTAATTTCTTCAGTGGTCAGAGCAGCTTCTGTCGTCATATCCTTAAGAAGTATCTGTAACTGTCCTAACAGCACAGGAAGGGCAGTGGCAGTGCCATCTGCGAGGGAGGGGACCCAGAGGGGCTCCTAGAAAGTGTGTGTGTAGCTTCTGCCGGGGAAACTGCCAGCACTTTGACTCTTGATCTCCAAATTACACCTTTGGCTTCAGATGTAGGATGCTGGGAGCTACACATGTTGCTGTGGCAACAGAATTGTCCTGAGCACAAAAAGTGTATAAACATTGTCACCAATGCACCGTGTAATCAGTGAGGAGAGAGAAGGAGAAAATAGCAGCTCCTGGCTTTACATAACGCTGAGGCCAAAACGCTGTCAGACTGTGCGTGCTTGCTGCCAGGCTTCCCAGCTGTCCCAGATGCTGTCAGGTTTTGAAGCTTTAGATCTCTTCTCACCACAAAGGCTAGAAGGTAGCAGAGTGCTGCAAGCTTCTCCTGCCTTGCCACCTTCTCAGGATTTTGCTGGATACAGCCTCGTGAGAGCTGAACTCCACCAGTTTGGTCAGGGTCGCACCAGAGTGCAATAACCTGGGAAATGGTTGTGATCTTCAACACCACAGTCATAGAATCATAGAATGGTTTAGATTGGAAGGGACCTCAAAGATCATCCAGTTCCAACCCCCCTCCACAGGCAGGGACACCTCCCACTAGAACACAGAGTAATTTGCCACTGGAATGGGCTGCCCAGGGAGGTGGTGGAGTCACCATCCCTGGAGATGTTCAAGAAAGGACTGGATGGAGCACTTAGTGCCATGGTCTAGTTGATTGAATAGGGTTGGGTGATAGGTTGGACTGGATGATCTTGGAGGTCTCTTCCAAGCTGGCTGATCCTATTCTATTCTAACAAGTTGCTCAAGGCCTCATCCAACCTGGCCTTGAACACTTCCAGGGAGGGAGCAGCCACAGCCTCCCTGGACAACCTGTTCCACTATCTCACCACCCTCACTGGAAAGAACTTCCTCCTAACATCCCGTTTAAATCTCCCTTCTGCCAGTTTAAGCCCATTCCCCCTCATCCTGTCATTACAAGACCTTGTGAATAGTCCCTCCTCAGCCTTCCTGTAGGCCCCTTTCAGATACTGGAAGGCTACTATAAGGTCTCCTGGAAGCCTTCTCTTCTCCAGGCTGAAAAGCCCCAACTCTCTCGGCCTGTCCTCATAGCAGAGCTGCTCCAGCCCACTGATCATCTTCATGGCCCTCCTCTATGGTATGGTAGCCTTGTGTGCCACCCATGTGTCTCCCATCCTCACTGTCTCAGTGGTCACTGAGTGTTATTCTCCAAGCCTTTCTCCTGGAAAAGCCTATTTCTTCTCTTCCAGGTACAGCATCGTCTCGACCGAAGAGGATGGACACAAGGTCTCAGCGCTGGGCAGCATGAACGGGCAGAGCCGGAACGGGAAGGGCCATGCCCCGCGGCGGAAGCACCGCAACCGCTTTGTGAAGAAGAACGGCCAGTGCAACGTCTACTTCGCCAACCTCAGCAACAAGTCTCAGCGCTACATGGCTGACATCTTCACCACCTGCGTGGACACGCGCTGGCGCTACATGCTCATGATCTTCTCCGCCGCCTTCCTGGTCTCCTGGCTCTTCTTCGGCTTCCTCTTCTGGTGCATCGCTTTCTTCCACGGTGACCTCAACGCGCCGGTGGTGGGAGGCGGTCCCTCCCTCCTCAAGCCCTGCATCATGCATGTGAACAGCTTCCTGGGGGCTTTTCTTTTCTCGGTGGAGACGCAGACAACCATTGGGTATGGCTTCCGCTGTGTGACCGAGGAGTGCCCGCTGGCTATCATGGCAGTTGTGGTCCAGTCCATCGTGGGCTGTGTTATTGACTCCTTCATGATTGGCACTATCATGGCCAAGATGGCAAGGCCCAAGAAGCGGGCCCAGACTCTCCTCTTCAGTCACCATGCAGTCATCTCAGTGCGGGATGGCAAACTGTGCCTCATGTGGCGGGTGGGCAACCTGAGGAGGAGCCACATCGTGGAGGCCCATGTCCGAGCTCAGCTCATCAAGCCCTACATGACAGAGGAAGGAGAATACCTCCCGCTGGACCAGAGGGACCTAAATGTGGGCTATGACGTGGGCCTCGATCGTATCTTTTTGGTCTCCCCCATTATTATCGTTCACGAGATTGATGAGGAGAGCCCACTTTATGGGATTGGCAAGGAGGAGCTGGAGACTGAGAACTTTGAGATCGTCGTTATCCTGGAGGGAATGGTGGAAGCCACAGCCATGACCACACAGGCACGAAGCTCTTACCTTGCTAGTGAAATCCTCTGGGGTCATCGTTTTGAGCCAGTTGTGTTTGAGGAGAAGAACCACTACAAAGTAGATTACTCACGCTTTCACAAGACCTACGAAGTAGCTGGCACACCTTGCTGCTCTGCCCGGGAGCTGCAAGAGAGCAAGATGACTATCCTGCCTTCTCCTCCACCTCCCAGTGCCTTCTGCTATGAGAACGAGCTGGCTCTTGTCAGTCAAGATGAAGACGAAGATGATGATGAAGTGGGCGTAGTGTTAGGGGGCAGCACCAAGGAGGAGGGAGGTGTCATCCAAATGATGGATTTTGGGAGCCACCTGGACCTGGAGCGACTGCAGGCAACTCTGCCCCTAGATACAATCTCATACCGCAGGGAGTCGGCCATCTAACTCCTCCAACTTCTCCATTTCACACCTGTTGCCCATCATCTCCTCCTCTGTTCTGCACCCATACGTAGCTGGATAAGTCCTTTGACCACCAAAAAATGCCTCCCGCAACTGTCTCTCAGCCTCTGAGTACATCAAGGCGTGGAGCTGCTCTGATATATACTCCCTTTCCCACAGAGTCACACTGCCTGGAAGAAGAGTAAGGATACACTGCTCTTCCCATGCGTGCAGTGTGTGCTAGGGCCCCTTTCCTGCCCAGAGCCAGGAGAGCAGCACGGCTGTTTTCTTATCTCTGGAGAGGTGACAGGAGCCCCTGCCCTCAGTGGACAGACTGGGACTCGCAGCAGATCTTTCTGCTGCTGAGGCGTCCCCCCTCGACAGGAGTATGCCCCACGGCTGTCAAGAGTCACGACTGTCACTTGGAGAGGAGCAGCACCTAAGCACTGACCAAACGAGGCTGGATGGGAGAGTTTAGGACTCCTGGAGGGAGTGGAGAAGGATATCAAGGGAGGGCTTTACTTGCATGTTTATTTCTCGTGGCACATGACTCTGTACACAAACCAGAGTGAGAACTGAAATCCATATTCTTCCACTACAAATGCCAAGCTAGGAGGCAAGGACACTCTGCGTAGCCTATTCTGCGCTTTCCTTGGCTTTTGGCATCTGTCACCTCCAGCAGCAGCTCAGCTCCATGGACTAAGATCTCCATGGACTCAGACCAAACTCTCCCAGTCCTCTTGAGAAACACATCCTGCTCCTCTCCTGAAATCCTGGCTGAGGAGGCAAGACCCCGTGCTTGCACACACAGACTGCTCCCTGGCATGGTGCGGCTGGGATGACAGACAACTGACCTGACTGGACAGCAGACCCTTGATTTTCTCCTTCCATCTTCTCTGTTCTTCTTCCTGCTGCCATCAGCTGTAAAATGAAATTTGTAACTATTTATTTTTAATAAAGTCTATTATCCCAGGGAGAGGGTTGGAAGCAAAGGAGAGATCCCAAGGCTGCAGCCTGGTACAAAGACTGATGAGAGTTATTAGTGTGGTGTTTGCTGCTTGTATGCTGCTGGTGCCTAGAAGCTCCACCACAAGGGCTCCCTTGTTTTGGGCCTCTCTGGTAATGACCTGCAATAAGAGGCTCTGAGAATTTTCTTGAGGAGAAGATCATTAAAAATGCATGAAAGAAGCATCTGAATTAAAATTACCAGTAGGATGGGTCAAGCAATCCTGCTTGCTTTGAAGATAAAGAGAGTTTTGCTGAGGAAGGGTTACAGATATGCTTGAGGAAGAGGCAGAGGTGTCTAAGACATTGGTCTAGAGGTAAGGCTCAAAAAAATACAGAAACCTCAAAGCCTATTTTTTTGATAGAGGCAAGTAAGAACTAGGGGAAAGGAGAGAGAACACCAGCCAGAGGTAGACCTGTAACATCACTTTGCTGTTATTTCACAGAGGATGTGAAAACCTGGTGAGCCTTTTTTCTCGCCGGGAGCAGCAGAATCAGCCCTTCAAAACTAGATGATATGAGGACAGAAAGACAAGAAGGTAACTCAGGAAACTGCTCCGAGCACACAACAGCTGTGCCATGGGGAGAATGGCTGAAGAAATCATGTCCCAACCAACCTCTGATGTACAAAGCAGAAAAATAGCATCTCGATGTCAAATTGGAATTGGTTCAAGAAGCAAGAGGAAGCAGGGAAGAAGCAGAAGGGGAAGGAAGGAAATAGCAGGAGAGGAAGAAGCAGGCACAGCAGGCAGGCGGAGGAGGGAGGGAAAAAGAAGAAGAGAAACTGATGTAATATGGGAGTGCAGATGAGAAAGACCAAGGATAGACTAACGAGATGTGTCTAGACCCAGATGTGGCCATTTCCTACCCTGACACACAGGCTTTGCGTGAACAGCTGTCCTGCATGGCTTTGTTCTGCAACCAAGCAGTGATCTGACTATGGGAAGCCTTGCCAAGAAGGGAAGAATAGCAGGTGGGAGGATGACAGAAGAGCAGGCAGGTGACAACTGAAACATAGAGCACCAGGAGAGCCGGGGGAAAAGGAAAGGGATCACTTCTGATGCATCCATTTCCTCCTGTTGGGCACAGAGTAGGGACAGAAGCTTGTGAGTCCCAGTGACTCCTGATTTTTGCCCATGTATGATTTGATATGCAGTCTCACTGTTCCACGTGACCCACCTCTGTCCCACCTCTCCTCCCCCTTGCTAATTAATGACATTCCTCCCTTCTGTTATTATTTATTTATTTTCCCCAGAGGGAATGAACAGGGGCTGGTATTGACCTGGCTTTTAATACAGCTTTCAGAGCTGCGTGCCTGCCACTGGCCATGGCAGCGGAAACAAACTAATGGACTGAGAGAGGAGGACTCATGCGTGAGGACATGAGCATCCAGGACACAGACTGGGGTGGTGGCCTCCAGGGGAGGGGGAACTGGAATGGCTGGGCACCCACTCGCCAAGGTACATCATCCTTTGTAGGATCCTTTGCACTTGGTGGGGATGAAGTGCTCTCGGGAGGCTTGTCTCCAAGAAGTCCAAGGAAGCCAAGCAGCTGAGGTGCACCAGGGCCATGGGCATGCACAGCTGGTGGGGAGGAGGGAGTCGTGTGAAGCAGCACTGCTACTCCTTGCTTCAGATGGCAAAATTCTTGGGGAGAAAATTGCAAGAATGCAATAATGCTAAGGGAACAAGCATCACATAGCCACACTGGGATCCCAACTCACTCCATATGTTACAGTCATGGCATGCTTGGCATCATGGTGCAGAAGACACCGAAGCACTGAGGAAAACCCGACTAAACCTGATGTTCACAATAAAACTGGGAGAAAGCTGGCAATGCTGTCACATCATTGGAGAAGGGAGAGAGCTTAGGAGGACAGGAGAGAGAATGGGGAGAGAAATGGTCTGAAGGGAGGGGACAGAGGGAAGGAGAGGAAGAGCCATAGTGCAAGAGAACAGAGGTGGTGGGTGAACTTCTTCTCATCCGGCACTCCTGCAGATCACAGAACCAGAGAATGATGGAATTGTTTTTGTTGCAAAATACCTTTAAGAAATGTGCTTGTGTTGCCAAAATGGCATGTTCCTTGGGTACACACAGCCCATCTGACAGCACGGTGCAGCCACCCCCCGCCAAGTAAAAAGTGGTCTCCTGCCTCTGCAAGCTGCACAGACAAGCAGAGGCTTTCCTGGCACACAGCTCTACATGTGTCCTTCCACACAGGTACTTTTGTACTTATACACTTGAATCACAAAGCAGTCATGCACAAGTACACACTGCACATACCTACATGTGTATGCCACGCATGGGGGCATAACCCATCCTAAACCCATGACTTCATCCCATAAGCATCTGATGGTGTACACACAAACGCCACATGGGATAGCAGCGTCTATCTCAACAGGCAACTCTCTGGCTGTATGCTGGGGGCTCCTTTATGCAGCCCATGAAGTGACACAGGGGAATCCTCCTTGGAAGGCTGTTTTCTGCAGGAAAAGACTGGACACTTTAAAGGAGTCTGCAAATGTCTCTCCAAGTCATTCACAACTGTAAGCACAGCTGATATTTTGGCTTTTCGTACAACATGTGGAGCATTATCATTTAGGTAGAGGATACTTTCTTACCCTCTGCTTGCCAGAGAAGTTCTCTCCATCACACCTAAGGGCATGATGTCCCTGAGCTCATGCTCTCCTCCAGAAACAGATTGCTTTCCCAAGACATGGCCTTAACCCTGAGGGGCTGGCAGCTTGCTTTCCAGGAGGAAGACATTGCCTCTTTGTTTATCTACCCATGACCTGTATTTCTTACCTTTCTTACTTCTGAACAATTTCCTTGGCTTGTTTTTAAAAGCTATTCAAATGCCAGAAAAATAATGGGGAGAGAAGGAACTTTTTTTTTTTTTCCCCTATGAGTAAGATCCAGGCACTGGTTCAGATCCTCCAACCCATGACAACTAACTACACTGCTGTCACCCTTGCCAGCTTTCAGATGAATGTCGTTGTTTTAAATGGTACTTGAGAAACTTGTTTCATGTTTTATTTTTGGTGGCACTTTTGGAGAACCCTTTTGAAAAGAAACCATTATTGGCACCTTTCAACTCACCCAAAGCTTGCTCAGCAAAACATTTTGATACACTCCGTGACTAAAAATACTTTCAAGAAACACAGTTAATAGCTCAA
>VWZI01012856.1:23730-37158 GCA_013396835.1 Psilopogon haemacephalus | reverse complement strand
CAAATGTGTGTGGGGGGCGGGGGGGGGAGGGGGAAATTAGGCTTGGATTTCCATGATCAGGAAATGGCACTGAAATTGTCCACGCTGATGAATGAGCACATTACTTGTCAACATGCTCGGTTTCATCCAGCTTTTGCCCAGGAGCAGAGCAGGGCACATGGCACTGCCCCGGCAGCTGCATGCAAGGTCATGACCTCTGTGCAGCAAACTGCCTCCCTCCGCTCGCTTTGAGCTTTAATGCTCTTCTGGGNAAAAAGGAGCTTTACCTTCCCAGGCCATTAAGGGCTTGCTCCTGTCCCCGTGCCATTGCCCGCGGTAAGAGCATTTTGCCATTGCCCGCGGTAAGAGCAGAGCTGGGCCCTAATGGAGCACCACTATCGGAAAACCCCGCGGGCACCGGCCCCGTGCTTGAGCCGCTGAGCTGGGACAGACTATTTCTGGCCGGGCAGGAGGGAGCGGAGGAGGGAAGGCAGGCGGAGAGCGTGGGGCGGGGTAGGGGCAGCCTCCGCTGGGGCAGGTAAAGCGAGAGCAGAGGGGAGGACAAGGGAGGCAGTCTGTCGATGCAGCCCCCACAGCACGGCATGCCACGGCGGGGGGATGTCACGCCAGGAGGGGCTGAGACGGTAGCCAGCTCTCGGAGGGGCCACGGAAGCTCCTCTTGTGCCCCGGTCAGCAGAGGGAGGTTCCTGCCCTCCCAGTGCCGGTGCCCTCCCCAGCGCGGTGCGTGGCCGCCAGCAGGGCGCAGCGCGGCCAGGCTCGGCGGCGTGGCACAAGCTGCAGGAGCCTGGCGCTTGCCCGGCCTCAGAGCACCACCTAGAGATGAAAGCAGGCTTGGCAACCCTGCAGTCCCGGCTCTCCGCAGGTCCCGGTTCCCTAGGCTGGACCAGAGCCGCCGCCGGCCCCGGGACTGGCTCCCCTGGCCGTGCTGTGGATCAGAGCTGTGAGTAAGGGGTGGAAACGTTCGCTCTTCATCGATTCACGGAATTGCAGAATGGTTTGGGTTGGAACGGACCTTAAAGATCATCTAACCCTGCCATGGGTAGGGGCAACCTCCACTAGACTGGGTTGCTCAAAGCCACATCCAGCCCTGCCTTGAACACTTCCAGGATGAGGCACCCACAGCTTCTCAGGGCACCCTGTTACAGCTTTTCACTACCCTCACAGTGAAGAATTTATTTGTAATATTTAATTTAAATCCACTCTCTTTTAACTTGAAACTGTTACCCTTCATGCTATCACTGCATAACCTGGTAGAGTCCTCCCCACCTTTCCTGAAGGACCCCCTATAAGTACTGAACGGTTGCTATAAGGTATTCTGGGAGCCTTCTCTTTTCCAGGCTGGACAACCCCAAACTCTCAGCCTGTTCTCACAGAGAAGGTGCTGCAGTTCTCTGATCATTTTCATGACCCTTCCCTGGACCTGTTTGACAAGGCAGGCTCTGAGAGGACCAGCAGCCACCACCAGAGCTGCACCCATAACCTGCAATAAGGTCAGCCCACCTGACAGCCAGGCCACAGCTTTTACAGAGTGGCTACTGACTCTGAGAACAGCTCAGGTATGTGCTGCCACTTTGATTTCTCCCTGGGAAAAAACCTGCAAAGCTGTATCAGCCATGGGAAGTTTGGCCAAGATAATCTTTCTTCTCTCAGGTGCCTCTGATTGCCATCTTGCTGCTTCCTTGTCCTTTGGTTGTCTTACAGCCATACCTCGTTGCATGTGCTCAATGTAAGAGACCTGCTCCCCTTTCCCCTGTTATTCAGTCCTTCCCTGGAGCAAAATTAATGGCTGTAGCAAGATGCTCCACGCTTCCCTGGTGGGAGAGGGGCACTGAAACTGCATGAAAATGGACAAATGCTCCAACTGAAAGTGTCTTTGCTGGAGTGAGGGTTCTCAGGTAGAGGGTTTGCAGTGCCCCAAGAGCTTTTCTGGCAAATGACTTTTTCACACTCCTTCAGGACATTAATGACAGCCTAACTTGCAAACTGTATGGAACCTCAGCTCCCAGCCTTCTTCCACTTCCTGCAGAAAACAACACCAGCAGAGCAATCAGTAGGCCATCAGTATATTGCTTACCTTTGACCACTTCCCCTCCAGAAGGAAGCATTTAGTGGGGGCAATGCCTTTTCTCTCTGGACAGCCTGGACACACAGACCCAAAGTGACTTGCTATCAAAGTCAGGACAGCGTGGAAAGAGGAAAAGCGAGCAATATGAATTCACTGCCCTGCTGCCTGTGAAGAAATTCAGGATGGACACAGACCTCATCCTGAAATAGTCTGTGAGACACTGGATATTTGAGCTTTAAAAGTTTTTGGTTTGTTTTTGTTTTTGTTTTTTTTTCTCTGAAACTAGCAGGTTTATTTTGGTGCTGGCCCCAGATTTGAAATAGCACATATTGAAACCTGGGACCTGGTTTGAGTCGCTGTCTGCAGTGCATTGATAGAGTTGTTTAAACGGCCCAGTGCTACAGTCACTGAAAGAGTCAGCTGCAGGCCTGTGTGACACAAAGCCTGGTTACAGAAGCCATGCATCGGAGACAATAAGGAGCTTGAAATTGCTTCTGACAGGTGCTTAGATGCTCACCCACAGCAGCACACACTGTGTGTCTATCAGCCACCCGTCACAAGCCTGCACACCACTCCTGGGCTATTAAGCAGAGGAAGATGAGCTGACACAGAAACTCCAGAGAAGGCTTTGAAGATATATAATATATATATATATATACACAACATGACCTGCAGCCTGCACATGCTCCTCTCAGGGATAAAATAATGAATCAGTTGGAGAGTGGGTGTGAGCACACGGCAAGATGTGCAGACCTATAGCAGAACACTTGGTACAATACAGAAGGAGCCGATTGAACTTAAGCAAAAGTGGAGCCACCACTTAGCTCCAGGATGCTGGGTTACACCACGTCCCTTTTACTCTCCAGGACACAGCATTGAGCTCGCTAACAACCAGGCTGCCTTGCTTAGAGAAACTTAGGTGAAACATCCTGCACTGCACGAGGCTGAAGTGGAGTGGATGAAGTGGAGAGAAGCTGTGATGGAAAACAGCTCTGGAGCCCTGGAGTAGCCAAAAAGCCATCAGTTCTTGGCAAGTTGGTAAGTGCCAATGGGATAGAGAGGTCTGAGTATGGTGGAGGAAAGAAGTCAGGGCAAGGGCAGCTCGGCAGTAGTTTCTGCAGGGGAGGTACAAGGTGTGTTGGTGGAGTTTTACTGGCCAGAGGAAGCTGCACGCTCCCTGCCACTCTGTTTGAGACGCAGATCTCCTGCAGCAGTCAGATAGTCTCATGAGCTCAAAATGCATTGTCAGCTGCTGAAAAACATGAGATTTCTAAGTCCCTGTAATTATTTGATTATCTGTCCCATGGAGTAGCCTCCTCAGTCCTCAGGTCTTCTGTGGCCCTGTTGGGCTGACTGCTGCAGCAGCAAAAGAAGGGGAAGCTTCTGTTCCCAGCCAGGGAAAAAAAAAAAAAAACAAAAAAAACCCCAAAGAGAGGCAGAAGCAGCTGGTAGCAAGGCTAAGTGACCAAACATCACCATGTCTACAACACGCAGCCCATCAGCTCTGTACCACAGCCCAAATGACAGCTCTCCTGGACCAAGTGCAATGCATATTCCCAGCCTGGATAACCCCTGCCTCCAGACAGATGCAGGAACTGAGAGCCATCGTGCCACAGCGATTCCCCCAAAACAGCCTACATGGGACTGTACAGATACAAATAAGCACATTCACATCACCCCCAGAAATGAACAGGGGCTCGTGATGAGCCTAGAAGCCAGCAGGAGGCTCAGAGAAGCCCATCCTGATAGTCCCCGATGATCAGCAACGCAAAGCGAGACAAAAAAAAAAATCCCCAACCTCAGCCCTCACAGGGAACAAGTCCCCAGCTGCCTGTCGCCCTTGGCTGCGTGGGACGGGTGGTGAGATGGCCTTTTGTTAATTGGTGCCCCGTGCCTGGTGCTCAGCTGGCAAGGACAGGCTGTCCCTGCCAGAGAAACCCCTTGCATAAGAATTAAAGAGGAGCTAGGCTGAGATGCTGAACTAATCCAGCGGGGCATGCCGGGAAGCTGCATTTTAAGCCATTCCCCCTGCCCTCTCGTTGTTTATCTCTCCTGTCCCTCCCACGGCCGTGCGCGAATTATCCTGCCTGGGCGAGCCGGTTTCATAACGGTCTGCGCTNCCTCAAGCGCCGCGCTCCGCTCCGCTCCGCGCCCCGCTCCGCTCCGCGCAGCCTCCGCACAGCCTCCGCACGGCCGCGCACGCGTTCGGCCCCGCGCGGCTCCGCTGCCGCCGCACGCCGGCACCGCAAGCTCCCATTGCGTGCGTGTGACGCGGGGCTGAGCTCAGCGGGGCGCACGGCACCGACACACTTGTTGCCGGCGTTCGGAGCTGCTGCCCGCAGCTGCTCCCGGGGCCGCGCTGTGAGCCTCACCACCCGCTGCCCTCTGTGGGTGCGGGACACCTCGTCCCCCTTCAGCCAGCCCCCTCTGACACGGGACGCCGGCTCGTCGCCCGCCCGTCACACGGACGCGTGTGGTACACACGTACTGGGCACACGCCAGATGTGCCACCGCGCAAATGGGGCACTGGGTTTCATAGTATCCTGGGATAATTCAGGTTGATAGGGACCTCAGGACAGCTCTAGTCCAGCCTTCTGCTCAAAGCGTGGTCAGCAAAGAGGTCAAACGAGGTGGCTCAACACTTTATCTGGTCTGTAAGGACAGAGCCTGCAGGGTCTCTCTGGGAAACTTTTTCCCATGTTTGACCCTCTTTGGGGACAGAAAGATTTTTCTTGTATTCAGGCTGGATCTCTCTTGTTTTAGCTTATGCTCGTTGTCTATCGTCCTCACCACTTCACCACCGCAAAAGAGCTCCGCTCCCAGCTCCTTTCCAGCAGAGCTGTTCTCCATCTGGCAGGTCCTCAGCATGTATCATGGCCAGGGCATCTTCCTTCCCAGGTACAGAGCTGAGTATTTGCCCTTGCTGAATTAAAACTATCCCCACGGGCCTGTCCCTTCAGGCTGTGTATGCTCCTCTGTTGGCAACCCTGCCCTGGGGCATGGTATCTTGTTCCCACTCCATCTAGGGGTCATCTGCAAGCTAGGTGTAAGCACAGCTCATCACCTTTTCCAGGTCATCAGTAACCACGTTAAACAAGACAGGTCCCAGGACAGTCCCTTGAGGCGCTTTTCTTGAAGTGCAACTCATTAACAACTACTCCCTGACTATTTTTTTTACCCTTTACTTGAACATCAGAATGTTGTGGGAGACACTGTTGAAAGCCTGTCTGAATATGATGACAACTTCCACTGTTCTCCTCTCCCTCACAAGTCCATTTTATCAAAGGCAGCAATCAACTTATTCAGGTATGATTTGCCCTTGGGAAATCCACTCTGACACTTATCAGTCACCTTTTTCTTCATATGACCAGAAATGTGTTCCAAGAGAACCCACTTGAGGGCCCAAGTGAGTCTGACCAGCCTGTAGTTCCCAGGATCAAACTTTTTCGCCTTTTTTTTAAAGAAGAATGCAATATTTGGTTGTTTTTATTATTTATTATCATTATTTATTTATTGTTAAGAAGAATGCAGTATTTGTTTTTCTCCAGGCATGGGAGTTATGGGGAACCTCCTCTGATCTGTACTTCTACATCCAGCCTTTCCTCCAACCAAACTCACAAACAGAAGTCATTTCACAGCTGAGTTGCTTCCCACCTGACCAGTACTATACCTCATTTGGTCTGACCTGCTAATCTTCCTACACAGACAAATGTGGCTCCTCAGTTCTCTGTTGCTTTGTGCCTGCTGTTCCTAAGGCAGAGGCCTGTGTCTCTGAGCTCCAGGGTTCTCTTTCTCCTCCTCAGGCTGCACATCCTCTCGCTGAAGGCTTTGAAAAATTCACACTGCTGTCAAAAGTCATCTCTAGCACCATGCAGAAAGGGAAAATAGAGCAGAGCATCTTGATCCTGTTCCTCCAGGAAAGATGGGATTGGATTGCCTCAGCAGATAACTCTGCCATAGGATGTGGCCACAAGGCAAAATCCCGAACAGAGAGGGATCAGTTTAATACCTTTTCTCCAAAAAATACAAGGGTTGGAGTTTCTCAGAGGGAGATTTGCTGCTTTCAAGGTGAGGAAGAACACAGAAGACTTGGGAAGGCAGAGACAGTGCCTCCCCTGCAACCCTGCATCTTGCTTAGGCTGCTGGGCCAGGTTCTTCCATCATCCACTAAGCACTCAGATGCCAATCTGCCCAGGGACCACTCAGTGTGCAGCTGAAGAGGATGTGGTTTCACGTCTCCAAGTGAGATCCTGCTGAGTCAGCCCTGAGTCCAGCTCCTCCCAAGGAACCTTGGCCCTGTGCTGTGGTCCTCTGCTATGTCTGCCCTGGCCTGACACAGCTCTGAGGGTGCACCTGAATATTCCTCTTTGTTTGTTTTTCTTCCATTATGTCTTCTTCTTTTTTTTTTTTTTCCTTCTCCTTTGACAAAAGCAAGCCAGTGTGGGTGTAATAAAGAGAGTCAGTAGCAAACTGACAGAAGCTGAGAATACCACAAGGATAAAAAAAGGTGAGGTATATGGAAAAAAGCAATAAAGGTCCTTAATTACAGGTGTGGCCAGGAGCAGCTCCTATTATTAAGGCTGCTAGTGCTTACCTTTTTAAGACTCTGTTTTCACTTGCTTATAACTTTGTCAAAAAGTTTCACTGCTGGAGCAGAAATTTTCCATAAAAAAAGGGATTGCCTCAGCTCGAATTGGGCACATTTATTTAGTGTTTCTTGAAGATGGTGGCACACCAACACTCGGAGGGCATGCATATGGCCCAAAGGATAAAAACCATGGATATTCTGGGCTTTCAAGCACAGGCTTGGTCTTGAGCAGGATTGTCAGGGTTGGTTTTTTTTTTTTTTTGTGTGTGTGTGTGTCACAAAGGCTGTGTTTTGCCAGCTCCATGAAACAGTTCTGGTAGTNCCCTGCTGGCCACACTTCTCCTGATGCAGCCCAGGCTCTGGCTGGCTTTCTGGGCTGCAAGTGCACACTGCTGGCTCATGTTGAGCTTCTTGTCCACCAGCACTCCCAAGTCCCTCTCTGCAGGGCTGCTCTCCAGCCAGTCACTGCCCAACCTCTATATGTGCTTGGGATTGCCTCGACCCAGACATGAATGAAGCTTTATATTTCCAGCTTAGCACAATATAAAAGCAGATATTTACAATATATTACAAATATTTACAGCTATATACAGTAAAAAGTTAATACAGAAACACCACAACCCTCCCAGAGATCAGAGTCCCCAAGAGGGGTTCCCAACCTCCCTTTCACCTTCCCCCCACCACCTAATGTTATCCCAGTATCTGCCTTACGTGCCAGATAAAGAGAGAAGATTGGCCAGGGGGGTTAAAAGCAGAAATTGGTTAGTTGAGTCACATAGATCCAGCCAGAAGGCAGAGAGAGAGATCAGCAGCCAGAGTGGCCCTGAGCAGCTCTGCCTTATCTATATTTAGGTTCTTACTTTTGTATCGGTCAGCACACATCTGAGTGAAGGAGACATCACCAATGTTTTCCTTTCTCAACCTATAATCTAATTTCTCTCATTAAAATATTCCAGTTAGCCTCAAACCAGCACAACGTTCCGCGGCGCGGACAAATTGCATGGTTCTGTTAAACGCAGGAGGAAGACAGCTACAAAGATTTCAGCCTCTGCTAACCTGCCCATCCCTCCCTCCCCTGGCTTCTGACGCTGACGTGACAGCGTATGGGCTTTCCCACAGGGCTGAAGGAAACATGGATGAAAGCTTTCCCTGCCAGAGCTGCATCCTGCCACTCCTCATCCCGCACCGGGCTGAATCCCTCTGCCCTTTGCTCTCTTGGGACACCAGGTGGAGGAAAGCCCCTGATTTGAACAGGGAAGCGACGAAATTCGAAGGGAAAAAGACCAAAGAAATGGGGGAAATCAAATGAAACTGGGAGGTAAATGAGTCACTGGAAGCTGCAGAGAGATGCCAGGGTTGGTTGGGCAAGGTGGGGATTGCCTAGGAGCTGCTGGAGTGACTAGGGCTGGTGTGCAGAGCAATTGGGAGCAGAAAGCAGGGCTGGCCATTGCAGTGGGATGGGGAACAGGAATAGCAGAGGCGTGGCGATAAGAAATGGGGACTGGGAAGAGCAGAGGAGGACTGAGTGGCAGTGAAGCAAGCCGGGAGGAAAGGAAGAAGGCAGGCAGCACTCAACCCATTTGCCTGGGGAATGAGGGATTTTGGTGACAGATGGGGACTGGAGAAGGATGGAAACTGCCACTAACCAGCTGCCCAAGAAGGCTGGACAGGTGACAGGGAGCAGCTTGTGTGGAAGGAGACAGCTTGTGGTAGGAAGGCTGGGACTGACTGGCCCGGGACACACAGCTGAACCAGACCACAATGGTTTGGTGAGACTGGGCCTGGGGGTGCAATAGGGAAGAGAGAGAGAAGGGCAGGTGAGGTGGACCTAGCATGGGGCAATGGCCAGGCCCAGAGCCCAGGGCTTTGTGACAAGCCTGAAAAAGGGAAGTGAAAAATGGGAAAGCTTGGAGGAGACAAGGGGAGCCAGGAGGTGTTTCTGGGACCATGGGTTTCTCCCATGATCAAAAAAGTGTCTTCCCCCAAGTCTTCCTCCCCTCCCAAGCCTTACTGTTCCAGTGCTACTACCCCAAAAGCCACCTCAGAGCAGGTCTCAGGTCTCGCCATCTCTGCTTCTCACTGGGGACAGCAGGCCATAGCTGCAATCTGATATCAGAATGCACATTTCTCATCACTGAGAAATGGCAGCATCAAGGCTGGCTGTAGAACCGCCCCTCAGTGTCCTCGTGCATATAAATTATGGTTCAGTCTTTAATTATGTGGCTGCAGATTTATTTTCCATGGGACACCTGCAGCACAGAGGTTTGATGGTGTTCTGGATGAGTTCAGGCTGTGTCATGAAGAAGGCTCTTTGCAAGGACTCAGTATCCTCTCACTTATTATTTTTTTTTAATTTTATTTTGTTCTGAGAAGTGTGAAGGAAAAGGAGGGGCTCACTGCTGAGGCAGTGGTGTTTTGGCCTGGATCCCTGCCCCTGCTGTGGGTTTCCTACCTGCTGCTGAGCAAGTCACTCACAGCAACCTTTTCAGAGGTAGCTATTAGCTATGTTTATTTATTTTGGCATTTTGTTTTCAGCCTTGTGCTATCCTGGGCTCCTCATGTCTCATTTGCAGGAGTATTTATTGCTCCCTGCTGCATGTGAATGGGGACTTGCACTTGACTGTAGAGAAGGTTTTTAAAGCGCACAGTGCCCTGGGAAAGTGCTCAGATCAGTGTCCCCACCTCCCAAGCTGCTTTTGACCTCCCCTCCAGGAATGCTGGGCTTTCTCTATAACCCTTCTCTCTTACTTGGTTTGAGTATTGAGGAGGCAAATCTATTATTGTTTGGGAAGTCCTGAGACACGAGAGCAAGTATCCCATAAAAAAGATCCTGTGAACGTGTGAACATTAGTCTTTTTTTTTTTTTTTTTAGTGGGGGCTGAAAGTTATGAAAATAACCTCTGAGTTAATGCTTTGAACAACTGTGTTCTGCTCTGTTGGATGTGTCAAGCCACAGGTACCTGCCTCGTCGGGAACCTCTGCCCTTGAAATGCAGGCAGAAATGTGTTTGTTCTCTCTTCTCATCTTTTCTTGCTTTCACTCACCTTGCAGAAGTAGAACTTCAGCACAGAGCTGAAGTTTTCTGTGCTCTTCCCTGGATTTCTTGCACTTCCCTAGCACTGGCAAGTTTCTCTGTGAAGAAGTGGCTTTGGTCTTCAAAGCAGCATGTCCCTCTCCAGACAGGAGGTGAAATGGGATTCTGCTCGCTGCAGATCAGGCAGACCTGCCAAGTGTGACCTGGCAGTTTTCTGCGGTCTGTTAGGTCACTGGAGCTCAGCTTTCCCATGAGTTTTATGAGGTGCTATGAATGCCATATATGGTGACCCTGGGAGTTCACCCAGCAGTGGCACTGTGAATAAACAGGGCAATTCTAGCCTCTCTTTTCATTTCCTACCTGAGAAATTACATGGTGGGCAGTGGTGAGGCTAGTGGGTGCCCAGCAAGGCATAACCCACTTGGGATACAGCAGCCCACAAGACACATTGCCCTGAGTTGCCTCTACAGTGTGGCAGTGAGAGCACTGTAGACTACCCAAAGACTTACTTTGCTCTGTGAACAGGACAGCAGCCCAAAGGCCTCCAAGCAGAGCAGCCCATCTTCTGCTTGCTTGCTTGCCTTCAGCAGCAGGACTCCCTGCATCAATCTAGGAATGCTTTGACCACGTCTGAAACCCTTGAAAGGCAGTGAGAGCACTGTAGACTACCCAAAGACTTTCTTTGCTATGTGAACAGGACAGCAGCCCAAAGGCCTGCAAGCAGAGCAGCCCATCTTCTGCTTGCTTGCTTGCCTTCAGCAGCAGCACTCCCTGCATCAATCTAGGAATGCTTTGACCATGTCTGAAACCCTAGAAAGGCATCCCAGATGCTGATCCCCCAGTTGCTGAGCTGAGAGGCTATGTTGGAGCCTCCACTCTCTTCCATGCTCTACATCCAATGATCCTCCTCAGGCAAACCAGAGAGAAGGGATGAAGTGAGGCCTCCTGGGGGTCTCCTCCTGTCATGGGGTTATGAGTGGGGCTGTGTCTCACTGATGGCTTTGGGAGGTTAGAGAGCCTTCCAGATGTTGTTGCTTAAGCAAAGTCTTAGTGTAGCTTTATTGTTGTATGCTGGTGCTTAATGCAGGGCTAGACATGAGGGGATGATAATTGTTTTTGAGAGGTGCATAGAGAAGCCATGGTTAGTGCTGCACACCAGACTGATAACTGGAGAGGAATGGAGATGACCTAGCACAGACTGTGAGCATGGATTCTGCCTGTCCCTCAAATTTCTTCCCTTACCAACTTTTCACTAGTTAGGGCCCTGCTGCTTGTGTTACATATAACACCTACCATTTTTAGACACTGTGGTAGGGGCTACCTGGACAGCCCTGATGGAGATAAGGTCCCTGTTGTACTGGCTGCTATAAACACAGCCCAACCCAGCACCCCCTGGCCCAGGCTCTCTAATACAAATCACTCCATAAGAAGAGGTGTAGCTAGGCAATGCTTGGAGAGAAGAAGGTGGGTGTTATTAGATCTCATGGTTAGCCAGGCTAACAGCACTAAAAGCTTGATTACAATTCAATTACGAGAATGTTTCTAATTAAAGAGTTCTTATTTTAAGCCCTAAATGATTAAAATAAAGGTAGCTGAAGTGTCCGTACACACATTCTGATTTCATTCCCAAGGGTTGTGCCTGCATTTGGGATTTCTTCAAATTCCCTTCCATCACCTCAGCCAGCAACAGGGGGAAAACTGGCATGGCCATTGCCCCCTCAGAACCTGCACCCACCTGCCAGGCAGCATCATCCCAAGCTCTGCTCCCACCAACCACTCCAAGAGCTGCCTCTCCTGGGATCTGATTCAGGTGATTGCCTACCAGTATCTGAGGGGGGCCTACAGGAGGGCTGGGGAGGGACTGTTCACAAGGTCTTGTAATGACAGGACGAGGGGGAATGGGTTCAAATTGGCAGAGGGGAGATTTAAACGGGCTGTTAGGAGGAAGTTCTTCACAGTGAGGGTGGTGAGGCACTGGAACGGGTTGCCCAGGGAGGTTGTGGCTGCCCCCTCCCTGGAAGTGTTCAAGGCCAGGCTGGATGAGGTCTTGAGAGACCTGATCTAGTGGGAGGTGTCCCTGCCTATGGTGGGGGGTTGGACCTGGATGATCTTTAAGGTCTCTTCCAACCTAAACCATTCTATGATTCTATGATTCCTTCCAGCAGCCCTCTCTGTCAGACCCTGCCTCATTCAGTACCTCTTTGGGCCTGCCACTCACAGCGAAGTCATGAGCCATGTTGGGCTCCAGCAAACTCCCCCATGGCTGAGGTTCACCTACCCAGGGTAGCAGGGCAAGCCCTCATCTGGATTCAGCAGTGGCTACACACTTTGTTACCTGCCTCCCCATCTGGTCACTGTTACATGAGCTGTGAAACTACAGAGGTTCAGTGGAAGGAAATGTCATTACTACCAAAAACTCATTTAAAATTTAACTTCTCAGAAAGGAGACAAACTTCTGCGACAGAAGTGTCCTGGCAGTGAGAAAGGACTCCCGAGGGCCTGCATAAAACGGGAAGTATTCCCAGGTTTCCATGGCTCCACAGTTCAGTGCGGGCACTGACTGGCGGCAGGATTCAGACTGTTGCAGCCCACCCTCTTGGTATGACTTGAAGCTAAGGAAGGCTCAACGTGGAGCACGTTGCACAGGATCTCATCCAAGTGGGCTTTGAGTGTCTTCAGAGAAGGAGACTCCACAGCCAGTCCACAATCAGGAGGATCTGCTCCCAGAGCCCACAACCATGCTTCTCTCCTCCTTGGTTTATGGAGCCCCAACTTTCCACTTCCCAGAAGCCTTTACAAACTTCCCCCACCTGGACTCTGCTCCTACACCCCAGTGAGGGTCTGACACACGCTGGTTGCCTCTCCCTGACTCAGCTGCCTCTTTCAGAGTTGCTTTGGAGCTTGCTGATGTGCACAGTGGCCTCCTGGCCCCCAAGCAGCCCAGAGCCTCTGGGTGTGCCCGGGCTTTCCGCCTATCTGCGGGTGGGTGTGTTGTGGACCTCTGTCTGCCTGTGTTACTGTAGATGCTGACATTTGTGTGTATTCGCAGATGCTTTGCCCCTGTTCCTAAGGGATGAGGGCTCAGCAGCCTCGACACCCTTCTGTGGGGTTAGAGTGGCTCTGATGCCTCGTGGACCTTCCTGCAGAACCTCCACTTGGCATCGGCTGCCACTGTGATGGGACCCAGCGACGCTGATGTGAGGATCCTCGAGCGAGGATGTAGGCTGCGGTGACAACAGTGGCGAATCGGAGCTGCCCCACAGCCCTCACTGCAATGGGGTGCCACGGGTGGGCTGTTGCCCACTCCCCCGCGCTGAGGAGAAATCTTCAGCAGATGTCCCGGCAGCCGTTACGGGCAAATAGCCCCCAGAGACCATCCCGCACCTGTGCGAGTGAGGCCTCACCTTCGGAGGGGCTTTGAGGGGATGGAGACGGCGGAACGGCGGCAGGCACTTGTGCCTTTAACGACGGGCGGAGGAGGAGGAGGAGAAGGAGGAGGGCCGGGGCTGCGTTGGGTGACATCAGTGGGTTTGGCTCCGGGACTCAATGGAAACTGGGTGAGCGCCGGGCTGTGCCGAGCACACGCCGGCTGGAGGGGACGGCGAGCGGGCGGGAGGCGGCAGGCAGCGCCGCGCCGCGCTGAGCCGAGCCGAGCCGAACTGAACGAAGGAGGGACGCGTCGAGCACCGCCGCCACCAGCCCTCCCCAATCCTCTGTCATCCTTCCCGCCGCGGCCGCCTG
>VWZI01012856.1:2720-22148 GCA_013396835.1 Psilopogon haemacephalus | reverse complement strand
TTCTACGCAGATAAATAATGCAGAGGGAGCAGTATAGATTTCATATCTAGTAACGGGAAATTGGCCTGCGGAATTTTCTTGCTTCTTCTCCTCGTAGTAGACCTGAAGATCGCACGTGGTAAGGGCAGAAGCTCTAGATGGTGGGGGGGGTACATTGTGTGGAGTAGAAACAAGTGTGGTAGATGTTTGAACTCCTGGAGCAGCAGCTGTTGGGGGGTGGGATGTGTGTGTCTTGCCCCCTCTCCATGAATCCAGGCTGTTACTCTCTGGCTATCTTGGATGTAGGTTTCCAAAGCACACTTGTGTGTGTGTTGGGGGGGAGATAAGGCAAAATGACAGCTGTGCGAGACCATGATTTTTCACTCCATTATTCTGCTTCCCACTTCCACCCCCTCGTCCCAGAGCATTTTTTACATTCCCCTTTGGAGCCTGTTGCTTAATCATCTAGAAGGGCTTCTGCCTCATTGTGCGAGGAAACCCTTCTTAACCTGGCTCCTGCCTGTCCCAGAAGGGTGGAACCAAATTTAGGCTTGGGACTGTGGTGTTGCAGCACAGTGCAGAGGGGGCCCCTCAGGTACCTATTGCCTGCCCTCTTCATCTTACTTGGCAGTGTTTGCCCCAACTGGGAGTTGAACTCAGGTGAAAGTGCTTGGGATTCGCAGGCCTGGGCAAACATGGCCATGAAGAAAGGAGGCTCAAGAGCTGTGTTCCTGACAGTGGTGTGACGGGTTCCTGGGGACAGAGACCTTTGATCGTTTATTGGAGTAGGAGTGTAAGCAAGTCAGATGTATGTTAATGTGGTTATACAGAACAGCAGGCAGCGGATGAAAATCATGTCTGTTTGCTGCGCCCTCACCCAGGTACGCCTGCCTCCTGGTTCAGTTCCCAAGGCTCTGCCTACATTCCTTGTAGTAAGAAAGTCAGAAATAGCCACAGGCTTTTGTAGACTTTAGACACAGAGAAACCCACATGCATAAGTAAATACTAGGTGAGGGGACTCCACCTCTTAGTGTTTTGTGTGTGGTTTCTGGTGACTGGAGCTCTGCTTTCAGGGTTCACAGTGTCCCCTGAATGCCTTGATAGGATTATTTCCCTGTACATCTCTGCAGCCCGTCCACTCCTCTTTCTGTAATCCCATCTCCTGGGGCAGGAGAAGCAGCTCTGGGTTTATAGTGTGTTCAGAATCCTGTAGCTGGGATTATTATTTTTTTTTAATTATTTTTTGTGTGTGCTTGTGTCTCACAAAGCCATTTGTCCCTCCTTTCCTTCAGTGATGCTTTCTTCCCACCAGGCTCCAGCAAGGGAAAGTTCCTCTCACCTACTTGTGAAAACATGAATCATTCCTCACCTTTCCTGTCCCCAACAGGCTCTGTGTCTGCATTTTGTACGCTAATAATGTGGCATTGCATAAATTAGGAATGTGGCAGATCCCTCTAAAAGGAGACGTGTTGGCTGTCTAGGGAAGAGCTGCGGTTACTAGAATAAATTGGTGTCCACAGTAGGGGCAAGGCCAAGGGGGGTGTTAACAGGGGAACTGTGTCTGCAGCAGAAGTTGAGGTTGGCAGGAAGAACAGACTCTGTGGCCATAGTCTTTCCACCTAGTTGGTTTTCGGTGGAGGTGAGTGGGCTCAGCCTGGGTGTGTTGATGGGGTATAGCAGGTCAAAGGGTTAGCTAATCACCTCAGGTAAAAGGATGAGGAAAGGTCTGAGCTGCTAAAAACAAACAGCTGGCACAGCTAGGTAGGCAACAGAGGCAGAGAGATTCAGACCAAAGGAGGCTGTGTACCCATCAGCAGAAGTGTGTGGAGATAAGCTAGTGGCATTCCCAGTCAGTGCATGCCTTGCAGGGTTCACTTCAGGGAGATGTCTCCTCCCTGTCCCTGTGCTGGCTCCTGCCTAGGGGTGATGGAGCTGCTTGCTCCTGGGAGTCCGTCTGCCTCTTGAAGCCCTTAGGTCCTGTGCTTCACTGCCACTGAGGTGCTGGTCTAGGGTTGGGGCAGGGAACACTCCTCCTTGTAGGATTTATTATGCCTGTCCCTTCTGATGTCTCACGAGGTTACCACAGTCCAATTGCCGGGTCCTGTAGATTACAATGAGCAGTTTTGTCTCTCTTTGTGGTAGTGTGAAGTGATCACCCAATGAAACTTCCTTAGGAGGGATTTCCTGTCCCTCCAGTCCCTGAACAAAATGATAGAGCAGAGATTCAATCCTTTTTCATCTCTACAGTGGAAACGGGGGAAATATGCTTGAAAAGGTCCTGTTCTGCAGCATTTCTAGCTCGTAGTGTTCCTGGCCATCCAAGAGATCAGGAGAGGGGATAGAAAGTGAAATATTTCAAAACTAAAGATGTGCCAATCTCTGTGTGAAGTGGGGAGGTCTCTTCTGTAGTCTTACATGATTCACTTCCTGTTTCTGCTCTGATGCTGTGCTTTCTGTGCTCCTTTTCTCAGCAGGCTTGAACCATGGAGCTTCGAGTGGGGAACAAATACCGTCTGGGCAGAAAGATTGGCAGTGGTTCATTTGGAGACATTTACCTAGGTGAGTGTGAGTCTTCGTCTTTCCACTTGCAAAGTTGTTTTTTTCTCAATTGCATCATTGTTTTGGGGTTGTTTTTCTTGTCTGTTTATATTTGTGGGCGCCATGTAGGACTGGAGGTGGTGGAGAGAAAAAGATCTTCAAGGAATACTGCTGGTTGCTGTTGTTTTGATGGTAAAGAAAGTGGGATGAGCTCAGCTTTGCCTTGCAGATATTGGAGGCACAGTGGTGTTTGATCAGACTGATTTTAGGTTTGGAATATTCAGGGCATATTTGTCATGCACCCTGCTTCAGCTCTCTCACCTCCTTGAGCTTCGTGGGTGTTGGGTATAAACTCTGCAAAGAGTGGGTGATGGGAAGGAGGAGATGGCTGTTTCTTCAGGTTGGAAGGAATACAAGTTTTTGGAAGACTGATAGGGGAAGAGGTGGTTCAGTGTCTGTGGCCAGGAGGTATAAAACAGGTCAAAGAGGCTTGGCCTGGTTAAAATCCTAGGGCCCAGATCTGTTACATCTGTAGTGGGATTTAATTAGTGTCTAGAATGTCCTAAGCTGGGAGCTCAATGGACAGAGCTCATGAGACACTGCGTTTCCTGTTACCACAGCAGATCACCTGGGCAGAGCCTCTTCAAAACCCCTATGCTGATGTGTAGATATATTCCCTGATGCTTTGCCTGTTGATGTCTCAAACCATGTGAGGCCAGAGTGGCCAGACTACCTAGCAGCCTGATCAGTCCCTCTGTGAGAGCTGGTGTAGCTTCTCCTGTCATCTAATTCTCGCCCCTATCTGTTTGGCTTTAGTCCTGCAGGCCAGCAGACTGATTACCCTCTCTATTCTTGGTGTTTGCATCCTTTGAGCACTTAGAGGTGGTCATCATGTGCTCCTTAACTGTTAATTTGCTCAGCTGAGTTGTATTTTGCTTCCTTATACCTCCACCACTCCTCAGTCTTGCCACTCCTTCAGTTTTTCCTAGTTCATCCATCTGCTGAGCAGCTTAGAGCCTATACAGCATTCGACGTGTGGCATTTCCAGAGCCTGGCACTGAAGGGCTACCCTTGAATGATTCTGTAATGTGATGCCTCTGCATAGGCTGCTATGGGTCTCCTTGGCTTCCCCCATCACCAGCATTATATCGAGTTGCAGAATTTGCCTTAGAGCACTGTCAGCTCTATTGTAGGTGATCTCTTCTTCCAGGTTCTGCAACATCTTCCCATTGCTCCCTTTCTTTGTGTTGAATACCTCTAAGTTCAGGTTACTTTTTTCCTGTGTTTGTAAATCACCTTCTGTTTTCTAAACCTTTTGCCTTTTATCTCCATTTCCTTCTTGCTTTATTATTCTCTGCTGATTTGGTGTTGGCAACCTCTTTTGATTAAGTATCCTGTGGGAATCATCAGTAACAGGATTCGTTGCCACCTTTATCCAGAGTATGAACAAAGCTGATAAATAACAGACCTGGGATCCCAGTTCCACTATTTGCTGCCTTTACTGCAGCCTACTCCTCTGTGCCACTCCTCTGATGCTCTCCAGCCAGTTAGCATCTTGGGTGATGGTGCTTTAAATGTTCAGGTGCTAGGGTTTGGGGAGTGAAAGGCCAGACATGGCATTTTCCAGCTATTCTAGGGCTTGAAGCCTTCCAGACTCTCTCAAGGCAAATGTTAATTGTCAGGATTTTGCAAATCATACAGAGTAGATGTGGAAAAAGAAGGGTTGTATGGAAGGGAAAGACCTGATGCTACTGTATTCCTCTGCACCGGGTAACATGTTGTCCACCTGTGCGCAGGCTACATGCAAAGCAGGCCCTGGTGAAGGGGTTGTGCTTGCCTTGCCTGTAAGCAAAGAGGAGAGGTGGAAGAAGCCCCAGTGCCCTAGTGTGATCAGCACAGTGGGATGCCTCCAGTCACCCGCTTCAACCAAGTTACTTGAATGCAATATCAAAGCCCTTGTGAAGTTCATTGAGGTGCAAGCCAGCATGTTTTGAAGCAGTGATAGCGAGACTTCTTGGAGCCTGGGCGACTCCCCAGCCTGGAGGGATCAGCCATGTAGTCTGTGATGCTACGTCTGGAGGACGCTTATGCCTATGCTATCCTCTCATGGTCTGCAAAGCAGACAGAGGGACACATTCATGAAGACTTCTCCCCTGTACCACGTTTGCCTCAGTTCTCTCCCTTGATAATGGTGTAGAGCGAGGAGAGGCAGACAAGCCTCGTTTGTTGTCTGAGGATGAGCTTGGGCTGCGTGGTTTACCTCCAGCTTCTCTCTTTCAGGGTGTTAGTACCTTCATCTGCTGTGCAGCCAGTGGGTGCTGCATGTTGTGCTCTTTGGGATTTGTTTTGGGGTTTTCCTGTCAGAAGGAAACTGCAATTTCTACGTGGACAGACACAAAGAATGAACTTCTGGTAATCCTTGGCTGGGGCTTAAAGCACAGTGCTTTGCTTCCATGCCCTACCTTGGCGGGTAGACGTGCTGAAGGGGATCTTCTTCCCCATGTTGGGTTGGGAGGGTGGAAAATGAGACCGGGCTGCCCGTGGACCTTGTCGAGGCCATTTGCTTCTAAAACTGCTCACTCAGAAGAGCAAAACCCAGTTCGCAGAGGAATTGCTGAGACCCCTGGGCCGTGGGAGGAGAGGCGCTTTGTCAGAGGCTTTGGCCAAGAGGCAGGGCAGGATTGCTCAGGAATCGTTGGGGCCTGGATGCGCTGAAGGGGACGGTGGAGAGGAGCTGGGAATGGTTCGGCAGACAAAGCATGCTGGGACCTGCAGGGCTGGGGACAGTTCCTGGTGGCAGGCTCCTCCCTTGCTGGGAGGGGAGTGCCTTCCCTTTGTTTCCTGGCCTGTTAACTCTCTCCCGCCCTATCTGACTTCTTCCATCTGTTCGCAGCCCTCCATTCTTCCCTGGGCAGGCTGTGGAGAGGGGAGCGGGCGGTGGGAGCTGTGCCTCTGGGCTTGCGCGGCGTGCCGGCAGGGTGGTGGTTATTGTATCAGACATGCAGCAGGGCTTTCACTCGGAAAAGATCCTGTTTAGCCGGTGACATCCTCCGTCCCTGGGGCCCTGTTTCAAACAGCTCCTGATGAATGAGTCGAATTTGCGCAGCCCCCACAGCGGAGCGAGACTGGGGGTGGATGTTAGGCATTATCCCCAATCCTACATGCGTCTCTGGAGTGGCTCTGCTGCTGTTCGTCTGAAACGTGATGCTTTCCAGGCTGGAGAGGCAGCGGAGAACTGTTGCTTTTGTGCTTGTATCTTTGAGAAAGATGGTGGTTAAAGCATGGAACAAAGGATCAGAGAGACTCCTGCCCTCGAATTCCTTCCTTGCTTGTGATGCTGTCAGTCAGGGCAGATCTCTAGCCGAAAAGCGGTAGAGGGAGCAACCCGATGATGTATGGGGGTTTGGGGAAAGAATGACCCTAAAGCATTCAGATGGTGACCCTCTCAGCAAAGTGCACCATCTCAGTAGGTCCAGTTGGTTCTGCTCAGGCCACAGGGTTGTTTCTTCTTTTTTTCTGAGAGACTAACACTTGTTAGGGCTATGGGGAGTGTGAAGACCACACTGATCATTTGAACAGCATATTCACATTTTGCAGAATCTTAAGTTTTCTTGATACTTAACCCTCTTTTCCCTTTTCCTGCTTTACATGCTCACAGGTAGCGTCCTCAGCTGCAGGCAGCCTGTTGTATGGATGCATCATCATCTTCCTAAACACACAGGGTAATGTGGAGATGAGAACTCATTCATCTTTCCACTGTTCAACTTTTGGGAGTAGGGTTCATTTGAAATGCTAATGCTGCTGCTGCCGAAAGTCAGCAAGACTTATCATTGCATATTTGTCAGCAGATGGACTAGGACAGGGAGAAATTCCCCCAGGGAATGGACAACGGAGATGCTGCAGAACATTAGGAGGAAAGTCTTCACAAAGGCAGGGGAAAGGGAGAAGGGAAGGAAGCACTTGCATCTGTTTGGATGTTGTGGATGTTTCCATGCTGAATGAAGGGCCAATGACTGAATACTCACTAAAAAGGTAGATACTAGTCCAGGCTCATGTTCTTACTGTGATCTGAGGTCCTTTTTTTGCTCTCCTCCTCCTTGCAGTCCTGATGGAGTCCTATTGTGGAGTTAAGGGAATGTGCAGACTTGCTTTACTGACCAGCAGTTTTTAAGTGGGAAAAAAAACATCAGCATCTTTCCAAAAGTAGCCACTGGACAAAAGGCTCTAGCTCTCAGGGTGTCTTCTTTCCTTTCTCCTGGCTCCTGAGTAAAACCCCTTATTAAATTCATCCCATTGCTCCTCCTTCCCCTCCCTCAGAGCACCCTAAATAATTCCTTTCCCTCCTTAGTGTTTACAGCCTTCAAATATTTGCAGGCTGTTGTCATGTCCCATTCTTCCTCCCCACCCTTCTTAGTTGTATCTCTTGTCTATGTTACATATTTAGCTCTTTTAATCTTTCTTAGTAAATCAATCCCTCTAGGCCCCTGATCGTTTTTGTTCCCCTCTTACAAATTCCTAGCAGCTTGTCTGTCTCAACCCAGTGCTGTAGTTCTCTAGATGATGTCTTTTTGCTGCCAGGCGGCTCTTGGCTAGCAGTGTACAAGCCAGAAACCTTCAACAGGGGATGGATCTCCTTGGGATCCAGAGTGATTCACTTGTACAAATACTTCCTTTCTCTTTTTAGTCTCTGCCTCTGGAGGTGGTGTGTGAAAGGATATGAATGGAGAGCTCTTTCTACAGCTGTCTTTCTGGGCTCTGAAAGTCATTTCACAGAGATTGGGAAGCACAAATGAACCAGACCTACCAAAATTAGCTATGGAATATATACAAAACATCACCTTTGACTCCAGCTCGTGTTTGGCATCTGTGTTCGGGAGTAGTTTATTTTATGACAGTGTTCACAAGCTGCTGATGGTCAGAGCTGCTCTCTGATTTGTGTTTGAGTGCTACTTTTAATAGCTCTGGATATAAGGAAGGCAAGCATAGGAGGGGAAGAGAGAGGAGCAAGTCTTGAGTGTCATTCCCGTGACCTGTGTACAGATCTTAATTCTTTCCATTTTAGGATGATGTGAAACATCTGGAATCCTCTCAGCTAGTATGAGAGAGAGACAGAGACTGTCCCTTTCCTCCTTTGACAGTACATTTTGGGACCAGAGTGCTGGCTTTTGCTTTTGTGGCTGGCAGCTCAGTTCTTTTCAGAAAGAAGTGTGTGGGGTGATGGTTTTGTGTAGTCACAAACAATCTGGGAATACCTTCAACAAAGTAGTTTAATTCAGTACCAGATTCAGTTTATTTCTTCGTGCTTCTAATTTGGGATATAGCAAGTGTTTCTGTGTTGGCAGGAGATAAAGGTATTATTAAAGCCCTCAGGAGAGGGAGAAGCTGAAGGTTTGGAAATTGTCTGTATTGAGCGGGTCAGGGCTGTGGAGAAACCAGAAGTAGCTGGGAATGTTAGTAGTGCCTCCTCCTGAACTAATTTGCTCTGTTGAAGTGTTGCACCTGAGGTACCCAGTAATTTTTCTCCAGATTAGGTTCTCCATATCATCGTCTGAGGGGCTGGCTTGGGTTCAGGGGATAGTTACATGATCAGGGACAGCTAAAACTTGTGTTGCTTTAGGTACTGATGCTACATCTGGACTGGCCTCTCGAAGTCTGGCACTTTTTGAGATAAGCAGCTTGTTATTACATCCTAAGACTGTTTCTCTAGCCTGGCTGCAGAATCTGAGTGGGATTCCTATTCATGTGCCTTTGTTTGGACATGGCAATGCTGGAAACTCTGGGTGAAGTTAAAGTGGATGAATCTCATTTCTGCCACAGAACAAATTTCAGAGTAAATCTCAAGGTTTTGGCATCTGTATGGGTCTTGGTAAAAGTGTTTAGCTTCAGTGGAAGCTTGCTCAATCTTCATTTCACCCTCATTTCTGTGCAGGAGCCAATATTGCAACTGGTGAAGAGGTGGCCATCAAACTGGAATGTGTCAAAACCAAGCATCCACAGCTCCACATCGAAAGCAAGTTCTACAAGATGATGCAGGGAGGAGGTGAGATGAGGAGGAAAGGATGGATCTGGGGGAGTGGTTGAAGGAGGAAATAGTTCTGGAGAAGCTTAGAAGGGAAATTATGTGGTGTTAGATATGATCGTCTCAGCGGGGGTGCAGCAGTTTTCTTCTGTTCTGTGGACTTAGTCTTTCTCTTTCCCCAGTGGGTATCCCCTCCATTAAGTGGTGTGGAGCAGAGGGGGACTATAATGTGATGGTGATGGAGCTCTTGGGGCCTAGCCTGGAAGATCTCTTCAACTTCTGTTCCCGCAAATTTAGTCTCAAGACAGTTCTGCTCCTGGCAGACCAGATGGTGAGTTTCCTCTGAAGCATTTGTGCCTGCTCTCCTATTCTGTGCCTTTCCCCACCCCCACTCCACATCCCCTCTGCTCAAGAATGCTATATTCTAGGCTTTTTTTGATTTAGCAGCAAGTGGCTGCCAGGTTTCTATTTCTTGATGAAGCTGGGGGCCCAGAACCTTAGTCACTGCTGGCTTTTCTTGATCTCCATCCCTGCTGCTCACCCATGTGTTGTGAGCATGGATGCTTCCGCACAGGTGCTGAATGACCAGCATTGCTGCTGATGTCGACTCAACTGCTTGTGCCCTAAGACCCTTAGCTCTTCTGGACCCTGTCCTTTCCTAGCCTGGCTAAATTTTTGTAAAATGCCTTGTGTCAATACTGAATCTGAAGGTTTTCATCCATACAAACTTGCTTCGTATCTGCTCTTGTGGTACTAATGGTGACTTCCACCACTGGAGGTCTGGGCTGGTGTGCAGAAGTGAGTTTTATCTCTGTTCTTTGTCTCTGGGTCTTTCTGCTTTTTTTTCCTGGGCACTTTCCTCTGATACTCTTTGCAAAATGTCCATTACCCTCCTCTGACAGGCCAGAGTCCTGGACAGGGTCCTTTTTTTTTTTTTAAATTATTTTATTTTATTATTTTTTTAAACAGATATGTTGGCTGGTCTCACTATTTACTTACTTATTTCCCCTGTCTCTAGATCAGCCGTATCGAGTACATTCATTCCAAGAACTTCATCCACCGGGATGTGAAGCCAGACAACTTCCTTATGGGCCTTGGCAAAAAAGGCAACCTAGTATACATCATTGATTTTGGTTTGGCTAAGAAGTACCGAGACGCCCGGACCCACCAGCACATCCCCTACCGGGAAAACAAGAATCTGACTGGCACAGCTCGTTACGCCTCTATCAACACCCACCTGGGGATAGGTGAGCATTGCTGTTGCCCCTTGGTGGGGCTTTCTGCGACGGGCAGTAGTCTGTCCCCAAAAGGAGAGGCTTGGGTTCTGTGCCTGGCTCTGCTGCTGACCACCTGTGTGGAGATGATGGGCAAAGAACTGTTACTCCTGCCTTACCTTCCTTGATTTTTTTGGTAACGCTCTGAGCTCTCCATTTGTCTGCTAAGGGGTTTGTGTGCCACTTGGTACAGCCAGACCCGATTTCGGCAGCAAGGCTCTGACCAGCCTGGCTGTACTGCTACTAAGTAGTAGTAAGTAGGCTACTAAGTAGCAAATGTGAAGAGCAGAAACTCTGAAGCTGCCCTGCCTGTAGGCCCGGAAAAATAGCTTCTGTCCTCACAGCTCAGCCCGTCTTGGGGAGCTCTTACACTGGAATGTATTAAGTTGGGAATTTGGAGATTGGAGCGTGGAACTCAAACTTTTTAAGCTATCAGCATCCATGGGATTTCACATCCTTGTTATTCCAAAGGAAAGCTTCCCATTCTTCCCTCTTGCAGATGGGTTCTCAGAAATCTGGAGTCTTAAGACCTGACCTGCAGAAAATAAAGCAGTTTCCCACAGTTTTCCTTGCTTAATACTGTACAATGGTAGACTGAAAACGCTATATTTATATCAAAGTGGGGAGTGTTGTCTGTTGAGAGTGAGCTGTGATCTCCTGAACTCTTCCACACAGTAAAAATAGTTGTTGTGGAGCTTTCCAAGTTGATCTGCTGTATTTTGACTTGACCTGCTTATATATAACTGACTCTCCATAGAATACTCAGTCAAGATTTCCACAGCCACGGTAACTGCCACAAGGAGACATGCACAAAATAATTCTCACTACTATGTCTGTCCATTTTTCTGTGTGTGCCTGCTCTGTCTGAACTCATCATGAGAGGCTAAATGTCTGCTTATGGGGTTGGGGGGTGTGTCTGTTTTTTGAAGGACTTGATTATTCGTCCTACTCCAGCTTAGCCCTGTACTGCTGGTGCTTGGCCTGTGTGTCAGGGTGAACAAACAATGTCTGAACGCTAATGCAAGGGCAGATTGCATATGCCATCGACCTCAGCACAGCTGCTGCTCTCTTTGTGCCCTTTGCTTTGGGGAAGCCTGGGTGTGAGTTACCCTGTGCAACAGGTCTCGGGTGTATTACCTCCACGTTACAGATAGCTCCCCATAATGGCATAAAGGTTGCATGGCTTGCCCGAAGGAAAGGGGATGGGGGTGTTGGTGCTGCAGCTTGGAGTTCCTGGTTGTCAGGACCTTGCCACGAGGTGTGTGGCAGACAAGTTTGTGAGTTAGCAGCATTGCCATGGGAACCGTCATTCTGAATTTTTACCTCTCTGAGACTAAATTCTCTGTCTTAATGTTACATTAATGCAGTTTAGGGAGAGGGAAGAAACCAGGAGGCATTCGTGTGACAGGAATAGCAAATGAATAAATGCCTTATTTGAATGTGCAAGCTAAGGATTGGGCATTCCAATGTCTGGTGGAAGCACATTCTTTTCCCAGTGACCGGGTGAAAAAGTAGGAGGCAAGCCTGAGGAGGGTTTCCACAGCTGGAGGCTTGCTGATGAGGGAGTCACTGGACTGTGCAGGCTTTGGTTCACGCATTCCAGTCAATTTTCACATGCTCTGGAGATGACAGTCCCTTGCACACTCTCGAGCTTGTAAAGTTGGAAATAGATGCCCAGGAGTGCCCAGGAGACAGTCTTGGAAGAAGTCTGGTGGGCTCTGTCTGGATGACAAGAGGCTGGGGCCAGGGCGCAGTTCTTCCTCAAATGCTTGTCCTAGATGGCATCAGTGTAAGCTGTGCAGAGCATGAAGTTGTTCTGCTCATCCTGCCCTCTGTAACCATTCTGAGGTTTTGTGTTATTTTTAGAGGTTGCTGCCATGCAGTGGAGAGAGAAAGGGGAAGTGTAGTCCCAGCATGTACAAAATCAGATCCAAGTATGTACTCAGGAAAATGTTGCTTAAGACTTGTTGCATCTGGGCTGGCCCTGGCTGGTTTCTAGGGAGTCCTGCATGAGAGCAGGACTGCTCCCATGGATAGAACCAGTGTCGGGGCAAGCATTGTCCTTGGGGATCAGGAGGCACTTGACACTGCAAAGTTCTTGTCACATACGTTACATCCAGGGCAACCAGTCCTCAGTCTCTTGTCCTTTGCCCAAGCATGTCTTCCTCAGGTAAACTCATCCTGCTACTCACCCCTGACTCAGCTTCTTCTGAGGACCCTGCTTTGGGAAAGGAGTAAGGGTGTGGGCTGGCTGGGAGCCTCCCTGGTAGTGGGAAGGAACTGTCACCAGGTTGCTTGTGGAATAGGTTGGGTTTGAGAGGTCACTTTTTTTATGTTGGAAGGGGTTTTTGTGAGCTAGTGGAGGCAAGGATGAGTGTCTTACAAAAGTAGGAGGCCTCCATCTATTGAAGGTGAGATAAAATGGAGAGAGGAAGCATGATGTGGTGTTACAGGTCATGACTGCAGTCCTGCTTCTGGGCTGCCTTGCTCTGGGCATTCGTTCAGGTCAGCTGTTTCTCTTCTTGAACTGTAAAGTGAGATCTTTTGACTGCATCCCAGCCATGCTGTGGGAGTTAGTCAACGATTGTCAAGCTTCTAAAAGCAAGAACAGTGATTTCAAATACTGTGAACCTTTTTTTGGTAACTACACAGCAGAAGTGGAGTAATTAATTAATGTTATCTAGTATCTTGTGGCTGTTGGGTATACGAGGCCAGACAAAATGGATAACAAAAAAAATTTGGAGGTAGCCTGGAGATTAGTTTCATCTTCAGTTACTGTTACAAAGAAATGGGATGCTGTTCTGTTGTTGTTCATCATCCAGGGTTTACTTGAAGATCTTGCAATTAGGGTTACAGTTGAAAGGTAGCTACAGCCTGACTACTGTGACCCATCTATTGATGCTTCATGGTCCTCCTGGATTTGAATATCACTGAAATTATGGGCTACAGTGACCTGAAAATTGTTCTTCAGGGATGCAGCACAATCAAGTACTTATCATTCAGCTTTTTAGTAATTTCATGTCCTGCTTACAGTTATTTTTCCTCTATCACGTTGCTGTGTTAAGGCACAGTTGTGTTTACGTGCATGTAATGGATACTAGTGAGCCACCCAGTTTGGTTTTGTAACTCCTTTCCTTGCCTCTAGTAAGGACATGTAGCATTCCACACAGACTTAAGCCTCCCTAACCTCAGATCTCTAATTCTGTCCTTTGTGAAATCACTGGGCCTGTGCCTAGATGTACATTTGCTGTGCTCCATGCAGGTGGGGAGGTGTGACCCACCTTAAGCAGTGTGGAGTTCAAGGAAGATTTGGGGGACAAGATCCTGAATTATTTCTAAAAGGCTGATTCATCTGTTCAGTAGGCTTCTCTGGTTCCTGCCCTACCTTCATCTACTGCTGATGGGCACTGCCATGCTCCAAGCAGCGAACCCACAGCTGCAGGCATTAAAGCTACAGTATGGCTAAGTCAAGGGCTTGCAAATTGCAGGATTGAGGAGGTTATCTTCACCACCTGTGCTTTCAGGCCCTAGATGTGCATTCTGACTCTCAATTTCCACAGGCCTCCTATCGTTATCAAATACTGCTTAATTTTACATATTTGGTATGCGTGGTGTGTATTTGAAGCACTCCAATTGTACAGGTATCCCAGCCTTAGGCTAAATGCAGAACCGTGGGCATCTTCTCCCTTCTTCCTTCATAGTATCTAAGCATTTCCCAGCCAGTCATGTAGTTAGAATAGAACCAGCCAGGTTGGAAGAAACCTCCAAGATCATCCAGTTTCACCCAGCCCTATCCAATGGCACTAAGTGCTCCATCCAGTCTTTTCTTGAACATCTCCAGGGACAGTGATTCCACCAGCTCCCTGGGCAGCCCATTCCAATGCCAATCACTCTCTCTGTGAAGAACTTCCTCCTAATATCCAACCCCAGCACAACTTGAGACTGTGTTTCCTTGTTCTGTTGCTGGTTGCCTGGGAGAAGAGACTGACCCCCACCTGGCTATAACCTTCCTTTAGGTAGTTGTAGACAGCAGTGAGGTCACCCCTGAGCCTCCTCCTCTCCAGGCTAAACACCCCAAGCTCCCTTAGTCTCTCTTCATAGGGCTGTGCTCCAGTTATCTTTGTCAGCAGCCTGATCAGATTAGGAAATGTTAGCCCCTTTAAATTGGGCAACTTCAAGAAGTAAGTTGATGAGGTTAAAAAAAAAAAAAAAAAGCTATTATTTCTGAGTGTTCCAGGTCAGACACTTTTGAGATCTGCAGGTCTGCTTTCTCCTCTGCTCCTGTCTTGGAACATGGCATTTTTATGGCACTTCATGTGCTTTCAACCAAAGGCTGGATCTCTCTCAGTTATGGAGTGATGTCACCTTCCTTTTGTTCTGCAAACACAGTGGGATTTTTTTTCTCCTAATATTTTAAATTTACCAACCCTTCTAGTCCTCAAGAAACCCCCTATGAGGTAGTGAGAGGCATGTGGTAGAAGAAAGGCCCATGGTGACTTGCAGCTTCTGTCAGTGCTTCTGGACCTGCTACAGTTGCTCCTTCAACAGAATCACAGAATGATAAAGGTTGAAAGGGACCTATAAAGACTATCTAGTCCAACCCTGCTGGAGCAGGTCACACAGGCATGCACCCAGGCAGGTTTTGAAAGTCTCCAAAGAAGGAGACTTCACAACCTCTCTGGGCAGACTGTTCCAGTGCTTTTGTTACCCTCACAGTGGAAAAAAGTTTTTCCTTATATTCATGTGGAATCTCTTGCTCCAGCTTGCACCCATTGACCCTTGTCCTATCATTGGAGAAGAGCCTGGCTTGGTCCTCCCAATACTGCCCTTCACATATTTATAAACATTAATGAGTTTACCCCTCAACCTCCTCTTCTTCAAGCTAAAGAGACCTCATAAGGACATTTTCTGGGGTTTCGGGGTTCAGTTCAACTAGCAGAGTAAGGGGGGAGCTGTGATAATCTATTGGCCTTTGGATGGGCAGGTGGTAGCACATGACTGATAACAAGAATTGACCCTTAGTGAGAACTAAGCCATATTTTGCCTCTCTGTTACCTCTGTAAGCTGAATTCCTTGTTTCTGTCCTGTGTAAAGAGTATCTGCAGGTTAATTAGAAGATGTGTTTGAAAGGGTTGTGTTGGGCTTCTCTTAGCTTTGTCTTTCCATGACTACCTTTGTCATGACTAATCCCCAGGGTGAGGTATCCATTCTGGGTGGGAAGTGTAGGTGCCCTTCCTCTGGGACTAGGCAGAGCAAAGTAGGCAGTGTCACTGCAGCAGTTCTTGAATTCTTGTGTGAATTAAGGCTTGTCAAAGCAAGGAGGTAGTCAGAGTACTAATTTGAGAAGTAGGTTGGACTGTATGGGGAGAGGAGCACTTCTGCAGTATGAACAGCCCTGCAGGGATTTGTCCTGGAATCTCTTCTAAGTTTGTCTGTCCATAGAAATTTATGCAAGAAGAGAGAGGGGTTGGTTCTTCTGTTCCATCTTCACCTACAAAGCTGTGTGACTGCCAAAGCAGTTTTGGTTGCTGCTCACTCCTTGCCCTTTGGTAACTTCTTGCCACAGAACAGAGTCGCCGAGATGACCTAGAGAGCCTGGGCTACGTGCTCATGTATTTCAACCTGGGCTCGCTGCCCTGGCAGGGCCTCAAGGCTGCCACCAAGCGCCAAAAGTATGAGAGGATCAGCGAGAAGAAGATGTCAACGCCCATTGAGGTGCTCTGCAAAGGGTACCCTTGTAAGTAGTCTCATCTTGATGGCTGCCTTGTTTGGTATGTGGCTTGCTTTGCTGCTGAAATCCCACGGAGTCCGGAGTCCTGAAAAGCAATGCCCGGTGCCTCGGACCAGGATGCTGCTGACACCAGTGATGAGAAGGATAAGAGACTGGTGGTGATAGAGTGCTGGTCCAAAAGTAGGAATCGTTGATATTATTGTGTAGAGTCAATCCTTGTGTTAATATAAGGGTGTGGGGGGTGCAGAGAGAGATCTTTAGAACTTCAGAAATAGTCTGGAGGAGGGGTGAGCAGTGAGGTGAGAGGGGTCATGGTGAAGAGCCTGACTCAGTCAGGGTAATGAGGATAAGGACTGTGACAAATCCCAGAAACAACCAGGCAGTTTGTGGCAGATAAACATAGAGTAGTGTATGTGAGGGGAGATAATAAGTCTTGGTCCTCATGCCACATGCAAAATACGTCATTGCAGTTAGAGTGGATGGTTTGGTGAAAGCACCAACCTCGTGCTTAGTGTCTGCTGAGGAAAATGGTTCAGGAAACAGAAGAAGGCCAAGCGGTGTGCATAAACCTATGGCCTACTTGCACCTTTTATGCACTGTGGAGCTCTGGTCCATCCCACTGTTCCAGAAAGAATATGGTTAGAACTTGAAAAGTCCAGGAAAGGCCAAGAGAGTGCTCAGAGTTGAGCTAATTTCTATGTGAGCAATGAGTTTGCTGGAACTTGAAAGTGAGGTGATTAGAGAGATGATAAAAGTCTATGCTCTTGCTATACCTCCAGAAATTTGAGTGGGAGCTGATTATTTGGTCGAAGCTGGGCTAATGTCAGTGGAAGTCAGGTGTGCTTGCCCCAGTCTTTCTCTCTGTAGCTGTCTAATTTTGGCCGCTGCTTAAGACAGGCTACTGAACTAGGAGGACCTCTGGTCCCAAAGCTCACCTCTAGCCTTTAGGCTTGCATTGTTACTGTCCTTCAGGCTCTATGACTTACTATCTGTTGCTTGCAGAAGCAGCCAGAAAAGAGATGCATGAGCATTTCCTCTAGTAAAAAAAGAGATGGGATGTTCTCAGTGTCCAGAGCACTGCAACCAGCAAGCTGCATTTTCATTACACAGCTTTGTGTTTGTGCTGTTCTTGGTCCAGTGTGGTGCTGCCAAAAGGCTGTGGCAGCTCCATGGTGAAACTGGGGGGGTTTGGATGGTGTGCACCAACCAACTGTTCTCTGCTCCTTCCAGCTGAGTTCTCGACATACCTCAACTTCTGCCGCTCGCTGAGGTTTGATGATAAACCTGACTACTCCTACCTGCGGCAGCTCTTCCGCAACCTCTTCCACCGCCAAGGCTTCTCCTACGACTACGTCTTTGACTGGAACATGCTTAAATTTGTGAGTGTTTGTGGTGAAAGGGCTGGAGGGACAGGGGTTGATCTGTATCACATAGATCAGAAAGTCAGAAACTGCCTGATATTTGTACTTGCCCTGATGAGCAGCTTGAGACAGGGGTCCAGGTAGAGGGAAAAGAGGTGGAATTTTTTGGTAGTGTTACCTGAGGAGTATAGCCACCATTAGTGAGTGTGTCTGATGGAGCACAAATATCAATAGATCTATAGCTATGGATAGGTAGAGAAAATTGTTCAGGAGACAGCTGTATTTGGAGGTGAGACACAGACATGGATTGCAACAACAGTTCTGACAGCACATCCTTGCTTCTCTGTTTCTTCGTGGAAGAGAATGAGGTCCTCTCTGGGTGAAGTGGGAAATGGTTTGGGGAGAATGTACTTTGGGGTCACAGCTCTTCTTTCTTGGTGTGATGGAGCACCATGAGTTTCTCTCTGGGGTTGCTGCTGTCTCTGCTCTCTGACAGCCATGTGTAGCATGGAGGGTTCTCTCCTTCTCAGGGAGCAGCCCGGAATCCTGAGGACGTAGATCGGGAACGGCGAGAGCATGAGCGAGAAGAGAGGATGGGGCAGCTCCGGGGCTCAGCCACACGAGCGCTGCCTCCAGGTCCACCTGCTGGTGCCACTGCCAACCGCCTTCGAAATGTCACTGAGCCCATGGCCTCCACTCCCACCTCCCGAATCCAGCAGTCTGGTGAGTGGGGTGGGGGTTGGGGCCACCTCTGTTTCTGGCTGCAAACAGAAGTTATTGACTAATATTCTTGTCTGGTGTTCCTCTGCCCCAAAAGGAAACACATCCCCCAGAGCAATCTCGAGAGTGGACAGGGAGCGGAAGGTCAGCATGAGGTTACACCGAGGAGCTCCTGCCAATGTCTCCTCATCTGACCTCACAGGGCGGCAAGAAGTGTCACGGATTTCAGCATCACAGGTGAGTCCCTGATGTGATGTTTGTGGCCTTGGTCTGGGTGTCCCAGAATGCTGTGGGGCCAATAGTCTGTTTATAGCCTGATCTGCTGGAGCTGACATGAGCTAAAAGCTTCTGGTGTGATGAAAAGAGTGTTACCAAGTTACAGCTTGACTCTTAAGTTACATACTTTCTGGAGGCCATGCTCAGTACTGTCTTTTTTAGCTGTGCTTTACTGGAAGGAAGCCTTCATCTGGTTGTCTTCCAGACCACAGTGGTTTGTAGAAGTGAAACAGTAAACTCTTGGGAGGGAGGATGTCCTGAGAGAAATGTGTCAATTCTCTGTTTTAGTGTCCTTCATGCCTTTTTGTTCCTCTCCATCCTTTACCTACTCTTCCTTTTCTTCTTGTAGACAAGTGTGCCATTTGATCACCTCGGGAAGTGAGGAGCAATTGCCACTGGACCAGTGTTTGCTTAGGTGAGCCTGTCCTCCTGTCAGGGATCTCCCCAAGAAGGGAATTGCTAGCATTAGGAATTAGGTTAATTAAGGCTTTGGTATTCTTTTGGGGGGAGAGCTGGGAAGGAGGAGTAATTGGTAAGTTTCCCTTCCCTTTGCCTTGCTTCATTGAGGGGATGGATTATCTGGAGTGTGAAGGTAGCTTTCATTTCTCGAGGAGGGTAGAGGGTGAAGAAGGTGCTGGGCCAGGGAGCCATTTTGTTGCTTCCTAATGAATACTTTCCTGGCAATATGATGCTGTTGGGGAGGAGGGTACTGAGCACATAATCAAGCATGAGAGACTTTGCACAGCCAGTGAGTGCCTCTTGTAGAGGAAAGGGCAGTGGTTGGACAATGTGGTTCTGAGGGGTGGCAGGAATGTAGAAGAAAAGGCTGGTTTTATTTGTTACTCTCCAGCTGGTGTTGGAAGTGCCAGGAAGAGCCTTTTCTCCTAACATCTCTTCCCTTTTTCTTTGTTTAATTTTCTTTCTAGTGTCTTCACTGTATTTTTCTTTTAAAAAAACAAAAAAATAAAAAGCCCCAGAAAACCAAACAAAAAAAAAACCTAGAAAAGACAAAAAAAAACAAAAACAAAACAACAAACCCAAGAGGAATTCTTTTTGCAACAACGAGGAGTTGAGCTGTGCCCTTGTGCTGGCGTGAGCTGTTGCTGAGAGGGCTGCCTGTGTCCCCCAGCCTGAGCGCCTCAGAGAAGCTGACGACGTGGGAGCTGTGCAGGAACACCTCCTCTGCCCCTCCAGTTTCCCCCTGGCCCTACTGCCACCCTCATTGACTACCCCCAAGTTCCCCCTCCTGACTCTGCTCCTGGTTTTTGGTTTCTCTCTTTATTATTTTTTCCCTGTTGGATATCATCTCCTGCTTGCTATCTCTTTTTTTTCTTTTTAATTTTCAAATCATATGGTTTGTAGCCATATAAATTTTATCTTTGCTCTCTGTTTTTCCTGAGGGCAGGAGATGTGGGGAGTGTGCAGATTAGGGGTTTTTTTTGTTTGTTTTCTTTTTTTTTCAGGAGCCTTGTGAGCCAGGAGGGAATCAGACTCCAGCCACACTTGATGGTAGAAGTCTGATTTTTTTTT
>VWZI01012854.1:1305824-1325267 GCA_013396835.1 Psilopogon haemacephalus | reverse complement strand
TCCCCCCCCCCCCTTCTTTCTTTTCTCCCTCCCTCCTCTCCTCCTTAAACAATTTTATTACTTCTAGAAATGGCTCATTCATGCTAGCCACATCCTAGAGAGGGGGAAGAAGGGAAAGNTTATTACTTCTAGAAATGGCTCATTCATGCTAGCCACATCCTAGAGAGGGGGAAGAAGGGAAAGGAAAAAGAGAAGAGAGGAGAGGGGAGGGGAAAAAAAAAAAAAAAGCAGAAATAGGCAGTGAGAGAAAATAAACGAAAATAAGGCAAAAGAGAAAAGAAAATAGGAAAGGGGAAATAAGCAGAGAAATTATGCAGATGGAAGAAAACAAAGCCCAGAGGCAGGAGGGCAGAGAGGGAGGCCAGGTTTATGTGTCTGGAGGGGGGTGAAAAAAAAAACAACCATCCTACTCCTGCCCAACCACTGGAGCAAAGCAGGCTCCAGCTACTTAAGACTAATTTCTGTTTATTTTCTGTGGAGTTGAGCTCCTCTTAGCTCGACAGCCAAATATGAGCCCCTCTTAGCTCAACAACCAAATCTCTTTGCCGTGCTCAGAGTGCTTGTGTGACATTAGACAGGATGTTCTCCTCAAATCTCAGCAAGCCTGCAAAGAGCTGGGCAGAAAATAACTGTTCCTGCTCTATAAAAAATTTGCCCTTTGCAGCAAAGGGAAGGGAAGGGGAGGGGAGGAGGTGGGGAGGGAAGAAGCCCTAAAGATTCGCAACCCAAAGTTCTCAAATTATTCAAAATCAAGAGAAAATTTGGGCCTGAGTCAACATGGTATTTAAATTTCAGCTTATTCCTTTTTTTTTTTTTTTCTTGCTTAGATGCAAATTTCAGCTGTGCCTCAATTTGTCATTTGGAACCAGAAAAAAATAACCTTTTTTTTTTCCCCCCCCCCTTGAAAAAGCATCCAATTGCGTTTTAAGACCTTATGGTTGGACTTGATGATCTCAAAGGTCTCTTCCAACTGCAGAAGTTGATTATGTGATTGATTCTGTGATTCTCTGAAAATGCTTCCATTTTCCTGTATTTATTAATTGTGCTCAAGCGTTGCTGCAAAAGTGGCCCTGGTCTCCCTCAGCCAGCATGTCCCAGCCTCAGCAGAACCAACCATTTGCCATCATCGCCTCCTGGTCAACCATGGCAGAAGAGGAATCCATGTCAAGTGCCATGGAGCTCATCTTCTCACACGCAAAAATCATAGAATCAGTCAGGGTTGGAAGGGACCACAAGGATCAGCCAGTTCCAACCCCCCTGCCATGCCCAGGGACACCTCACACTAGATCAGGCTACCCACAGCCTGGCTGCAAACACCTCCAGGGATGAGGCTTCTACCACCTCCCTGGGCAACCCCTGCCAGGCTCTCACCACCCTCATGCTGAACAACTTCTTCCTAACATCCAGTCTGAATCAGAATTGTCCCGGTTAGAGAGGATCAACCAGCATCTAACCGGATGAGCTTTGAGGTCCCTTCCAACCTAAACCATTCTATGTGGTGCTGAGGGACATGGTTTAGTGGTGACCTGGGAGTGCTGGGTTAGCAGTTGGGCTCAATGACCTTAAAGGTGTCTTCCAACTAGAAGGATCCTGTGATTCCCACCAGAATGGTTCCATGACTCTACCTTAGGATCAGTGGATGGACGGGAGACAACCAGACTCGACGCAGGCAGACAAGTAGCAACGGCAGCCTGGATCATCCACCCACCCTCCAGCTGTGGGAAGGAGGCAGTTTGCTCCCAAGCCACTGCTGATGCTATCACATTTCTCCAAGGGCTTGGAGCTGCCCTCAATCCCTGCTAGTTAATAAGGGAAGGCAGACATGCAACAATTGTTTTCTGCTCGGGCTGCCTTGTAACGGCTTCGTCGCTCGGCGGTGAAACAAAAGGGGACTAATAACAGCCCGGTGCTGCAAAGGCAAGTGCCAAGGAAGAGACAGAAATCAATTATCTGGGTGAAATTCAAAGGGAGAGGAAGAGGCAAACACGTAGCCATCAGCAAACAGCAGGCATAATCCCATTAACACAGACGCTGCCTCCCTTGCGGGAGCACTGAGCCAGGCAGAAAGATGATAATTAAAATCAACAAACACAAAGTAGCCTCAACTTCATGGGGAAGGGCTGGTGGGCAGCTGGATGTGGCAGAGGGTAAAGGTGGGCAGCTGGGAGGATGCTGGAGGTATCAGTATCCTGGAGGGGCAACAAAGCTGGGGAAGGGTCTGGAGAACAGGGCTGGGGAGGAGCAGCTGAGGGAGCTGGGGGTGTGCAGTCTGGAGAAGAGGGGGCTGAGGGGAGACCTCATTGCTCTCTGCAGCTCCCTGGTGTCTCTCCCATAGGCAGGGACACCTCCCACTAGAACAGGTTGCTCAAGGCCTCATCCAAATTGGTCCTGAATAACTCCAGGCAGGGAGCAGCCACAACCTCCCTGGACAACCTGTTCCAATGCCTGATGCTGTGCAAGATGCTTCTAGCTCCTCCCCAAGAACAAAGACAAGAGCTGCAACCCCAGCAAGTCAGCACCAACACTTCTCTGTTTCCTTGTCACTTCTTAACCTTTGGGGCTACACAGGGACAGTCATGACCCTCTCAACTTTTCCACCATTTCAAATCCTGCTGACCTTCTATTTGATCTCAGGAACCCATCTGGGCAAGGATGGCTTTGCCATAATTGTTTGTGCAGCCCCCATCACATCCTCCCTGATAAAATTTATTACTCCAGCATAACTCTCTCTTCTTTTTTCTGTTTTTTTTTTTTTTTTTNTTTTTTTTTTTTTTTTTTCCACCTTGAACATCTGCTGCTGGCAGCTTTTGGAGTTGATCTGCTGTTGCAATCCCTATTTCTGCTCTGACTGAGAGTTAATGGAAAATGGGAGTCACATCATCTTCCAAGGAGCTGGAATCAGAACCAATATGAGCTCAGGAAGCCTAATTCCTTTCCCTCCCTACCTCTGTGACTACTTTACTTAGCAGAGCATCCTTTGCATCCAGCTCTGGCTCAGAGATGTGGCTCTTCTATAATTCATCCACTGTCTCCAAAGGTGACAGAGAAACTCATCAATTTATTTCCAAAATGTTAGGAAAAGAAAAAAAAAAAAGAAAAGTCCTTTGCCAGGATGGTTTTAACTATTAGGCTTTTCCTTTAAAGAAAGAGCAATTCAAGCTAATTCTTGGAAATATTGCCCTCTGCCTGCTCCACTTGCTCCATCTGTCCCAGGAGCATCCCCAGCCAGGGGTGGGGAGCACACTGGGACCAGTGACACGTCCCCGTGAAGGAGGAAAAGATTAAAATGCAGTCACTTAATCCCCTGCAAAGCCTCTTAAGTGTTTAGATCAGGGTCAGCTCAGTCGGTGCTTAGTCAACCTGGCTCTGAAAAACATCCCAATTTAGGCTCTTCCCTAGACTGCCAAGTAGGCTGGAATGAGGGATGAGATCAGAGGTGACAAGGACCAAGTGGTCACTTAAGTAACCCTCGTTAGGGCACAAGAGCTTTTCTTAGCCTCCTCTTTCCCACCCATCCCATTCCCTGGCTGCTCCTGGATCCTTCCCAAGCCAGCCTGAGCAGCTGCAGAGGGAGATTTTTCTCTTCCTTTGCTTCTCAGCCCTCAAAGTTTCTGCAAGAGATAACTGAGATGACTTATCCCGGGGATGAGGCCATCAGCTTCAATGGAGTCATTAGCACCAGATAGGGGTAAGCTCCCCGAGCTGTAGGACAGGAGATAGGCTTCTAGCTGGAAAGCTTCAAAGGAGAGTTAAATCCTGATAAAACCACCCAAAACAGGAGTCTTTAACCTCTTGGACTCCTGCAGCTCTTCCAGGCTTCCCAGCAGCACATTGGCACCCAGAAGCAAGAAGTTTGTTTCTCCTGCTGACCATCCCCAGGTTCCTCCTGCTGACCTTCCCCAGGCTTCTCATGATGACCTTCCCCAGGTCCCTCACAAGCAGCTCACCAAACCTTGGGGACTTCATCCTAAAGAACCAAGTGGAGGATCACATTACAGAGCACATCCAGGAACTGCAGGAGCTTGCAGCAGTGTAATGGAAACAAAACCTCCTCTGACAGTTTATTTCAGCTGGACTCTCTGCTCTGCCACAATCTGTTTCTATCGTTGCAGCAGCCCCAGATTTTCTTCTTTATTTTCTTTGTTTCTTTCTTTCCACCCTCCCTTTATGTCAACCAAAATTAGAAACAAGATCCTGAGCTACAAAGGCAACTTCTGGACCAGTCCTGCTGCTCACACCGAGGTGACAACAGGAACATGTCGTGAGGGAGATCCTGAGCTGCAAAAACAACTTCTACACGAGTCCTGCTCCTGAGACACCACAGTGACAATGGGAACATGCTGAAATCTGGGTTAATGGTGCATTCATTGGAGCTGGAAAAGCTGCCCTGTGCCAAGGGATGTGCTGAGCCTCAGGCTACCAGGCTGTGCTTGCCTGGAGCAAGCCCTGCTCAGCCCTGCAAAGTTACTCCCAGCACGAAGGCTCCTCCAGAGCTAAGCAACAACTGGATCCACAGAATCACAGAATGGCAGAGGTTGGAAAGGACTGCTGAAGATCATCGAGTCCAACCCCACTGCCAGAACAGGATTGCCTAAAGCAGATCACACAGGAGTAAGTCCAAAAGGGCCCTGAAAGTTTCCAGAGACTGCGACTCCACCACTTGTCTGGGCAGCAGGCTCCAGTGCTCTGCCATCCTCAAAGCAAAATTCCTTCTCAAGTTCAGATTCACCAGTAGATCCGGCGCTGAGAGGCAATTTGGGCTGGGTATTAGGAACAATTTCTCTGCTGCAAGTGTGGTCAGGGACTGGCACAGGCTGCCCAGGGTGGTGGAGTCCCCATCCTTGGAGGTGTGCAACAAACCTGTGGCCATGTGTAGTGGTTTAGCTCAAACCAACACACCATGGCACTTTGGGTCTGGTGTTAGGCTGATGGTTGCAGGCAGCGATCTCGGAGGCCTTATCCAACCCAAGCCATTCCATGCTTCTGTGTAGGAGTAGCACAAACTATTTTCTGCCTGAGCCAGGAGCTGCTAAGGCTGCTCAGAACTGTCTACATCTCAAAGCCGTGCGGTGCACCTAATTATAGCGGGGAGCTGGAGTGTGCAGCCACGCTCAGATACCCCCAGACACACGCTCCCTTTGCAAAGTCCAGGTGATCCTACAGCTGTATTTTAATATTTCAATACCAGGGTCAGAGTGAATCCTGCTGTCTCCCTCTTATCTCCCCTCCACATACCACACTGTCAATGCCATCGGCAATTTTACATGTAAATGAGCCCATCCATCACTCCCTGCTCTGCAGCGCCTCACTTCCAAGACTACCATGGAGTTACACCATTAAATCTCCTGGCTTTACAATATACATCATGACATATTTGACATCAATCAGCTGTGTCAGGCCGCTCACTGTAAACCATAAACTTGCTCTGCATTCCAGCTCCGTGCACAGTGATTAAAACCTTCTCAGCCTGGCTTCCCGATTATGGTGATAAATGAGGATCCCTTCCCTTCTGACTCAACGCTTGCCCATCCTCCCCTCAGCACCCACACTCAGGCCAGCACTCTCCCAGAGTTATCCATGGGGGCTTTTCACCTCCTCATTCCGCTCTTGGGTCTTTCCCATCTACTATTTCTGAGCCACCTCAGGCATCGCTTTGGTTCTCCCCCTGTGTGTGCTCTCCTACTGCAGCTTCATCTCTGCTATGAGCACAGGCTGAGAGAGTTGGAGCTTTGCAGCCTGCAGAAGAGAAGGCTGCAGGGAGACCTTAGAGTAGCCTTCCAGGATCTGAAAGGAGCCTACAGGAAGGCTGGGGAGGGACTATTAATAGGCCTGGTAATGACAGGAGGAGGAGGAATGGGTTTGAAGTGGCAGAGGGGAGACTGAAACTGGATGCTAGGAGGAAGTTCCTTGCAGTGAGGGTGGTGAGACACTGGCACAGGTTGCCCAGGGAGGCTGTGGAGCACAGAAGTACAGAATTGGATCTTCTATCACATTCTGTGTTTCTGTGCTCCACAAGCTCCCTGGAGGTGTTCAGGACCCACGGAGGTGGTGGAGTTCCCATCTCTGGAGGTGTTCAAGGACCCTGTAGTCATGGCACTTTGGGAGATGGTTTAGTGGCCATGGTGGGGTTGGGCTGATGGTTGGACTCAATGTTCTGAGAGGTCTTTCCAGCCAAAACAGTTTTATGATTCTATAAAAGGAATGAGAAGAGACATTCTTGGGAACAGCTGTGAGCTGGGTGGATGCAAGTGAGTCAACCCAGTTACCCAAAGTCATCAAAGCCTGGATGGGGCACTTAGTGCCATGGTCTAGTTGACTGGACAGGGCTGGGTGCTAGGTTGGACTGGGTGAGCTTGGAGTTCTGTTCCAAACTGGCTGATTCTATGATCCTATGGTTCTGTGATCCTTCACGTGCACAGCCAACATCTGACAGACCTCCACAGGTAGCATCTTTATGTACACACAACTTGGGTCAGACATCATAATCCTGCTTCACGCAGCATTGTGCTCTGAGGCATCTGCAAAAGCCCTGTCTCAGTTGTCAGCACGACTGATCCTTCCTAATCCCATTTGCTTCCCAAAGAGAGAGCAACACTGCCTGATTCCTGAAGATGTTAAGTATCAGGTCTATGAAGCTGGGGACCAGGCTTGACATCATAAATGCAAGCTGGAAGAGCTTAACACTTTTGCTTTGTCCTCACCTGCCTTTGCTGGAAAGCTGAGGAAGAAGAGTTTAGTTGGGCACATCCAGGCTTCAGCATCCTTTCTGGGGGGTGTTTATTTTCTGTCAGCCTGCCTGAAACTGCAGAGACTCAATATTGTCACATCTTGTGTCACACACACACTTGTGGCTCTGCCCAGGGAAGAATGATGCTTCCCAGGACATCTGATTCTTCTGCCTGAGACTGAAATCCATTTGGAAGGTGTGTTCATATCCACTAAATAACCCAAATTTGAGCACAATCTCATCACCACCAAAGACAAAGAGCTTCAGCTGGGTTGCTCCCGGGTTAGGAAATGGAGCAATTTGTGCACAAAAACCCACAAAGTGTGTGTGAGAAGTCATCAGCAAGGAGATCATTAGAGCTTCCAGTCAGCTCCTCTTGCTGGAATTTCTTTCAGCATCTAATTATAGCTGTTCCTTGCACCACAGAAGCCACAGCTTATTGCCATTATGCCCTTCTTCTGCACATCCCTCTGAGAGTCAGGCATGGAAGCCTCATTAAGACTCAGAGTATCTAAAATAGACTTTTGTGGCTTGCAGCATCACTTGGGACCTTTCCACTTGGCCTTTCAGCTACTACGTCACCTTCCGGGCACCTGAATCATAGATTCATAGAATTGTTTTGGTTGGAAAAGACCTCCAAGATCACTGAATCCAACCAGCAACCTTAGACCACCATGAGCATTAAACCATGTCCCAAAGTGCTGTGAATCACAGGATCACAGAATTAACCAGGTGGGAAAAGACCTTTGAGATCATCGAGGCCAACCTAGCACCTAACACCTCCTAATGAACTAAACCCATGGCACTAAGTGCCTCGTACCTAGCAGGTAGGGGAAAAGCAGACAGGCAGAGGCAGAAGAGGGACAAAGTTAGCAGCTTGCTTTCATTCCTGGGACATCCACAGAGAAATGATCCCTTCTTCCCCGAAAAGATGAATGGGCAGCTGTACAGGTTATGAGGGAGGTTTTATTGCAGATCAATAAATCTGTGTCACAGACCCCATCTGGAGGGAGTTTTAATTTAAAGAAAAGAGTGATGAACGCCCAGAGCCAATAAATCAAAAAGTTGTGGGGCCCCACCAGCATTAACCTTCCATCAATGCAGGCACCAGCTCTGGGGGCACCTGTGGGGACAGGAGGCTGCTGACCCCACCAACCTGAGAATTAGGAAGCATCAACAACAGGAGCAGCAATGGAGATGGAGGAGGTGAAAGAAACGCAGGATTTATTACCCTGCTGCTATCGGAGAGCAGTGGGTGTCAGCTGGAGACAGCCCCCAGAGATCCAAATCCCAGAGACAGGAGGGGACAGACAGGCCAGGGAGAGAGTGCAGAGCAAGGAACTTGAGACAGGAGTGACAGCAGGAGGGGAATAGCAGAGATTATCTCAAATTTCTCTGCTCAAAACACAAGAAGAAAGGTTCCCCCCCTAGAGTCTTCCTTTGCATCCTGTGGTTTTCTCCATCTGCTAGTTGAAGAGTTTGTTCCTTGTGTCTCACAGGATCCCAGGCTCACAGGATGTCAGGGGTTGGAAGGCACACAAAGAGATCATCCAGTGCAACCCCCCTGCCACAGCAGGACCAGACAGTCTAGCTCAGGGCACACAGGAACACATCCAGACAGGCCTGGAAAAGCTCCAGAGAAGGAGACTCCACAACCTCTCTGGGCAGCCTGTGGAGTCTCCTCTGGAGGCTTCCAAGACTCATCTGGACACATTCCTGCCTGGGGTGATCCTGCTTTGATGAGGGGTTGGACTTGATGATGGTAATGGGTTTAAACTGGCAGAGGGGAGATTGAAACTGGATGTTAGGAAGAAGTTCTTTACAGTGAGGGTGGTGAGACACTGGCACAGGTTGCCCAGGGAGGTTGTGGCTGCTCCCTCCCTGAAGGTGTTGAGCTACCTGTTCCAGTGGGAGGTGTCCCTGCCTATGGCACGGGGGGGTTGGGACTGGCTGAGCTTTGAGGTCCCTTCCAACCTAAACCATTCTATGATTCTATGATCTCCAGAGGTCCCTTGCAAGCTCCACCACCCTGTGATTCTAAGGAAAGGCAGGGGTGAGCACAGCCGTGTGTGGGTGCTCAGGGATTTGGGGTGCACTTGGGACAACTGAGCTCTGTGTTTTCACAGCCAGCACCAGGTAGAAGCCTCCCTGACTGGGAGTTTTCTGACCACCTCAAAGTCAGGTTGCTTTTAACTTTGGGAAGTGTGCACACCTCTTCTGAATTCCTGAGCCCTGCCATTAATCTTATCTTCCATTAGGAAAAACGAGAGCTTTTTAAAAATCCAATTTACTTTTCACCATATACACTTCAGGTTAACTTTATTTTTCACGTTACTCGGCTTGAACTAAGCAATAATCATTTCCAGATTAATGATGATAATTTCAAACACTTTTCAGAGCAGGCATCTTAATATCCTCTCGGACCAGTGGAGAATTTCCTGTTCTACAACAAGATTACATTTAAGCAAGATTAAAGGTGTCTGCGTTTTGCTGGCGGCGGTGAGAAGGACTCCACCAAAGAGGCTCAGCAGCATTCTCCAGCCAGGAGAAGCCAAGGATGCAAAAATCACTCTTTTCTTTTTTTTTTTTTTTTTTTTTTCCCTCTCTAAAAATTAAATGCAGTTGATTGCAAAAGGTTGGGGCAGTCCTCGATATTAATACAGGCTGGGAGATGATGAGATTGAGAGCAGCCCTGCAGAGGAGGACTTGGGGAGGTGCTGGTGGATGAGATCACAGAATCACAGCAAGATGCAGGTTGGCAACGGCCCTCAGCATCACCAAATCCAACCTAGAACCCTGCTCTGCAAGATTCACCTTCAACCATAGCCCCAAGCATCACATCCAAACCACCCTGAAACACACCCACTACCTCCCTGGGCAGCTGATTCCAGTCCCTGACCACTCTCTCTGTGAAAAACTTTTTCCTAATGTCCAATCTAAACCTCCCCAGCCTCAGCTTGAGGCCATTCCCCCTTGTTCTGTCTCCAACTACCTGTGAGAGCCAGCAGTGGGCACTGGCAGCATAGAAGGCCAAGGGCAGCCTGGGCTGCATCCAAAGCAATGTGGCCAGAGATGGAGAGAGCAGATCCTGCCCCTCTGCTCTGCTCTGGGGAGACCTCACCTCAAGTGCTGTGTCCAGCTGTGGGTCTCCCAACAAAAAGAGAGACATAGACCTGCTGGAGAGGGTCCAGAGGAGGGCCACAAAGATGCTGAGAGGGCTGAGGCACTTCTCCTGCAAAGACAGGCTGAGAGAGTTGGAGCTATTCAGTCTGGAGAAGACTCCAGGGAGACCTCAGAGCAGCCTTCCAGTATCTGAATGGGGACCTACAGGAAGGCTGGAGAGGAGCAATAGTTTGAAACTGAAGCAGGAGGGATTTAGTCTGGACTAAGGAGGAAGATCTTCACAATGTGGGTGGTGAGATACTGGAACAGGGTGCCCAGAGACATGGTTGAGGCCCCATCCCTAGAAGCATTCAAGATCAGCCTTGATGTGGCCCTGGGCAGCCTGCTCTAGTTGGGGGTGTCCCTGCTGAGTGCAGGGGGCTTGGACAAGATGACCTTTGAGGGTCCCTTCCAACCTGATTCAATCTGTGAAACCTGCAGCAGGCCCTGGACACATCCATCCTGCTGGAATAAGGCACTCCTGTGCTCTGACACTCACTTAAATACCACTTTTTATCCCCTAATAATTACCTACCAAAAAACCCCCAAAAACCCACCCCGCAGTGTTGTCCCATTAGTCAGTTCCCCAGGTTGTTGGAGCAAGGATGACTCACTCAGTTTAGATCTCACTTCAAGGAGCCTTTCATCCTGCAAAGGGGAAACTGAGGCCGAGTCAGGGGATGCTGGCACTTAATTGATGCTTAAATAAAACACAAATTACAGCCCAGGGATTCCAGTCAAGCCCATTGAAAGGTGGCACCCCGGGGGGGTGATGATAGGGAGATTAGAAAAAGATCCCACTGCTGTATTCAGTCCCACTCCTAATGAATTCAGTTTCCTTTTAAAAAGACAAATACTATAATATGAGAGGATATTTCACAGGCTCTCAAGGGCTTTTTAGAGGCTTTGAGCCTGCGAAACAAGAGCAAGAGCACAGCAGGCACTTCAGCAGCAAAAGGCAAGCTGAGGAGCTGCTGGGAAAACAGGGACCAGTTTGGATGCAGAATTGATGCTCCTGCAATTCAGGGAGAGGGAAACCAAAGGGATGAATGGAAAAGCAGCAAATATGCAATCAGAAAGACATGAAGAAGCTTCCAGCATCCCAATCAGCCTAAGCTGCTGCTGATTTTCCCCCTTGCACCCCAGCTCAGACCCGCCTGGAAGAACTTAACCACAGCCCTGACCCAAAGCCTGCCTCTCTCATGTACTTTCCCAGTCTCCTCATCAGCTGAGCAGGCCAAGGCACAGCACAGATACCTGCACTCAGACACAATATGCTCTCAGGCAGGGAGAAGAAAAACCAGCCAGGAATTCACAAACCTTCACTAATGACTTAGACATGACCCACAACTCCCTGAGCTGATAATGCTCCCTCCCCGTCCCCGAGGCCTGAGCCTGAGTTTTTAAGGTAAGCAATGTTCCCCCAAGCAACAGCTCAGAATGCCTGGAGCCACTCAGGAAAGGGCTGATAAAAAAAAATAAAATAAAATAAAAAAGTATTTCGAAAACCAACCAAACAAAAAACTCCACAGCAACCAACCCAACCCCAAATCCTTCAGTCAGAATGAACAATATTAAGGCTGGAGCAAGGCTCGGTGTGATTCCAGCCCATTTCTGCACCACATCTCTCATTACAGGCTGCCTCTACCTTGAAATTTTCACAGAATCACAGAATTAAGCAGGTTGGAAAAGACTTCTAGGATCATCGAGTCCAGCCTATCCCCTAACACCTTCTGAACTAACCCAGGGCTCTAAGTTCCTCATGCAGCCTCCTCTTAAACACCTCCAGGGATGGGGACTCCACCACCTCCCTGGGCAGCCCATTCCAATGTCAATCTCTCTCTCTGTGCAGAACTTCCTCCTAACATCCAGCCTGAGCCTGCCCTGGCACAGCTTGAGGCTGTGTCCCCTCCTTCTGTCCCTGGGTGCCTGGCAGCAGAGCCCGATCCCAGCTGGCTACAACCTCCCTTCAGGTAGCTGCAGAGAGCAATGAGCTCTGCCTTGAGCCTCCTCTCCTGCAGGCTGCACACCCCCAGCTCCCTCAGCCTCTCCTCCTAGGGTTTGTGCTACTGCTTTCTGCCTTTTCCAGTGGTGTTAGGAGATAGCAGAGGGTCTCCCAACTTTAGGACAGGCTTTGGAATGCCCCAGCAGGACTGAGCAGAGAGGTGGAGAAGCTCCAGCTCCACAGAAGCCTCAAGACGGTGTGCCATGTGGCATGGGGAGATGTGCAAAGGTGCTGGTGACTCCCAGACAATACTCCCTGCAATTCCCAGAGATATTGTCACTTTTTTTTCCCCCCCACCTTCATGATCCATTACTCTTTGTTTGTTTTGTTTTTAATAGCTGTGTGATTTGTCTCTCCCCAGAGAACATTTGCTCCCACCATCAGTGCCACTTTTGTTTACCCAAGGCTCTTTCAGGACCCCAATCTCTCCCACGGTCCAACATCTCCTCCCAGTGTGGATGAAAATCAAGTTTGGAGGGTTTTTCTGTTGCTTTTTTTTTTTTTTTTTCAATTCCCTTGCTCAAACCCTTTGAGCCTTTGACAGAGAGGCAGAAAGGAGAGCCAGAGTGAATATTAGCACATCAGCTTTTTGGGTCACCATTAAAAAGGATCATGTGAAAGGAGGTCAGATAAATATTTAACATGGTTATTAATATCTGCTCCTAATTTCATTCCTCCTCCTCCCCCTCCCCAGCTCCTCCCTTTACTCTCCAGCTCTTCATTTGAGGTGGTTGATCCCTTTTAAGGAGGTCAGTTGGGATGATAGGATGGCTCTGGCTGGCAAAGAGGGGGCAGAAAGTGATAGTTGGAACCTTCCTCCTGGGGGGCATGACTCGAATTAGGCATCTCTGCTGGCGATGGCTGCCGAGGCACTAACGATACCCTTGGGCTTCTCCTCGGCAGTGTTCAGCCCCAGCATCCATCGCTGCAGCATTCCAGCCAGAAGGGACATTTCCATGCCTCAGAAGGGCTCATCAGGACTCAAAGAGCAGCAGGGAACCAAGCGGGCACCCCAAATCTCAGCAGCCACCTCTCCTCCCCTGCCCCCAGCCCTGTCACTTCACTGCTGAACCCACAATTACGGGAGGTGTCCTGCTTATCCCATGGGGAAAACAGGATCAGAGCCCCACTTGCCTCCTTCCAGAGACACCTCTGCAGGTCTGAGCTGCTGCTGCTGGGACGTGAGGGTGATGGCAGGCAGCTAAGACCAACATATGCTCCACCTCAACCCAGCTGGGAACTGTTGCAGCTTCACATCCTATTTTTGGGTGTTGCTTTAAGCCTTGCTGACAGACTTCACAGCACACTCACCTCTAGGTTCTACTTCACATTTTACCTGCTGTCCCACACTGCCTTCCTTCCCAAACACCATTTTCCTCCAGGGAGAAGAGAGAACTACCTCATCCAATTTTCCTACACATCCTAAGCTTGTCCAGAGCCCCTTCCCTCCCTGGAAGAGGATATCAACAGCTTCATAGCTCTTCCATACACCCACAAACTCATTTCTCCTGCTGTCTGCACCATGATTCATCATTCTTCAGGGGAAAAAAGAGGAGCATCTCATCCAGCTTTCCTACACAAGCTTGTCCAGAGCCCCTTCCCTCCCTGGAAGAGGATATCAACAGCTTCATAGCCCTTCCATACACCCAGAAACTCCTTTCTCCTGGTGTCTGCACCCTGCTTGCTGGCTGCCAGCTTGCCTCTGAAAATTTATATCTCTGCCAAGGAGTGCTGCATGACTTAGGTCTGGATGAAATAAAAGGATCCTAACTTGAGCAGATGTAAGTCATCCCATGCCACGTCAAACCCAGGCAACACAACAGCTTAGAGAAAGAATTCCCAAAGGGTGGAGAAGGAAGCTCACATCCCTGGCTTGGGTCTTAGAGATGGGAGACTGCTATGGAGAGAGTCACACAAGGGCAAGAAGGAAAGAGCCAGAAGCTCTTCTGTCACCAAGCCAGGAGATAGGGGATCATAGAATCAAAGGGTGTTAGGGATTGGAAGGGTTCTCTGCAGATCATTTAGCCCAACCCCCCTGTTAAGACAGGCTCAGCTAGAGCAGGCTGCTGTCATCACTCTTCTTGAACAAGATCATCTAGATCAGGTGTCCAGGTGGGTTTTGAAAGCCTCTGAATGAAGAGACTCCGTTGCCTTCCTGGGCAGCCTATCCCTGAGCACTCCTGCAGCAAAGAAATTGTTCCTAATACCAAATCTAAGCCTCTCCTGGCACAACTTCAGACCATTTCCTCCCCTATCATTTGTTCCTCCAGAGAAGAGCTCAACCCCCACCTCATTGCAACCTCCTTGCAGGGAGCGGCAGAGAGCAATGAGGTCTCCTCTCAGCCTCCTTTTCTCCACACTAAACAGCTCCCTCAGCTGCTCCTCTCCAGCCCTGTTCTCCAGACCCTTCCCCAGCTTTGTTGCCCTTCTCTAGACACACTCCAGCTCCTCAAAGTCCTTCTTGTAGTGAGAAACCCAAAAATGATCCCAGTCCTCGAGATGTGGCCTCACCAGTGCCAAGTACAGGGCATGATCCTTCCCTGCTGCCTTTGGCCACACTCTTGCTGATGCAGGCCAAGATGCTGCTGGCCTTCCTGGCCACCTGAGCACACTGCTGGCTCATTTTACTCTGTTCAAACCCACACCAAAGGCAAAATTATTCTCCTCCTCCTCCTCAGTCTTTCTCCATGGAGCTCCTCCTGACAGTGTTAAGTGCTTTGCAAACAGCCCCACGTTCATCTTCACCACCCTCCCTCAGCTTCAGTGTTTTCCCTGTTTCAGAGCCAGGCTCCCAGTGGTTCAGGTCTCTCCCAGTAACCTTTGCCAGCAGGAAAGGAGGAGAGGAAAGGAAAAAAAAGAAAAAGAAAAAAAAAAAGAGCATCAAATCCCAACTGAGCATCCAGGGGGGATGAGAATGACCTTCAGGCATGGATAAAACAAACAGTTCAGCCCCACAGCATCTGAAGTGCGGGGTGGCATATTTACATACTTGTGTTCAGGAATCTAAATTAAGAAGCCAAACTCCTCAGCAGAGCTGTGTGTGAGAGAGCAGCTTCTCCAGGAGGTCACCCAAGGAGATGCCTGCCTGCTGTGAGACAAGGAGCACTGCCACGGGAAGCCAACCCTGCTGCTTCACTGGATGGTCCCGAGGGACCAGCAGGAAGGATGCTCTGTGGGGGCAGTGTGAGTGCAGCCCAGACAGCAACTGTGCCCTAGGCTGCAGCAAGAGCAGCTGTGGGCAGCAGGGCAAGACCTCCAGACCTCCCTTCTCCCTTCCCTTCCCCCCCCACCTCCCATTCCCAAGGGCTGCTGTTGCAGCAGGTGTTGCCATGCTAACAAGCCAACCCCTGGAGCGGGGGAAAGCTCCCATGGATGCTGTCATCCTCCTCTCCCAAAATAAATAAATAAGGAGAGGGGTGTCAGGGTGAGGGAGGGAGCTGGGATGGTGTTGATGAAAACATAAAATAAGAGAGAAGAAGATAAAGGTTTGGTGTCACTGGAGAGGAGTGCAGAGCAGAAATGATGGCAATTTCCTGTAACTGGAATCAAATGCCCAAGTTGGCTGCTCGCAGCAGGCAGTGCCATTAATTCAGGCACTTGTGCTGGAGCTGGGTTGCCATTAACGGGGCCAATTCCGAGTCCATTTCCCTGATAAACAGACAGCAGCTCAGCTCCTCAATTGGGCCTTGATAGATTTGATTAGGGCAGAGTTTGCACAGGTTGTGATTTTTTTTTTTTTTTTTTTGGGGAGGAGAGGAAAACTGCCACTTGATAGAGAAAGGGAGAGGGAAAAAAAACCCAAACCAAACAACAACAACAGAAAAAACCAAACCAACCCAAACCCCACTGAAATCTTGCACTTGAAATCCTCTGGCACTGCCTGAGGGGGTGGGGAGATGTCCCCTGCCTGCAGGCACCATCCCAGCAGTAATGCACTGAGGGAGCTGGAGAGATTAGCTGCTGGGGAAACAAAAGTGTTATTTGGACAAGGCATAAGCAAGTGCAGCTATCTCCTGCGAGCTGCTGTGGGGATTGGCAGAGCTTAGCTCCAGCCTCAGCTAGGGACACGACTGAGCTCTGCAAGGAGCTCTGCTGGCCAGGGCCTGCTTGGCAGAATCACAGAACTGCCAGGGTTGGAAGGGACCTCAAGGGTCAGCCAGCTCCAAGCCCCAGCTCCCATGGGCAGGGACACCTCACACTAGAGCAGGTTGCCCAGAGCCACATCCAGCCTGGCCTTAAAAACATCCAGGGATGAGGCTTCCACCACCTCTCTGGGCAAACCCTTCCAGGCTCTCACCACCCTCATGCTGAACAACTTCTTCCTAATGTCTAATCTAAATCTGCCCTCCTCTAGCTTGGATCCATCCCCCCCAGCCCTATCACCACTTCACATCCTAAGAAGTCCCTCCCCAGCTTTCTTCTAGGTCCCCTTCAGATATTGGAAGGCCACAATAAGGTCACCCTGGAGTCTTCTCTTCTCCAGACTGCACAGCCTCAACTCTCTCAGTCTCTCCTCATAGCAGAGGTGCTGCAGCCCTCTGCTCATCCTCGTGGCCCTGCTCTGGACACATTCCAGCATGTTCAGATCTTTCTGCAGTTCCTCCCTCCCTGGAGGTGTTCAGAACCAGGCTGGATGAGGCCATAAGCAACCTGGTCTCATGGAAGGTGTCCCTGAGCATGGCATGGGGGTTGGAACTGGATGATCTTTAGAGTCCCTTCTAACCCAAACCATTTTATGATTCCCAGTTGGAGGATCAATTCCTGCCCACCTGCAGCTGGTTGCTGCTGTAGGAGCAATAGCCTCAGGATACTCCTAACTTTTCACAAGGGCTTGTAATGATAGGACAAAGAGGAATGGAAGAAGGAAGATTTAGGCTGGAGGATAGGAAGAAATACAGTGAGGGTGTTGAGATACTATGGAACAGGTTGCACTTGAGGTCCTCTTTCAATATAGGGAGAGACTTCTTTGGTGTGAGAGTGCTGGAGCCCTGGAGCAGGATGCCCAGACAAGTTGTGGAGTCTTCTCTGCAGGCTTTCCAAACCCTCCTGGGCAAGCTGCTGTGAGTGACCCTGCTCTAGCAGAGAGCTTGGACTGGACAATTTCCAGAGCTCTGTCTCTCAGTGCCTACCAGCCTGTGCTCTCATGTTACTGCCCAAGTTCTACAAAACCCTCTTGCAGAGCTGTGTCAGGCTCCCAAGTGCCAGCTCCTAATGAAAACATTTGCAATTACAATGATAATATTAGGATTAAAAAAAAAAAAAAAAAAGGAATTAAGTTCTGCTGACCTAAATATTAACTGCTCAGCAAGTGGTGGCTATGCTGACTTCTTAAAGGAAGGTTGAAAAACTCCTTCTTGAGGATCTGCAGGGTGGGAGCTGGAGTGATGCTGCAGGAAGCCAACACCAGCCCTTCGCTCTCAGACCTGCCTCAGTTCCCCCACCTATGCCAAAGGGATGAAAAGGATAAAAATGGGAGATATGTTTGGGGGGAAAAAAAAATAAATGGCAGAAGTGGTCACGGAGAGCTGCTTCTCTCTTCTGCAATTGCACAGCATTAAACTCCTGAGCAGTTGTGACAGGAGCTGTACCAGCAGCATTCATTACCCATTTTGTTCTGTTTAATGCTCCCTGCTCACGTGCTCCATCCCCAGAGCCTGCTCCCCTCCTCCTCAGCTGCCACTCTGAACCCAGGGACTGATCCCACAGCACCCCCAAGGACAAGGAGCCCACAGTTCTGCCCTGCCAGACCCCATCAATCCCTCTCCTAGGGAAAGGAGACCAAACCCCCTTCACTCCAACCTCCTTTCAGGAAGCTGTAGAGAGCAATGAGGTCTCCTCTCAGCCTCCTCTTCTCCACACTGAACACCCTCAGCCTTGCTCACCTCCCTGCAGCCCATCCAGTGGAAGATCATCAACCCAAGCTGCAATACCGTATGTTATGCTTTGTCCATCTCTGTCCTTGAAGCTTTAAGAGAGCTACAGCTAAATCCCTCCGGAACTGCATGGAGCCACCAGAGAAGTTAAGCTCTTGTCCATCTCCCTCTCCAGGAGTGCAGAGCTCCTGGCCATGTGGGGCTGGTGCCCATTTGCACGGCTGAAGGCAGGCAGCAAACACTCCCTGCTGCAGCCTGCCCGGGGGATACAAACCAGCACAAGCTCTGCCGACGCTCCCTGCATCCAAGTACCTGCTTGCTGAGGATCAGGGCCTCTATTTATCAGCAGGTATGAAGCTTTTACCTTCTCAAGACACTGCCTTTCCACGCTGGGCAACTCAGGGGTGATTGAAAAGCAGCTCAGCAGCTCAGTCTCCGTCGGGGAGGAGGTTAATTATAGCTACATCATCATAGCACGGCCACGGCGCGGCCGAGGTCTGATGAGCAACCTCTTCCCTTCCCTTTGGACTGGAGAGATGAACATATTTAATCCCTCCTGTGCTATTCACCCAGCCCTTCGAGCCCGAGAAGATTCATGGCTGGTTTCTTCCAGCACTGCTCTGGCTGCTAATGATGCCCTTCCTCCTAATATATGCCGGATGGGATTTGCATTAGTCAGAAAGGGACACCATAAAACGGCACACGGAAGGGTCCAGGAGCCTGCAGGCAATCAAACAACCTGGGAGAAGCACTGCCAGCCTGGGTTGTGTGTCCCCCCCCAAAAAAAAGGATTCTTCCCACCATGCCAAGCCACCCCAACCACCAGCAGAACCTCTTCACTCTCAGTGTAGCAGAGATTTTACACCAGCAAGGACTTTTCAGTGCTCCAGACCCAAGAGGCTGCAGCAGGTAGCAGGTGATGAGACAGCTGGGGAAGTCCAAGCATCACCCAGGGGGTGTCGCAGGGGGTCCTGCTTCAGCTGGGTCCTCCTCACCCTCCCTGCCCAGCCTTCCAGACCAAAAGCAGAGGGTGGAGTCAAAGCGTCGTTTTCCTGCTTCTAAATATGCATCACAAGGCACAGAGGTGGAAGGGCTGTGTGGAGGGGGAGATGTCTCACAAGCCAAAGAGGTGGAGGGAGGTGGGGGGAAGATGTCTCACAATCCAGGAGAGGGAATAAAAAGATATCTCACAAGCCAAGAGAGGAGAAAGGAGCCAAGAGGAATCCACAGAGGGCTGCAGCAAGCACAGCCAGCTCAGATGCTGAAGGTGGAGATGTGACACAAGGCTCCGTCCCCAGCACTGCAGGGAACAGTGCAGAAAGCTGCGATAAGAAATTCCCTTCCTCTTGGGTCAGATGGCAACAGCAAGAGAAATAAAAATAAATAACATGGCTCCCCCTCTTAAAAAAAAAAAAAAAAAAGAGAAAAAGAGCAGGAAGAAACAGGAGCAACCTTTGCAGGAAGAAGCAGGAGCAACCTTTGCAAAGGTTTCCCAGTTTCTTAAATGGCATGGCATCAAAAACAGCCCATAAAAAATGAATCTGAGTGTGTTTTGTAAATTATAGATTAGCCAGAAGCGATCCTTCACTAAGGAGATCGGTGCCAAGTTGCAATTCCAGCAGCGTTTCAGCAGAGCAGGCTGGGCAGGAGGTCACTGCAGTCCTAACAGTGTTGTT
>VWZI01012854.1:1283815-1296652 GCA_013396835.1 Psilopogon haemacephalus | reverse complement strand
GAGGGAGAGGGAGAGGGAGAGGGAGAGGGGAGGAGGCTTCCAAAACACGGCATGTTTTGTTTTAATTGATCTATTAAGCCTCATGGATAATGAGATTTTGATTGTTTGATGGGTGGCCTGCTTGGCTTTTGTGTATTCTCAAGTGGGATAACAACTGCACAGAGCCTGAATATGCTGTCTGAAGAGCCTCCTGCTCTGCTGGGAGTCCAAAGAGTACCTGCCCTTCCCTGACATCACTCCTCCAGAGATGCTCAAGCACTTGGCAAGAACAAATCTCACACCTCTGCTTAGACAGGAGGGAAAAAAAAAAAAAAACCAAAACAACAAAACCACAAACCAAAAACCCAACCCAAACCCATCCATCCCATTTTGAATGGCTGGAGAAACTGGGGCAGCAGAGATGGGAAGCAATTTGGCCCATGCTGTCTCGATAATGTGGTTATCAAAGGAATCCAAGGCTACTTTTCCCATCTGGCTGCTAAACCCAGCTCCTTCCCTGAGCCACCTGAGTGGCTCTGAATAGCTGTGGCACTTCTCCTGCCATTTGCAGGGGCCACATGCTGCTCCTCTTTAGAGTGAGGGTGCTGAGACACTGGCACAGGTTGCCCAGGGGGGCTGAAGATGCTTCCTGCCTGGAGGTGCCCACGGCCAGGATGCAGAGGGACTTGCTCAGCCTGCTCTAGTGGGAGGCATTGCTGCCTATGGCAGGGGGGTTGGAATTAGATCATCTTTAAGGTTCCTCCCAACCCAAACCGTTCCATGAATCTATGACTCCCTCTGCCTGTTGGCTACAGCCAGCCAAGTCCTGCTGTATTCTGCCTAGATGAAGCCCCAGGGCTTTGCCTTGCCCTGGCTTTAGCAACCCTAAAGAGCTACCCCACAGATCTCCATCCCTGCAGCATCCCACCCCAGCACACAAAATCAACTTGTTCAGCACCAAGCAGATCCCACACAGCTCCCCAGGAGTCACTTTCCTTTAAGGCAAGGATTTGGCTTTGTTGGTTGGGGTTTGGTTGGGCTTTTTTTTTTTCTCCTTCCCCTTTCTCTCAGGCCTGAACGGTCTAACGAGCGTCCTTTTGACCTAGGAAACTTAGTTTTAATTTTCCTCACTTTATCCAGAGAACAATGTGTCCTGGGGGCATCTTTGAGCACAATGTACACTTTCATCATCAAAACAAATGCTAGAAATACCCATCTGCCATGTTATCAGAGTGCATTGGCTCACTGAGCCGGACACTGCTTAGGGGACAAGGGAGCCTTTTACTCTTCTCAAAGTCATGAGTGCTCCCTCTAAGCTCTTTAGCATTAGAGGCTCCTGTGGAGATGAGTATTGGAAGCTCCATTTCTCTTTTCTCTCTCTTTTTCTTTTTTTTTTTTTCCCTTCCCCTAGTCAGGAATGAGGAGAGATGGAGCTTGCTTTGGAGATTTCTGCTCCTACAGGGAGGTCCCTTCCAACCTAAAGCATTCTATGATTCTGTGCTTATCCAGACCTTCCCAGTTCCCTCACCAGCATCCTACCAACCATATCACAAGGTTCCCCTGGGAGGTGCTGGAGTCCCCATCCCTGGAGGTGTGCCAGAACTGTGTGGCCATGGCACTTTGGGACATGGTGTAGTGGCCATGGGGGTGTTTGGGTTGGTGTTTGGACTGGATGATCTCAGGAGAGCTTTTCCAACCCAAACAGTTCTATGATTCCACCACCCTTGGCTTGAGATGAATTCTGTCCTGAGAATAATCTGTCGTGGAGCAGGGGCAGGAGTGCCCATGGCTCACCTCTGCTTTGGATGGGAGTGAGGAGAGAGAGCAGGGATCCTTTCTCCAGCTGCTACCTCTCTGACCATGTGGCCACAAAACCCATCCCAGCTTTTCTCAGGGGCTTTTAGTTGATGCTAAAGAGGAGTGGTCATCAGCAGAGGCTTTGCAGGGCTGGGGAGGTGCTGCAGCTGCCCTTCCACGGGGGTCATTCGATGAACCACTCAAATGAACCTTCCCCAATCTCTTGTTTTGTTTCTTTTCCCAAGGAGGTTTGCAAAGGCACAGCCTCCTCTCCCCTTTCAGACTGGAATAATTTGGAATAAGTTATAATAATAGTAAACAGAGTAAAAACAACAACAAATCAAATATGCTTTGTTACTCCCCAGGCACAGGCATTTGTCTTGCGAGCGACAAAGTAATCACATTTTTGGTTTTAATTTATTACATGCATTACAGTGGGTGCCTGGGGGCATTGTCACAAGGCAGAGCCCCAGTGTGCAGCCTCTTAAATCCTCACCTCCTTTAGCTTCCCCACCTGCCAACAGCTCCTCCAGCATCATCTTTCCCCCTGCTTTGAGCTGACTGCAAGGGCCTGCAAGCTCAGAGAGCAGAAGACTAAGAGGTGACCTTGTTCATGGTTAGAGATATGTGAGGGGTGAGTGGCAGGAGGCAGGAGCCAGGCTCTGCAGGGTGATGCCCAGAGATAGGACAAGGGGCAGTGGGTGGCAGTTGAGGTTGGTTTTTTTTCCCCCCTTGCCCTGCCTTGTCCTTCCAGAGCCAGAACCCTCTCACTGAGTTACTGGACAACCACAGCTGATCATGAATAGCCCCAGGGATAAGTGAGCTCAGAATACTCACAGGCATCCCTGAAAGCCAGGTTGGGTTTCATTTCCTGAGGAACTTGCATGGAGAAGCATATTTTTTACCTGTTAGGGTTTATGTCCTCCCTCCAAATGACCTCCAAACATAATGCCCATCATTACTGTTTATGGGACACAACCATGCATGCACAAAGCCTTGGAAATATGGACAAGCAGTGGATCCTGCCACCCAGCCAGCAGCAGGAACATGTGGACTGGCCATGGAGCATCTCCCAGGGAGTTGCTCAGCATCTTCCTGGAATGTGGAAGGATGAGATGGGAAGGTACAGGGATGCTGGCCTGGTAGAGCTGCATCTGCCGGCAACCATCTCTGCTCAGCTTCTCCCTCCACACCAAGCAGGCATCAAAGCCTCCAGGAGAGCTCTCCAAGCTCAAGGTGCTTTCACAGAGGCAGAAAAAAAGATTCTCTCCCCTCTCTTGCTGCTGGCATTTTTACAGAGTGGGTAGGATTTGCACTTAACCCAGCACGTAAGGAGTGCAGCCCTTCCTGACTGCATCCTGCCCCAGAAGCAAAGCCTCTCTGCACTGGAACAGCACCAGCCTCCCAAGGGACATGCACAAGTCAACCCAGCAGCCATGGAGAACTCTTTGCCACTTCTGCATCAGGCCAGAATAAGCAAGGAGGCTTTGCTGGGCTAGGGATGGGGGAAGGAAATGGGATGGGGGTTGCGAGTGCCTCCCCCAAGATAACACCAAGAGAAATCTCCGCTGAGAAGCAGACTAATCACATTTCTTGCCAAGGAGCAGAAGCCTTTTGGCAGGTAAGGGATGGATCTCAGGAGCTGACATGTCTCTCTGCTGTCTACAGCTGATGAAGTGTCAAATGAGATGGAACAGAAAGTGAGACCCATCTGGAGAAGTGGGCTCTGCCGGGTTGATTGATACCAGCAGGAGGAGGAGGAGGCTGAGCTGGCTGGAGCACCACGGGGACCTGTTTGCTGCAGGTTGTTCCTGTGCCCTGCAAGGTGATGCTGAGGGGTACTTGTGGGCATCATGGTCACTCTGCCTCTTCCTTCTCATCCTCTCCCACTGACCAGTGTGACGGAGGAGCAGCCTCGGTAATTGCTGGCGCAGTCAGCAGTGACAGCACTCATAGTCCTCAACACAAATGATGATGATCATTAATTACTGTCCTTATTCATTAGCATGAGAGGAGGTCCCTGGACAGGATCTTTTGGATCTGACAGATAGCTGAGGAGCTGAAGAGCTTTGCAGGAGGGCTGGGTTGAAATATTCACATCAAGAGTCGAGGTTTTCAGCGAGAGCAGGGGGAAGAAGGAAGTTAATGACTCAGAACTGGGTCTTGCTGATTCCCCATACTGCTGCACAGGCCCTGGGCCAAGGGCTGCAATGGGGAGGGATGGAGACATGCTGAAAGAAGCACCCAGGAGGGTCAATGGCAGAGGGCAGTGAAGCTACGACCCCCTCAGAAATGGGCGAGTTGGTACAGAGAGGAGGACACATCCCCCAGCCTCGCCCACAACATCTGCAGCATCCCACACAGGGATTAACAGAGAGAGAAGTTGCCAGCCTGGCCCCTGGGCTGTCACAGCTCCCTGCAGACAGACAGACAGACAGACAGACCACCAGCAGCCCAGAAGAGCAGAAGGTGACCTTGAGGATGTGGGAGATGAGGCTGCTTGAAGGACTTTATAGCAATTTAGCCCCAGGCTAATGGAAATCTCCTTTCAGCTCAAGGAGAGACCTTGGAGATCTGAGTAATCAGGGACCCAGGCATGACATGAGATCCACCAGAATAAAACACAACAGGGAAAGGGAAAAAAAACCCTTACAGAAAGCCAACCACAGAGCCATGAGGTGCTGTGTTTCATGATACCCTTTAACAGGATCAGCAAAACAGGGCCAGGATGTAAAATGCAGCTGCTTTGGAGATCACAAAAAAATACTTTAATCTGTGGTGGCTTTCCACCTCCAGGGACCTGTGAACTGGTATGGTCTGTCTGCTTATTTAGCTGATCCTGTTAAAAAGGCATCAGAATAAAGCGGAGAGAAGGGGTGAAAAAAACCCAAACCCTCATCCTTCGTTGTGTGAACTGAGCCAGAGAAAACTTCCCCTCTAGCAAGACTCTGGCAAAAATCCCAGTCCCACTCCAACATTGCTTTGAAATAGAAACGAGAGGATCTGCTGGTCCTAAAGTGCATTTCCCACTGCCCCAGGGCTTGCTGCATGCAGGAAGGTCCTCGGGATGCTCCTTGGACCTGGATCACCAAGCAGGGGTGCTCAGAATAGCTCACACAAGGAGAAACTGGGAGACTGCATCAGGTTGGAAGGGATCCTCAGAGGTCACCTTGCCCAACCTCCCTGCAGTCAGCAGGGACACCTCCAACTAGAGCAGGCTGCTCAGGGCCACGTCAAGTCTGAATGAAAGCAGAACCAACCTGACCATAAGGAAACCCTGATGGTACCTTGGAAGCAGTAAAACGTGATGGAGTTTGCATCTGACCTCAACACTAAGCTCCCCTTCCCCTTGCCCCTCTGCTGCAGCTGCAGCACAGAGCCCGAGGGCAGTGACAAGGAGGATTTTGTCTCTAGTAGCAACAGCAGGAAGCAACAGAGCGAGCAGGGAAGTGGTCAGAGCCACTCTGCCATGTTGGGGAAGGATGCTCAGCACAAACCACTGCCTGATAGAGACATCACATGGTGACTGTGCATGAAAGAGAGGCAGGAGCTGCCTCCACACATTGCTAAGAGCAGCAGAGAAAGCCACAAAGAAAGGCACAAGGCATTAGCTGCCCTGAGTAAGTTATCTGGTGCTGGTGGCAGGCTGGAGGAGAACCCCAGCACTGCAAGGGTCTGCTGCCCACCAAGGTTTGCTGCCATCCAGCTCCTGCCCACTTGTTGCTATCCACTGTTTCACTCGGAGTCTGCTCTCTGCTTAGCTTTACACATCAAAGGCAAGAAAGCAAAGAGCTACAGGAGGTGTGAGAGGTGTAGGAGTGTTGGGGGGGGTGAAGGTTGGCTGCCCAAGCCCCAGGCACCATAAACAGTCCTGAGGAGAGAATAGAAGCATTTTTTGATGTATCTGCTGCAGGGAAGAGCAGCTGCCATGCAAAGAGCCTGGCAGTAAAATTCAGAGGGGGAAAAAAAAAAAAAAGACTAAGGTGATAGAAATAACAGAAAAATATGGGCAAATCCCAAAGGGTCTAAGATCCACACACCAAAGCACCACCAAATGTGTGGTGGACAGGAGTCCATCCTCTGCATGATTACATATCCCTATGGGATGTCTCCTGGATATCTCATCCCCTTGGGCCCCATGGAAAACACCCAACCAGGGCATAAAGCTTTAGGTACCACCTCAACAAAGCATCACATTTTTTCTTCACTGAGATGGAGGAGCTGGAGGCCAATGCCAGACCTTACTCCCATGGCTGCTCCCCAGACATATCCCAGCTGATCACAGCTCCTGGTTTGTTTTGGGGAAGTGGGAGGACCGACCCTGAAACCATCAGCACACCAGCAAATAACCTTCAGGCTGTTTGAACCCTTAGCAGCAGCAAACCTCCCTTGAGGAGAAGGTAAAGAGAATTACTTTGGAGCAAATGAGGTTGAGGGGCAGCAGCTTGCCCAGCATCACTCCTCTATCCCATCATGCTCTCCACAACTCCCTGAATGGAGGTTGGAGTGAGAATCAGAGAATCACAGCATCAACCAGGTTAAAAGAGACCTCCAAGATCATCCAGCCCTAACCAATCAACCAGACCATGGCACTAAGTGCCCCATCCAGGCTTTGCTTGAACATCTCCAGGGCAATTAGGTAGGGAATGGTCTCTTCTCCTTAGTAACAAGTGAGAAGAAACAGCCTCAAGTTGCACCAGGGAAGGTTTAGGTTGGAAATGAGGAACAATTTGTTTGCTGCAAGAGTGGTCAGGGATTGGGAGAGGCTGCCCAGGGAGGTGGTGGAGTCACTGTTCCTGGAGGACATGGCACTTTGGGAGATGGTTTAATGGCCATGGTGGTGTTGGGCTGTTTGACTCTGTGATCTCAGAAACCTTTTCCAACCTTAGTGCTTCTCTGATCCCAAATCCCTGAAGCAGATCCCTCAGCTCTTAAATTTATCCATTCAATACAACGCCGAAAAACATCCAACCTGGACTGGGCCTGGGGTAGGGTGGGAAGATGGTGACAAAGAGCCATCTGGCCCAATCCTGTCCTCTTCCCTGGAAGCCACTGGTGCTTGGAGACAATTCAGCCCTGATTGCTTCCACCAGATTGTAAAGAAAATGGAAGAGACTGAAGGCCTCACACGGCACACCCCACGTGGGAGCTGGGGACCGCAGCGCTCGGCGCCTCCAGCCCTGACCTTTATTTTCCATTAATGGACCCAGGCGAGTGTCAGCTGCGTTTGAAGCTGCATAAAATGAACAAAGAGTAAAGGGATAAACAGCAGCAGTTAAGGCTCTTTGGGTTTGGAGGGTTTTTTTTCCTCTTTGTTTTCCTAGAGCAATGCTGAACCACTCGCAGCAAAGTTACTGACACACGGCGAGGAGCTTCTGAGAGCAGACAACTTGCTAGGAAACACCTCCCAGCCTGCAGCTGCTGGGTGGGTGAGTGGGGGAGAGAAAACCCAAAGGAGAGATGCCTCACAGGGTGAGGTTTGCAAGTCTCCAGCTGCCAGAAAGCATCTGGCTCAAGTGCCAACACCATGATATTGTGTAAGATTAAAAAAAAATGGGAAAGGGGAAGGGGAAGGAGATGGAGAAGGAGAAAGGGAAAAGGAAAGGGAAAGGAGAGGGGAAAGGGGAACAGGAATGGGAAAGGGAAGGAGAAGGGAAAAAGGAAAAGGGAAAAGGGGAAAGGGAAAGTAAAAAAGAAANGCAAAGGCAAAGGCAAAGGCAAAGGCAAAGGCAAAGGCAAAGGCAAAGGCAAAGGCAAAGGCAAAGGCAAAGGCAAAGGCAAAGGCAAAGGCAAAGGCAAAGGCAAAGGCAAAGGCAAAGGCAAAGGCAAAGGCAAAGGCAAAGGCAAAGGCAAAGGCAAAGGCAAAGGCAAAGGCAAAGGCAAAGGCAAAGGAAACATCTCTGGGGCTAGAAAGTGAAGAGAAGGTGCAGGGAGGGACATCCACAAACTCTCAGGGCAACCTGTTGCAGTGTGTCCCCACCCTCACTGGAACTATGTCCCAACGTGCCATGGCCACAGGTTTCTTGCACACCTGCAGGGATGGGGACTCCTCCACCTCCCTGGGCAGCCTGTGCCAATCCCTGACCACTGTTCCTAATCTCTAATTTAAACCTCAGGACGTTTCCTCTCCTTCTATCACCCATTCCTAGGGAGAAGAGCCCAACCTCCACCTCACTGCAACCTCTTTAGTGAGCTGTAGAGAGCAGTGAGGTCTCCTCTCAGCCTTCTCCAGCCTCAACACCCTCAGTTCCCTCAGCTGCTCCTCCCCAGCCCTCTTCTCCAGCCTTTGATGCTTGAAATCCAGGCTCATCCCTGGGCTAGGCTTTTCATTTGAATGTATCTGGATAGCTGCTGCATGGCTGATAAATAACTATTGATTATTTAAAGAGCACCTGGGCTGAGGTTTCCCACCTCAGGCTGGGTACACGTGTAGAAAAGCACACAGCCTATTACTGCCTTATTAAACCTTTGTCCTAGGAGTGTGCTTAATAGCCACTTGCTGTTTAATTAGCCACCGAGTTCAAAGCTTATTGGGGAAAACAAACAAACTAAGAAAGCAACAACAGCGACGTTAGCCCTAGGGAATGGCATCTGCATCCTGCTCTGCTGTCCACAGAGGGCATGGAGGAGGGATCAGGAAGGTAAGGAGGGTGATGTGCTGGCTTCACATGGCCAACTGCCCCGTGCTGTACAGCACAGAGAACCACAGAAGGTGAGGGGCTGGAAGGGACCTCCAAAGCTCATCCAGTCCAGCCCTGCTGCCGGAGCAGGATCTTCTAGACCAGAGCACACAGGAATGCATCCAGGTGGATTTAGAATATCTCCTGAGAGGGAGACTCCACAACCCCCCTGGGCAGCCTGTTCCAGGGCTCTGTCACCCTCACAGAGAAAAATTCCTCCTCATGCTTACATGGAACTTCCCATGCCTCAACCTTCACCCATTGCCCCTTGTCCTGTCATTGGGTATCACCAAGAAGAGCCTGGCTCCAGCCTCTTGGCACTTGCTCAAGCATTCCCCTGGGAGCTGAAAAGTCTGTAAGCAAGCCTCATGCCACCATCCATGGGGACAACGGCTTCACATCAAGGGTGCTGGAGCCCTGGAGCAGGCTGCCCAGAGAGGCTGTGGAGTCTCCTTCTCTGGAGACATTCAAAACCCACCTGGCTACTGTGATCCTGGGCAAGCTGCTTCAGCAGTGGGCTTGGACTGGATGATCTCACAGAGCCGTAGAAGCTTGGACAGACCTCTAAGACCATCAGGTCCAACTGTCAACCCAACAACCTCCAAAGGTCCCTTCCAACCCCTAACATTCTATGACTCTATGCAGCTGCAGGGCCAAACCAAGGGGTGCCCAAACCCTCACTGTCCACCAAGGCACCACTGAGCTTCCACCTCCTCAAAACCAAGCCTGGAGCTGCTGTCTCCTCCTCCTCCACAATTTTATCTCACCAGGACCACTCTTAAAATCCCCAGAGGAGCAAATTAAATCCCGTGGCTTGTAGTGTGTGCCTCCATCTTCCCCCAGACTCAGCATTACCATATTTCACCCTGAGCACCAGATATTTAAAGGTAAGTTTCCATCAGGATCCATGAGGATTTATCTATGCGGGCTCCCATTAGCGGTAATAAGATGAAGACGATCAGGCTCATACATTTCACTTTGGCTGGTAGAAAACCCTGCAAATTCATTAGGCAGATGTCTGCTGGAGTCGTGGGCAAGGAAAGAGCAATGGGAAAAAGAAGTAAAAGAGGGGGAAAAAAAGAAGAAAAGGAAGAGGGAGGGAGAGGAGTTTTTACCAGAGGCTCGCAGCGCTAGGGTGAGGGGCAATGGCTTTGAGCTGTGTCATGGTTTAATGAGTGCACAGAAAGGGGAGACCCAGACTGGAGATTAGGGAGAAATTCTTTAGAGTGAGGGTGAGGAGACACTGGAACAGGTTGCCCTGGGAGGTTGTGGATGTCTTCGGAATGTGATCTTTGATCTTCAATCCCATTCTGTGCTTCTGTGCTCCGCACCCTCCCTGGGCAACCTGTGCCAGTGTCTCACTGCAAAGAACTTCCTCCTAGCATCCAGTTTCAATCCCCTCTCTGCCAGTTTAAACCCTTCCCGGGGAAGAAAAAAAAAAAGGAGGGGGGAAAAGAGGAATAATAAGGGGAAAGAAAGCCCCCAACACAAAACCCATCCCAGGCTCCTCCAAATGCTGCCTGGGCAGAGAAGATGTTGGTGCCCAGCAGAGCTGGGAGGGTGCAGTGCTACAGCCCAGCACCATCCCTCACCCTCACTGCCGGCTGGGCTGGGGGGGATGATTTTGGCAGCTCTTTCTGCAGGCTTTGGAGCCGCTGGTTTGCTCCATCCCAGCGGAGGCTGCCATCTGCCAGTGCCTCACCCTGATAGCACTTTTTTTTTTTTGGGTTTGTTTTTTTTTTGTCAGTGCCACGGTCGGCATCACTGTGAAGGTGACACTTGGCAGGAGGGCTGCGGCGGGCGGCATTCTCTCCGGCTGTCCATTTGTTCAACGGCAGCCACTCACCGCCAGGTAAATAAATAAATAAGATAAATATAAATTAAAAAGGCATCTGGAAGGTGCTTTGTAAAGGGGAAAGGAAAAAATAAAGACCAACAAACAACAATGAAGACCACAAAAAATCCAAACAACAAAGTCCTTCCCAACGCTCTCGGCGCTTGCAGATAATGTTATTGTTCCAGCCAGCCCCAGAGATAACAGCCAAAATCAGGGCCCCGGCTGGGCACTTCACACACATGCAAGAAGGAAAAAAAAGAAAGCAGCCCCTGCCTTCTGAACAGGGCTGCACTGGCTCGGAATTGCAGCACGGGCAGCAGGGAGCTGGCACTGAGCTCTGCAGACAGGTCAGATCCCTCCTGCCCCTCGGCACCAGTTGATGTTAATGCTGAAGCATACCCATGGCCAACCAGGAGTTAGGGTTAGATGCTTAGGTCACACCTTGAGTACTGTGTCTCGTTCTGGCCCCTCGATTTAAGAAAGGTCACAGGATGTCAGGGGTTGGGAGGGACCCCAGAAGGAGGGGACAGAGGCTCAAGCTGTGCCGGGGCAGGTTCAGGCTGGATGTTAGGAGGAAGTTGTGCACAGAGAGAGAGATTGGCACTGGAATGGGCTGCACAGGGAGGTGGTGGAGTCACCATCCATGAAGGTGTTCAAGAAAGGACTGGATGGGGCACTTAGTGCCATGGGTTAGTTAATGAGAAGGTGTTAGGTGCTAGGGTGGACTCAGTAATCTTAGAGGTCTTTTCCAGCCTGGTTCATTCTATGATTCACAGTCAATGTGCTCAGCTACTCTTTGGCTGTGTGCACAGCCTTCTGCTTCCTCTTCCAGTAAAGATCCCTTAGCACCCATAAAGCAAGCTGGAAAGCATGTCAGAGAGCAGTAAGCCCAAGGAAGGAGACACGAGGAGATGAGTGACACACTTGAGACCCTGAATCCTTTGCACTGAACTGCTGGAGCAGGTCAGAGGAGGGCCATGAAGATGCTCAGAGGGCTGCAGCACCTCCCTTCTGGGGACAGGCTGAGAGAGTTGGGGCTGCTCAGCCTGGAGAAGACAAAGCTCTGCAGAGACCTTACAGTGGTCTTCTACTACCTGAAGGGGGCTACAGGAAAGCTGAAGAGGGACTTTTGACAAGAACTTGTGATGGGAAGAGAGAGGATGGATTGCATCTTGAGGAGGGGGAATTCAGATTGGATATTAGGAAGAAATTCTTGACAGTCAGGGTGGTGAGACACTGGAACAGGTTGCCTGGGGAGGTTGTAGATGCCCAGGAAGAGGGTCCTGGAGGTGTTCAAAGCCAGGCTGGATGAGGCCTTGAGCAACCTGGGCTAGTGTGAGGTGTCCTTGCCCATGGCAGGGGGTTTGGAACTGGTCCCTTCCAGTCAAGGTCCCTTCCATTTCAAGGTCCCTTCCACTTTGCAGGTTACAAGAGCCTAGGACAAGTTCCCTTCCAGTCTCAACCATTCCAATAATGAATGAACAAGCTCCCCACAGCCTGTCCTTATCTCCTGCTCTTCCTCCATGCTCCCTGGGTGGACACAGGGTCTGGACAACCTTTTCAGAGTTCCAGAGCCAAGTCACTGCTTCCCTGACATGACATTTGTTATCCTTAATTACCAGCTTGGCTTCATTTTAAAGTCATTTGCACTGATTACTCTGACTGCTGCCTTGGGTAGTCAATGACTTAGATTAACTAATCATGGCACAGAGGAAAAATATTTTAAATATATGTACATTCACCTAAATTCCTCCAGTGTCCTGCTTTGCAGCATCTTGGCTGCAGTTGATGCCCACTTGTTCCTCTAATCTGACACCAGCTCAAAGAGCCTCGTGGCATCAATCCGCTCAATTCCCCTCAGGAATGTGTAAGCCCTCAACGAAGCCCCTTCTTAATCTGCTCTTTGCCAGTGATTACAGGGCTGGTGCCTCTATCTCAGCCTGGAAACGAGTCCCTACGTCCCCACTGAGTTACTTTTTGGCTTCATGCTGTCAGCCCCTCAGCATCTCCAACCCCACAGGCACCAGTGCTGTTATAGTCCTGGAGAGGGCTTGGAATGCATTTCCGTACTGCTGAGCCTTCAGAGGAGCTCAGATCCTGACTTCCAAGATTTTCCCTAAATGCAAAAAGTTTACATTCTCATCTCAAAATCCCAGATCATGGCAAATCCACAGCAGAACATGAATTCTCTGGATACATGTGTGTGTGCCTCAAAGGGAGGATGTGATTGCTCTGCAGCACCACGGCACAGCTCCCATCACACAGGACCACTCAGCTGCTTCTCACTGCTGCACTCCTAAAACCAATGCTGCTCTGCAGCAACCCTACTTCTGGCTCTGGGGAAAGAAAGGGAAAGGGGAAAGGGGAAAGGGGAAAGGGGAAAGGGGAATGGAATAAACAATTTGCACCATCACTGTTATAAATTTAATAACTCCAGGTGTAAATATGGGTAAGAAGTGGAGGGGAAAACAAACGTATTTAAAATGTTTGGATGGAAAATCCCGACTTAGACAGTTACTATTGTCTTCGTGGCCCTTTTTTTTT
>VWZI01012854.1:1268664-1283663 GCA_013396835.1 Psilopogon haemacephalus | reverse complement strand
GGAAGGGGAAGGGAAAAGGAAAAAGCCCACAGAATCATTTTGGTTGGGCAAGTCCTTAAAGATCATCAAGCCCAAACACTAAACCGTGTCCCTCAGCATCACATCCACTCGGCTTTTAAACCCCTCCAGGGACAGCAACTCCACCACTGCCCAGGGCAGGAATGTCTCCGTTTCCCCAGCTTGCAAAGACCTTCATCCCTTTCCTTCCACGCCCCCCGGGCGGATGGGCTCATCAGGGCTATCGGCGCTAGGGAGGCAGTGCGCAGAAGGAGCCTACGTGTGCGGACAGACAAACAGACGGCCACGAAGCCCTCCCTGCGCCAGCGCTTCTGCCTCTGCTCCCTGCTGGGCTGCATTGCCGTGCTTTAGCATGCAACAAACTCCTTCCAGACTTGGCATCGGGAGGAAAAGCAGCTGCAAGAGCCCCAGCCAAGTCTCGACGGGAGGGAACATGCCTTAGGCACAGGTCGTAAACACACGTGCGGCGAAGCTGCTCGGATGAGAAGTAATTTCAGCTCGGCGTAGCCTGATGGCAGGGAAGCAAACAAATGGCTGACCAGCAGGAGCCTGCTCTGCCCACGGCTCTGCCCATGGCTCTGCCCAGCGCAGGCAGCCAACCGCTTCCCGAAACAAAGGAGACCCTCCTGAGGCAGCAAAGGACCCACCTCAGCCCCAAAACGTGGACAGGAGAGGAGGAGGAGGGAGGAGAGGAGGTGCTGCTGCCCTGCTGTTTCTACAGGGATGGTTGATGTGTTTGCACCGGGGCAGAGAAGAGGCAGAAGTGACCTGTTTGCAGCCTGGGGACACAGTGGAGATGCCCTGAGATGAGCATGGGATGGTGCCCATCAGAGGAGATTTCCCACTCTGCAGGTTACAGGAGCCTAGGGCAAGCCTGTGCCTGCCACACTGCAGGATCACCTCCTCCTGCCTCCCCTCCATTGCTCAGCTTGAACCCTAAATCTTCTAAACTCTGAAGGCTATCATCCACACCTTCTCCAGCCTGCTCCCAGCTCCCTGCTTAGCCCTTCCCACTGCAGCAATGAGCTCTGTCTGGCCTCGGAGCCCTGCACCACGCCACACCTGCGAGCAGAGACAGCAGAGCTTCACTGCAAGCCACCAGGCTGGTGGGACCACAGAGGAGGAAGGAGAAGAGCAGGAGGGACCTACAGCAGCATCGCATCCCAGAGAGAGGATGGCCAAGGTCAGGGAGGAGCTGCGGCTCCGCGTCGCAGCCTTCCCTCAACTTAGCTCCTGTTTGGGGGGGTTTTGTTTGTTTGGGGGGTGTTTTTTGTGATTTTGAGGGCTTTTCCCCCCAAGTCTTCAGCAGAGATGATAGGGGAGAGCCGGGAGGATGGCAGGGTGAGGAGCACAGGGTTCTCCCACGGCTCGTTCTCGCCATCTAGCGCTCAGCTCCCCACCAAAAAACAGGCAAAAAGAGAGATGCTTTCGCTTCTAGGCAAACGCAAGCCTGGTTGTGAAGGCACTTCGGAGCTGGCCCCTGTGCACCGCAAGCCCCAGAGCTGGAGGTGGTCAGAAGTGGTCATGTTTGAACCATTTTAAGGAGTTTTGGTTGGCTGTTTGGGGTTTTTTTTTGCATGTGGATGTAGAGAACAGCCTACCAAAAAGCTGGGGAGGGACTTTTTAGGCTATCAGGGAGTGCCAGGACTAGGGGGGATGGAGCAAAGCTGGAGATGGGGAGATTCAGACTGGACGTGAGGAGGAAGTTCTTCAGCATGAGAGTGGTGAGAGGCTGGAATGTGTTGCCCAGGGAGGTGTTTGGGGCCACATCCCTGGAGGTGTTTTTGGCCAGGCTGGCAGAGGCTGTGGGCAGCCTGCTCTAGGGTAGGGTGTCCCTGGGCACGGCAGGGGAGTTGGAACTGGCTGATCTTTGTGGTCCCTTCCAACCCTGACTGATTCTATGATTCTATGACACACTGGTTGCAGCACACGAAACTTTCTGAGCTGTGCTTGGTCCCACCTCCTTGCCTCTGAGAAACCACTGCAAGCATCTTGGTTCCCTCAATCCGAGAGAAGCAGGAAGGAGGAAAACTTTTCTCTTTAACAACACAGAGGAAAATACCTTCTGTCAGACCCCATCAGCCTGCTGGGCACCATAAGGAAGAAAAGATTGTCAGTGCCAAAAAAAATGAAATGAATGCCTGAAATCCATAAGATCCAAAATGTATTCCCCTCCCCAACAGACCATGCAAAGGAAAAAAAGAATTTTGGTACCCATCAGAATGCTCATACTTGGACACTTGCTAACCCACCCCAAGATGATAAAGCATTTTAGCTGGTGAGGAAAGCCCAGGCAGCCCTTCCTTTCCAAGGAGGAGCACCACAGATGCCCCCAAGTGAGCAGCCCCAGCCCCAGGCAGAGCTGCAGTAAGCCCAAGCCATATAAACCAGAAAATAACAAAGTGGAGCTCAGCTGCCACCAGAATCGGCTGCAACAGCAGGGCAGGGCAGTGTGGCCTGGGGAAGATGATCTCCAGCACCTCCTGTGGTCCTCCCAGGTGCCACCAAAACTGCTTTGCGGTGCTGCAGGAGGGGATTGCCATCTGCTGACGAGCTGCAGCCCTGCATGCTCCTGCAGCAAGCTCTGCCTGCACCTCTCTGGGCAGTCTTTGCTGAGTGCAGCTTTTGCTGGAGCCCAGGAAGCTGTGGGGTGGCTTCCCTAGGCAGGATGAGGCCCCTGGCATGGGATGCTGCCCTGTACCAGCAGCATCTACGAGCAGTGGCTGCTACTCATGAGTGAATAATCAACTTATTACAGATTCAGATAGAAAATCATAATATTTGCTAATCACAATATTAATTTCTTGCTAATTGGCTGCCTGATGGCACAGGCAGAGCAAGGGGGCACCAGCTGGCTGCCAGAGAAGAGCCTTTGCATGGCTGCTACGAGGTGCCAGGAGGTTTTGCCTTCCTCAGGCAAAGCTGAGCGCAGAAGTTGAGGTCTGCTTCCCAGGATGGGGACAGGGACAAGCCTTTAACCATCCTGCCAGATGGACCCTCACACTCCACTTAGCTGGGAGCAGCAGAACCAAAAGGGGCTCTGTATGAGGACAGGGAAACTGAGGCACAAAGCAGCCCCCCGATACGAACTGGGGGAATAGCAGAGGACACAGAAGCATTTCCACAGCATCTTGGTCAGCAGCTCAACACTTACAGCCTCTTCTCTTGCAGCTTCCCACCACGAAGCCAACACCACCTCCCCCCAGACACCTCCAACACCATCCCCACATCCCCTCCCTTGGGGCCAGCACCCTGGAGAGGCTGGGGACAGCTTTCAGCGGCGGCTCTGCCCCCTGTGCAGGTAACACCTCTGTGCAGAGCCTGGGTGACATTATGCAGGTTGCAATGCCAGGCAAGGCTGATCACAGAGTCATTGCTGTTGCGGCTGCTAATGAGGCCCTTAGGCTAATTAAAAAGACGAGTAGAACACAAAAACATAATGAGGAGCCAGTTTATCAGTCAATCGCAGGACATGAACACGCCAATAGAAGTTTGAACTACCTCCTTGCTGCCAGCATCTGAGCTCTGGCCCAGCCCTGGCCTGGATGGGGACCAGACACTCACCAAAAGGGTTTTGTGCTTCTCAGATCCTGGCCCAGGACAAAACAAGGAGATGAGAGGCTCCTGCCTGCCCACCTGGCACAGGGCTAGGCAAAGGATGGATGGTCTGAACAGCAGCTAGCAAGAGGAGCTTGGGTTGCTCATACTCTTTGGAGCTGGAGAGCTTCACAGTGGTCAGTAATGGAGCCTTCAGAATCAGCCCTATGGACCCCCAGTCCACAGGTACCACACTTTGAACCCACGCAAGGGACAGGGGGAAGGCTTCCCACCTCTTGCAGGCTTCAAGCCTCTTCCCCAGCCCCAGCTGACATCTCAGACACGATGCACATCACAGATCTGCTGGGATCTGCAAGGGCAGAACACGCTGGTGGGAGGCTCCTTTGAGTCAGGCCCCTCAAAGCTCTGCTCCCCTCCCCTGGGTTTCCCATTAGCCTCTAACCAGGCGGAACAAATGGGCAGGAGAAGCTGCAAACCTCCCCCTCCCTCCAGCACGGTTTCCTTCTTATTAACATTATTGTTCTCCCTGTGCCAGGCTCGGGGAGTGATAGCTGCAAGAGGAGCACCTCGAGTGGAGGAGGAGGAGAGGATGGCTGGCAGCACTTGGTCCTGCTCCAGAAGCAGCCAACAAAGTGTGGAAAGGATCCCAGCTGAGGGATCTCAGCATCTCCACAGCCCCCAGCCTCTGTTCCAGGCACCTCCAAGCAGAGAGCACAGCACAGTGCTGGTACTGGAGTGGTTTTGCTGACAAACACCTTCGATAGGTTTCCTCACAAAGCTCTCCAGCCCTGCTTGTGGATGAGCTGGGAAATCTCTGGGGTGTCTTTGTGATAAACAAATGTAAACACTTAATACCTACACAGCAGCAGCTGGAGCTGCCTTGTCTGGGTACCCTGAGGCACCCAGTAGACATTGCCTGCCACCAGAACCACACTGGTGTGGGGATGGAGAGGAGGAGGAGGGTGGAAAAGGATGGGGAGGGGGCATTGGGGAATGGGAAAAGCAGAATGAGAGTGAGGGATGGGGGAAAGAAGGATGTGGGGGGCAGAATTATGTGGGAGGAAAGAAGGATGGGGACATAAAGAGGGATGAGGAGGGAAAGGAGGATGTGGGGGGAAAAAATACAGAAGGAAAGAAGGGTGTAGGGGGGAAAGAAGGATCGGGGGGAAAGAAGGATGAGTCCCACGTTCCCTTGCAGGAGAGAAATTCCAGCTCTATCACCAGAGACAGAGGTGCTCCTCCTGGGCAGGCCATACCACTTCATCTGCCCCCATCCCTGGGGCCAGCCTGTCCTCTGAGCTGCTCCCCACACCCAGATAAGGAACTGGCAGGGGACCTAGGTGGGGGACAGCTGGCAGCCCAGCACAGGCTGGCTGTGCCTGCAGGAGATGCTCCCTGCAGTGTCCTCATTTCACTCAGACACAAAGATTCACCTGCCTTAAGCTCATTTTCATCACCTTCCTTTTGCAAAACCCCAAACGGTCACGGCTCACCCCACTCCAGGCAACAACCCCCCCACAACTCAGTGCACTCCCCAAATACACTGCTGAGTGCTCCAGACCTGCCAGCCCCCGAGTTTAGGGAGCTCCCCATCTCCTTTACCTTTCTCTCTCCCTCCCCTCCCTGCCAGCCCAGCTCAGAAATGGGGATGCTAATTAAATTATACTGCCAGCCAAAACTGCTTCGTCAAGGAAATAAATAAATAAAAATTAGAAGGTCATCAAAGTTGTGTTTGGAGACCATCTCATTAGCATACATCTGCATAGCAATGAAGGANAAAAGGCCATTTAAAGAGAGCTGGAGCTGGTAATTTAGCCAGCCAAGTAAACTTCATTACCTGTAAGTAGCACAGCACGACAAGCACTAATTCACACCTTTAACGACCCTGGCACAGATGGCAGAGTGGGGCCTGGGGAAAGCAGGGCCAGCCAAGGTGCCCTGGCAGCCCTAAGAGGCTGCACTCGTGGTGGTAGGGGTGGGGAGAGCATCACACACACCTCCAGTTCCTTCAGCACCCATTTGTGCCACGTGATTTTGGTGTGGATTACAAAGCATCACCTTCTGGGGGTGCACAGCTGGATGATGGATCACAGGATCACAGGATGCCAGGGGCTGGAAGGGACCTAAAGAAATCACTGAGTCTAACTCCTCTGCCAGAGCAGGGAACACAAGAACACATCCAGACAGACCTTGAAAGGCTCCAGAGAAGGAGACTCCACAATCTCTCTGGGCAGTCTGTGCCAGTGCTCTGGGACCTTTCCAGTCAAGAAGTTGTTCCTTGCGTTGAGCTGAAACCTCTTCTCAGTGTCTTCTTCTCCAGACTATTTAGCCCCAGGTCCCTCAGCCTCTCCTCATCACTTTCCACTAGACCAGGTTACTCCAGGGAAAGGGCATCCACAGCCTCCCTTGGAGACATGTTCCAGTGCCAAGCTCCCTGAGGTCAGCAGACCTTGTCCACCTCCATACCAGTAGGAACAGCATCAGTCCAGCACCAGTTCAGAGCCCCCAGCACTGGCTGGGGAGGAAGATGAGGACAACACACACAGAGAATGGTAGAGGTTGGAAGAAACTTCTGGAGATCATCAAATCCAACCTACCCCTGCCAAGGCAGCTTCACCTAGAGGTGACACAGGAACACATCCAGGTGTGTTTAGAATGTCTCCAGAGGCAGAGACTCTACCATGTCTCTGGGCAGCTTGTTCCGGGGTTCCATCACAGTTCAATCCAAGAAGTTCCTCCTCGTGTTCACCTGGAACTTCCTGTGCTCAAGTTTTTGCCCATTGCCCCTTGTCCTGTCACTGGGCACCACTGAACAAAGCCTGCTCCCCCCCTCCTGACACCCACCCTGGATCAGCATTGATCAGATCCCCTTCAGGCTGCTCTTCTCCGGACTAAACAGCCCAAACTCTCCCAGTCTTTCCTCATCAGAGAATGTCTCAGTCCCTTCAGCACCCAGAACAGGGTCGGGGTAAGCCATCAGGCTGCGCATCCTCCGGAGCATCTCTGCTCGGCAGCGCATCCTTGTAGTACCCAGGCAAGCCGTGCGAGGCCACCACAGCCCCGCGCTCCCGTCCCTGCCTCTTCATTAAATGCAGCCTCTGCTTTCTCCAGGCTGTTCTCTGTGTATTTATTTCCAATGAGGTCAGGAGTGGCAAGGTTGTAAAATAACATATTTTCTCTTGCTTTCTTCCCAGATCTCCTACCAAGAGCTTCCGAAGTCAATTATCTCCCGGAGGCTGCGCTCCCCCGCCCGGCTCTGCCTTGAGGCACATCAGCTTCTGGCACGGCTGGGAAGGGCTGGGGGGCATGAATTGGGCTGGGAGATGAGGGAGGGAAAAGGGGGAGCCATAATCCCCTGACGGGGGATGTCGAGACTCGGAAATGACAATTGTTTGCAAAGCACAACCAGCAGCACACAAGAGCTTCGGGAGCCTGAGCCTGGCAGGGAAAGCCCAGATGGGAGCCTTGCAGCTTCCAGCCAGGTCTTGTTTTCCACCACGGCAAGGAGCTCATGTCCAGCCCTATCCTGAGATTAAACTGTCACTCTTTGGTTGACAGCCAGAGGGGAGATGCAGTGCAGGCTTCCCCAGGGTGCTGTGCTTATGGCCTTCCCTAGAAGAGGGCAGGATGAGCATCACTGTTTGGAAGGAGGAGGCCACCTGGATGGGGCTGGGCTCCTGCCAGTGGTGCCCAGCGACAGGACAAAGAGCAGGGAATACAAACCAGATCCCAGGAAGCTTCATTCGAACTTGAGAATGGTCAACCCAGAGCATTCTATGATTCTATTTAATTTGGAGAAAGAGAGGCTGAGAGGAGACCTTCTGGCTCCTTGCAACTCCCTGAAAAGAGGCTGGAGCCAGGTGGGCTTTAGCCTCCTCTCCCAAGGAACAAGGGACAGGACAAGAGTAAATGGCCTCGAGCTGCAGTAGAAGAGGTTTAGGCTGGATGTCAGGGACAATTTCTTCCTCAGAAGGGTTGTCAAGCCCTGGAGGAGGCTGTGCAGGGCAGTGGTGGAGTGTTCATCCCTGGAGGGGTCTCAAAGCAGTGCAAATGTGGTGCTGAGGGACATGGTTCAGTGGTGACCTGGCAGTGCTGGGTTAAGGGTTGGATCCAATGTTATTAGAGGTCTTTTCCAGCCAAAACAATTCCATGATTCAGCGATTCTAAGAGATGATACCAACCTGCCTAGGAGGTCAAGATCCTTTCTGGCAAATTCAGGTTCAAGCCTCCTCTAAACATGAAGCACAACCAAAACCTCAATGTTCCTTCATTTAGGGCCAGCCAGCCCTAAAAAGTGTGTTCACAGGCCACTGATCTCATCCTCATGCCACCCAAGGAGCTCATGAAGCCAGGACAACATCTGTCCTTTGCTGCTTCCCTTCCCCTCCCCTCTGCTTTCCTCTGTTTTCCTAAAGAGCTCTTTTTGCAATGTCTCATTTCATTCCTCATCAGATGCTTTCACGGAGCATAATCCCAGCTTGTCAGGCAGCCCTTGCAGAAAGGAGCAAATCCTGTTTGATCCATTCCTCTGCACTTTGAAAATGCAGAAGAGCACCTGAGGCAGAACCACAGCAGCTCGGTGTGTCAGGGGCTTGCTGAGCTCCTTAATTACCCAGGCACCAGAGTCCCTCAGCTCTAGGCAGAAGTGCTTTAGCAGGGCTGCCTCTCAGCCAGTTTCCAGCTTGGTCCTCTCTTCCCTTAACTCAAGTAGGGACCCAACCAGCTAACGACTGACAAAAACCAATAACAACATTTTTAAAAGGTTATTGTTTTCCTCTCTCCCTTCTTGAGACAATAGCCCTGCTGATGGTGGTGATTACCCGGGGTGCAGCTGTGATTCATGGCTCTCTATGCCTCCTAAATTCAGCCAGGATCACTTATCGATCCTCTCCCTGCCTTCCCCTTGGCCTCCTGGGGACACAGAAATGCCAGAGCAAGGGAGAAAAAGGGAGAAGTGTTAGCATGTTCCCAGTGACCCAGGGAACAAACCTCCTGCCCCATATGGGTCCCCAGCAGGTTCCAGCTCAGTTCTGGGGCTCATATCAGAGCATCCAGAGGGACTGGAACCAGCTGCACACTGGCACAGGCTGCCCAGTGGGGCTGTGGAGATCTGGATGCATTCCAGTGTGATCTGCTCTGGGTGATACTGTTCTGGCAGAGGGGCTGGACCACATGAGCTTTTGAGGTCCCTTCCAGCCCCTGACATTGATTCTATGATCCCCATCCCTCCTGGCTCTCATCACTTCCCTTTTACCTCCATATGGGCAGAGGAAAGATCCCAAAGAAGCCTTTTCAAAGCATTGAGGCTATTACCACTCACTGCCATCAGAGGAAGCCAAGCACTGCAATACTTTGAAGAAAATGGATCCCTGGCTGGGATTCAGAAGAGACTTGAAGGCCTTGGACATGGGGACAAGGCAGAGCTGCAATAACTGACTGCTCTTAACCTTTCACAGCCCAAAGCTGAGTGTGTTTGCTTATGGCTCCAGGGAAAGACAGGATTGCTTTTGCCTTTGCTGCAGATGATGTTCTCAGGCATGGGCAGCTAACCACCACCAGCTGGTTAACTCAAGAAACATTTAGGTCTCCTTCCATACACTGGTTAACCCAAAAAGGCTTTCAGCAATCTGTCCATACACTGGTTAACCCAAGAGGCCTTTTACCTCTCCTTCCATGCACCGGTTAACCCAAGAGGGCTTTCAGCTCTCCTTCCATGCACTGAATTCAAGAAGGCTTTCAGTTCTCCTTCCACACAGTGGTTAACCCAAGAGGGCTTTCAGCTCTCCTTCCAGGAACTGGTTAGTCCTCTCCTTCCATGAACTGTTTAACCCAAGAGGGCTTTCACCCATCCTTTCCCACCACGTAATGCATCCCCCAGGAGCTAATCAGGCTGAATGTGGACCCAAAGGTTGGGGACCAGCACCAAGACCTCTTAAACCAGCCATACCCTCTTGGCAGCAGAGCTGCATGCAGGCTATTAGATTCATATTGTGTTAACAAGCCCCATCTCAGAGCAAGGCAGCCAGAGCAGCACAGATGCATTTGGAGACACTTTTAGAAGCAGCAGAAGATATTATTATGAGGTATTTGTGTTGCCACAATACGTGGCTGGCCCCATTATGGCACTTTCTGAGCACCTTGTAATTACCGCCGGCGGTATCCTCGCAACCCTCCGCAAAGGCACTGCACCACTATTACTTCCCATTAACAGACAGCAATCTCTGATCCAGGGAGGCGAGGAGAAGGGCTTGCAAAATAACACTTACATAATCCTGGGAATGCTCAGCAGGATTTGCAAAAGCAGCTGTGCCAGTAGCTGACTGGTTCCGCTGCTGGGATAAAACTCGCCCAAGGCGTCGAAGCTAAACTTCGCCACACAGGCTGAAGGTTCTCCAAGAGGAGGATCAGAGGGAAGTGGAGTTCCAAAAGAATATAGGATCATTAAGGCTGGAAAAGACCTTTAAGATCACTGAGTCCAATCGTAATACAGCTACCATGACCACAAAACTATATCCTGAGGTGACACATCTACATGCTTGCTGAACACCTTCAGGGATGGAGACACCACCACCTCCCTGGGCAGCCTGTTTCAATGCCTCCCCACCCTTGTGGGAAAGAAATTGTTCCTAATCTCCAGGGTTTACCTCCCCTGGAACAATTTCAGGCAATTCCTTCTCCTGTCACTTGGCACTAGGGAGAAAAGACCAACGCTGGCCTCATTCCAACCTCCTTTCAGGGAGTTGCAGAGACAGTCAGGTCCCCTCAGCATCCTCGTAGCCCTCTGGTGGACCTTCTCCAGCAGTTCCCTGTCCCTCTTCAACTGGGGAGCCCCAAACTGAAGGCAGGGCTCAAGATGAGGTCTCAGCAGGGGAATGTCAAAGAGTCATTGCTGGAGCTGCTGAACTGAGCCGCCATGCAGATGCTGATAGCAGACATCTCCTCCCATCTCTCCCCCGGGTACCTCTCCCTCGCCTTCTCCCCAGCCCCTCTAGACCTTGCTAAGTGTTTTCCCTGCCTGCTCGGGATGAAAGACACTGCACAAAATAAAGTTGTGTTGCAAAGTAATTGCACCTGGAAGGCAGAACTGCTGCTGCTGCTGCTGCTGCGACCGAGCGCCGGCTGCTGCCTCTTTGAAATTTGCACGAAGAACCGGGAGTAAAAACAACAAAAGAAGAAAAATTGGGACAAGCCATGCTAAGACAGTGGAGGTGGGAGCAGCCAGGAGCTGGGAAAAGGAGCGGGGGTGGGACCATTTTCTTTCTTCCCTCATGAGATACACAGATATGCAGACAGAGTCAGAACACACAGAGAATCAGAACTGCTGCGCTTGAAAGATCATCGAGTCCAATCCTCAGCCCAACACCACCATGGCCATTAAACTACCTCCCAAAATGCCACATCCACACATTTCTTGAGCACCTCCCATCCTAGGAGGTCTGTCCTGGGGGCTGCACACCCTCAGCTCCCTCAGCCTCTCCTCACAGGGCTGTGCTCCAAGCCCCTTCAGGCAGCCTTGCTGCCCTTCTCTGGACACATTCCAGTACCTCAACATCTCTCTTGAACTGAGGGGCTCCTGGGACTCATGTCTTTGGGCTGGCATTTCCCCTTGCTCACAGGTTCACACAGTGCCTTGTGCAGGGCTGTGGGCAGGCAGGAATGAGTGCAAGATGGATGATGACACAAGAGAGAGGGACACCCCTGGAATCCGTGATGTGGCTTGGAAATCACCCTGCTGCTTGGCTTATGCATCACCTGGTGCAGGTGATGCTGCTTGGAGACCAACACATTCTCATCTCTTTATAACCTTTGGTGTTTGTTTTTGAGGGGTTTTTTTGTTTGTTTGTTTCTCCCTTTTCTTAAAGCACCTCACTCCAGTAATAACTCGGAGAGATGTCTTGGGGATGCCAAATAACAAAATGCATTTCCGCAGAAGCTTCATAATTAATGTTTGCATCGTTTATCTTTCATGGAAAGATTATTCTGACTAACGAGGTTCTGGGCCACTAATTCATTACAGTGCCTTGTCACTTCCTGCTCCTTCTTATTACCCAGAAATAGACTCATTAGTCAGAGTGCAATGACAGGGAGAAATTGTGTTCGTTAATTTAATTCCTCTTCTCTCCCTTTCAGGGTCGGTGTTTGTCCAAAAGCAGGGATCAAAAGGAGAGGGAGGAAACACACAACCTGTTGCTGTGCTCGGTGCTCCCACTGTGCTTCCCAGCTTGCTCAGGGAAAGAAAGCAGCATGGAGCTCATCTCTGAGCTCCTTGCTGCTCTGCAGTGACAGAGATGGCTCCAGAGGACTGCCAAGGCTGGAAGAAACCTCTGAGATCACAGAATCATAGAATCATAGAACCAGTCAGGGTTGGAAAGGGACCACAAGGATCATCTAGTTCCAACCTCCCTGCCATGGGCAGGGACACCCTACCCTAGATCATGAATTTCAGCCACTGCCCTAGAGCTCACAATCTCACCACTGCTGCTAGCCACTGCCACTAGCCCATGTCCCTCAGCACCACATCTGTGCATCTTTGAAATATTTCCAGGGATGGTGACTCCACCTCCTCCCTGGGCAGCCTCTTTCAATGCTTGACCACTCTTGCAGTAAAGGCATTTTTCCTCATCTCCATCCTAAACCTCCTCCGGTGCAACCTGAGGCCATTTCCTCCTGCTCTATCACCTGACACTAGGGAGAAGAGACCAACCCCCACCTCATTACAACCTGCTTCTAGGGAGTTGTCTTGTTCCCAGCCTGACCATCACCCCGAAAAACCCACATCAGACTGTCCCCAAGCAGCAAAGAAATCAATAAATGGGCACCCAAGGAGAGGGGTAATCAATTCCAAATGGAAAAGGAAAAGAGTTGGCAGCTGGGGCTGGTGGCAACTGATGGGTTTGATCCTGGTCCCACTGTGGCCAAGCTGCAGCCATCAAACAGCAAAAAAACCAAACCAAAACAAAACAAAACAAAACCCAAACCCTGCAGCCTCTCAGCAGCAGTGGTGCAGGGGATGGGCAGGTATTAAAAGCAGCAGGTCCATTTATTTTCTTCTTGGCTCTTGATCAAGGCTCCTTTCTCACCTGCCGCAGCCTCCACAGCACGGCGCAGGCTTTTGTCTTCCCGAGACGAGAAGGAGCTGCTCTCAGCCTTTGCTTTGGGGCTGCAAGGTGGAGGCAGAGGGGCAGGCAGGGGGAATCAGGGGAGAAGAGGGATGAAAAGCTATTTTCTTGCCCCCTGCGAGCGCTAAAACCTGAGCGGTGACTTCAACACCTGCAGTATTTAACACATTTACTGCAGCAAAGGCAGGAGCAGCAGGAGCAGGCGATGGGGAGCAGGCTCGGAGGCATCTGCTGCTGCTGCCAGGACTGCTCAGCGTGGAAGGGGTTAAAAAAAAAACCCAACCTTTTGAATCAGGCAGGTTTGGCAGCGTGTTCCTGGGTTTCCTACAGGTAATTACAATAATTGTGGGATGTAAACACGTTACAAGAGAGATCAAAACCAGGGGTGTGAACGGGAGAGGCAGGAGGACAAGCAGGATCAAAGGGAAACATTATTAAAACCTGTAGAGTGCCGCTTCCTAACTCCTGTGAAGTCTGATAGCAGGGCTGGAGAGGTGAGGGAAGGTCCTTGCAGCCTCCCAGCCCACAGACTCCCACCCCAACATTTCATCAAGCTCGCTTGTTAAACCACACAAGAACACCTCCCTCCAGCATCGCCCCGACCCAGTCCGTGTGCCCAAACCACAGCAAGGGGATGTGCGAGGGACTTTGCGGGGAAGAAAAACAGAAGAAATTGCTCAATTTCTTGCTTTTCCAAGCAGGATCTGAGCAGAAACTCCAGAGCCTGGGACCGCTTTGACTTTGTGGTCCCCCCCACGTCGCTGATGCTCCCCGGCTCTAATCTGCGCACGGCAGGAGGATCCGCTCTGCCCTGCGGGATCGCCCATTAGCAGCCGATGTTTCATTTAAACAAAGCCTTGAGACTGTCCAAATATTTGCCTCAAACACACTTGGTGTTTTGCCTCTCAGCGTGGCTCCCCTCAGGGCTGTTTCGCTTCAATTTGCCCATCTATCTCGGCCCCTCGCCCCAGGCCAGCACCACAAGCCCGGGACCGCCGCTGCCGGGATGCTCAGGGGGATGCTCGGCACATGCCGGGAGCACAGGGATGAGATCTCAAGCGCTGCCTGATAAAGCAAACCTCAAACCTACGCATTAGCTCCTTCCCCTCCCTGAAACAAAACATCAAAGGGAAGGGAAAATTATCTTCTTGGAGCAAAGTGGGTTTAAAGTAGTTTATTTTCCATTTCCCTTTTTATTCTGCAAATCCAGGAGGAGGGGAGGGAAAAAAAACCCAACCAACCCCACCAAAGTTCAGAATGGAAATCTGATTTGTTTCAACTCTTTCTCCTCCTCCCAACCCAGAAAGAAAAGGCTCAATTTGTACTTTTAATGTAAATTATCTGTTTGCAGGAAGGAGCTCCAGCCCCTACAAGCACACACCTTGGCTCTTGCAAGGTTCACACAGAATGTCAGGGGTTGGAGGGGACCCAAAGAGATCCCAGGGGTTGGAAGGAACCCACAGAGACCATGCAGTCCAACCCCCCTGCCAGAGCAGGACCATCCAAGCTAGCTCAGGTCACACAGCAACACATCCACACAGGCCTGGAAAGGCTCCAGACAAGGAGACTCCACAACCTCTCTGGGCAGCCTGTGCCACTGCTCTGGGACCCACACAGGCAAGAAGTTGCCTCTTGTGTTGAGCTGCAACCTCCTGTGCTGCAGCTTCCATCCATTGCTCCCTGGCCTAAGGCAGGGAGCAGTGAGCAGAGCCTGACCCCCCCTTCTCCTATCCCCCAGCCCTCTTCCTCTAACACTCCCACATTGAAACAGCAAAACTTGGAGAAGGGTTTGACAATCAGCAGCTGAGAAATGAAGATATGGCTTTAAAAAAAAAAAAAAAATATTCCCAGCAGCAAGCTTCTAATGAAGAACAGCAAAGTTCCAAGGGCCTCAGGAAGCTGAGCATCCATGCAGGCCTGGGGTGGGATTGCACAGACAACTTCATACAGACCTGAGGTCCCCACGGACCCTATTTGTTCTCTAAAAGCCTCTTTCCCCAAGTCCTGGCTTCGATTTCAAGCCCAGACAAGGCACATTTCCCTCACGTTTCCCAGGCTCTGGAATAACTCAGCTCTGCAGCTGGTTGCTCAGAGCATCAGCATCAGTTCAAGCAGAGAGGGATCACGATGCCAGTGGTCAACTTGGTCGAAAAGAGATGAAAAATAAAGCAAGAGCTGGCAACATGCTGCTCCACACTCATCTGGGCTCCACAGGGATGCCAGGAGAGAAAGGACGAGCTGCTGTTGGCTTAGGGAGGCTTTGGTTTGGTTTGTTTTTTCTTCCTTGTTGTTTACAGCTACCTC
>VWZI01012854.1:1243590-1268398 GCA_013396835.1 Psilopogon haemacephalus | reverse complement strand
TTTTTTTGCCCCCCCCCCCCCCCCCCCCCCCCTCCTTTTTCTCTTGCTAGACATGCAGAGAAGCCCTGCAGCCTGCATACCTGCTTGGCAATGCCCTGTCCTGCTCACCTCTACCTGCTTTTTTTACCAAGCCACCTCTGCTGCACAGCAAAACAGGGCAGAAAACAGCAATTCTTTCCTGCCCACTCCTGGGTGGTGCCCAGAGCTTTGCTGCTGTGATTGAGGTTTGCATTGCCAGCCCAAACTTTTGAGAAGAAGGCAGCACAAGCCTGCAGATCAGTCTGGGAAGGCCTCTGAAGAAATGACATCATTCCTACAGCAAACCATCAGCCAAAGCAGCTCTCACCGAGCCACCCCACACACGACTTGGTGCCTGCATTTACAGACTGAATGGAGTTGGAAAGGACCCTCCAAGGGCATCTTGTCCAACCCCCCTGCAGTCAGCAGGGAGAACTCCAACTAGATCAGGCTGTCCCCAGGGATGGGGGCCTCAACTGCATCCCTGGGCAACCTGTTCCAGTCTTTCACCACCCTCATTGTGAAGAACTTCCTTCTACTGTCCAACCTAAATCTCCCCAGCTCCAGTTCCAAACCATTTTCCTATTGCTACGTTGTGCTGTAACCCCAGAAATACAAATCCAAGTTTTGCCCAGCAGCCCTGTCCTGGGAGCTTCTGGGGTGAGAGAGATGAGTAGGAAGACAGGCAGATGTCTAATGCCATTGCAGTATGTGCTGCTGGAGCTAGGATGGTATTCCCATGTCCTAACTGGATTAATTCCCATATTTACCACATCTTCCTCTTATGACAAAGCACCAAAACCTACACTTCCCATACACCAAAGCACCAAAACCTACATTTCTCATACTTCAAAGCACCAAAACCTGCACTTCTATATGCCAGAGCACCAAACCCTGCAATTTTCATACACCAAAGCATCAAAACCTACACTTCCCATACACCAGAGCACCAAAACCTGTTTCCCATACACAGAAGCACCAAAATCTACACTTCCCATATGCCAAAGCACCGAAACCAATCCAAGTTGCACCAACATCACTCATGAAAGGGATGAACAAGGATCAGGAGGCGCAAACACACTTGGCCATCAGCTCTGCCAGCTCACAAAACCTGTCATCAGCCAAGCCAGGGGAGGGAGCCTCATGCCTGTGCTCCTGCCCCCAGGCACTTGCTTCTCCTCGCCAGCATCTCCCTCTGCTTCCCAAAGTCTCACGGGGAAGCTTTCCCCAACAATCTTCTCCAAAGTGGGGGATTTGGGGACGGCCATGGTGGCTGTGTCCCCCCCACCTCCTGGGAGCTGCATCCCTTCCCTGGGTGGGTGGCAGTCCCTGCGTGAAGCCACCTACCTCTGCAGCTTCCTGATCCCTCTCCGCTGGTGCCTCTTTCCCTGCACGTCTTATCCCCTTCTCTTTGGGGAAAATAGAATAATATAAAATAAAACCTACCTAAAATCCAACTTTGCCTTCAGGACGAGTAGAATAAAACAGCACTTACCTATTAGGGGAGAGAAAAAGAAAAAAAGAAGAAAGAGAGAAAGTATTAGACAGGCATTCTTTGAAATCAGGTCAGCTTAAAGCTTTGAAATGACAAAAAATTCAACGATATTGTCCTCCCACCTCCCTTCCTCTTTTTTTTCCCCTCACTCTTTTAAAGGACTCTCAACTTTCAAAGTGTTTCTTTCAGTCCAGTTTTCCCTCTTGTGGCTTTTTTTCCCTCTTTTTTTTTTTTGGCCCACCTCCTCTTGCCACGTGCATGCCCACAGCTGCTTTTCCTCCGAGGGGGCAAAGCAAAGAGATGGAGGGAAGCAAAATAGCAAATAAAAGAGGAGGAAACAATGGTGGGAAAGTGAAGCCATAGAATCCTAGAACCACAGAACTGCTGAGCTTGGAAGAGACCTTTGAGCTCAAGCCCAACCACTCAGCCAGAGCTCACAATCCTGCCACTGCTGCTAAGCCACTGCCACTAAACCTCCTCCCTTGGCACCACAGCCAGGTCAGGTTTAGACACCTCCAGGGAAGTTCATCTCAATGCACCTGAGCTGAGTGCTTTGCCAGCCTCAGCTTTGCATGCCTCAGCACTTCCCAGTTAGTTTTCCCAGTCTGTCCCCATTTAAGCAGTGGGAAATGCAAAGAGATCCTGGGAAACATTCCCACTTCTCCAGTACTCAGGACTCACCCATGAAGGGCTTTGTCCCACTGATTCTTGAATGAAGCAAAAGGCTTCTACCCCATCATTTACAACAGGGCCTAAAGCTAAGGAAGGCTCAGTGCCCAAAGGGGAGGTTCTCCAGCCTTCTGATCATCTTTGTGGCCTCCTCTGGACCTGCTCCAACAGGTCCATGTCCTTCTTGTGATGGGGACCCCAGAACTAGACAGAGTGCTCCAGGTGGGGTTTCATGAGAGCAGAGCAGAGGGGGAGAATCACCTCCCTCATCCTGCTGAACCCTGCTTTTGATCATCAGAACTTTGGTCTCATCCCTTCCTCATCTCTTTGCAAAGCATCTGCAGCCACATGAATGGGGAGACAAGAGGATGGGGATATTTAAGAGCTGCTGAAGATGAGGGGGGTGTGTGGAGAGGTTGTTTATTCCTGCAGGCTGAGCACTCTGCTAAAGGGTTCCCCCAGAGCACTGCTGGGAGGAACAGCTGTGGGACTGCCTGCACCCACCCCATGGCTCTGCAAGCCCTGCAGTTCAGCAGGCAGGGACACTGCTGGCAGTGACAGAGGTGACAGCACCTGCTGAGGCAGCAGCACATCACCTGGGGCATGCAGGGTGCCCTGGCAGAAGGAGAACACATCTGCTGTCTGCAGATCCACCACCCCAGCACCATTAATACTGGCTCCTGAGAGCAGCAGAGGCACAAAAGAAATCCTCCTGTTTGAGACTGCCTCAATTGGTTGTGCCTGTGATGGGTGTGTGTGTGGAGGGTTCACTGCACACCACCAGACTGAGACAGCTGCAGCATGGAGTGTTCCATCACCTGCATCCCTGCTGGTCCTGATGTCATGCTCAGCATCCTCATCTCCTGCCTCCTCCTCTTCCCACCAACAAACAACAACTCAGCCCTGCCTGCTTCTCTTACAGGTACAGGACAAACAGAAAAGAGGGAATGGATTGAAGCTTGAAGAGGGCAGATTGAGACTGGAGTTTAGGAAGAAATTCTTCAGAGTGAGGGTGGAGAGACACTGGCACAGGTTGCTCAGGGAGGTTGCGGATTTGCCCTCCCTGGAGGTGTTCAAGGCCAGGCTGGATGAGGCTGGTGGGAAGCGTCCCTGCCCATGGAGGAGCTGGATGATCTTTAAGAGCCTTTTCGACCCAAACCACTGTAGGATTTGATGAAACCCTTCTCTCTTTCTTGCCTACAAAGACAGAGGTCGATGCCTGCTCAGAGGATGCTCTAATTGCTCCACAGCCCCAGCCTGGAGCAGGGCAAGCGAAGCCTGCACTGATCAATTACTGATTACTCTTTCTAGCACCATCATAAAAACAGGAGTGGTGACAGCCTGGCTGCTCCTCATCCCTTCTAACTCACGAGGTTTATCTGGTTTTCAGCTTTCACAGCAGAAGTGGCTGCAGTGGCTTTAACTCTTCTCTGCCTGCCAAGGGTTTGGTGCTGCCAGGCAAAGAGGTGAAGACAGCTCTGAGCAGGCAGGGGTCAAAGTTATCCTGGTCCCATCTACGGGAGCAAAGAAGGAAAACGCCACCAAGCCCTCCTGCTCTAGCTGAGGCTGCAGCAGTGGCAGCCACGGCTCAGCCATCGCTAGATGGGGACAGAGCCCAGCCAAAGCTCAGAAAGGTGCCCAGCATCCCACAGCCTGGCCCGCAGGGATGCTCCGGCAATGAAGAGAGGGATCACAGCCCCTTTTCATCGACTGGCTCCACTCAGGGCTGCAAAGCTGATGTGGGAACAGAGAAAAAACCACAGCAAACCTTCCGGAATAGGCAGGGTGAGAGCAGAAACCTTTCACCAGCATTTATCCTCCCACCGGGTGCCTGCAGCAGCCCCTGCCTGATGCTGTTCTACTTCCCCAGCCAAGTGCTTTGCTTTATGGTCAGTCCTTCTCTCAAGCAACTACTCCTTTGAGAGGAGCTCTTGCTCTCCCTCCTCCCTGCTTGGGAGCAAGTTTTCCCTGTGTATTGTGAGGTGGTTTTTGTGGTGAGTTGTTGTTTTTTTCCTTCTTTTTTTTTTTTTTTTTTTTCAGTATGTACACTAGCAGGATTTGAAAAATGACCAGTATGGGAATATGGGAATACTGCTCTCCTCTGTTGTCTGGGATCTTATNCAGCAAGCATATTTATTGATTTTTTTTTTTTCCCTCCCCACTGGGCAAAGCAACATGTTCTACACCTGTGGGAATCTTCATTTGCAGGGCCCACAGGGCTGCCTTCCATCTCTCACCAAACAGGAGGGAGGATTAGGGGACAGCAAAATGCATGGCAGCTTTAAACTGTTGCTCCTGTCACCCAGCAGGACACAGGTCCGTGCAAGCACACAGACCTCATTCTTTTTATTCATTTCTTATTGAAAAAGTAAAAAGATCTCTTCCTCCTCCCCACCCCACCTCCTCCTTGTGTAAAATCCTGCCCTACAAGGTCGCCCACAAGAAAAAAAAACACTGCAAAATGCCCCCCACACCCACCCCAGAATGCTGCACCAAGAGCTGCTGCTCACCACCCTCCTTAAAGAACAACTCCAGAGCACATTGGGGGTACCAAATTTCACCCAGTTCTCTCTTAAAATGCTCCCATTCCAGCCATGGCCAAGCAAATGGATCCTCCCTGAGCAGCACCACAGGTGGAATGCTGCAGCCCTTTGGGAGTGTCATTCTTATCCCACCATTCCCAGCCCCTATTGCTCCTCTACAGCACAGCACCAGACCTTAGTCTGTCCTGAATTTATCTGCCCCCAAACAGCAGAGAGGATAAAACTCATCATTTGCTAAAAGCTCATGAGAAAAGAAGGGAGGGAAAAGAAGGAAGGAGGATGAGGTCAGAGGAGAAGAGGATGTGCAGAGGTGTTGCTAGCATCAGTACCAAGGGATGGGTGTTCCCTTTCCTGTGATTTTATTCCAGGCTGAGGGTGGTAAATAAAAGGATAACATAGCTAAGGGTTCTGCCACTGAAAGAGTGAGGTTCCTGTGTACTGAGGACACCAAAAGGGGGCATGGGTGGGAGACAGAACAAGCCACATCCCTGGGGAAGCTCAGAATTTCTTCTCCCTCGCCAATACTTTTAATAACCAATTAATATTTAGCCAACAAGCAGCTCTGTGAAATCCAGGGAGATGGATTTCACAGGAGAGCTATTTCATGTTAAATGAGCACTGACTCATCAGCAGCATTTACCAAGGATTATGGATTAGCCAAGTGCCCAGGATCCAGCACTACAAATCCAGCAGGGAGGAGGCTGCTGGTGGAGCCAGCTTGAGGCTGTCCCCATCACGTCCCCCATCACCTGCAGCTGCTTCCCCACCCCTCCCAGGGCTGTGAGCTGTCCTCAGACAGACCCTTAGCAAAGACTTTTCCCAAATGGAAGCAAGATAAAGGAGCTCCATTTCTCAAAGGAACAGTTCTGGAGTCTTCAACACAAGAAGGACATGGAACTATTGGAGCCCACCAAGATGCTGAGAGGGCTGCAGCAGCTCTGCTCTGAGTTGGGGCTCTGCAGCTTGGAGAGGAGAAGGCTTCCAGGAAACCTTGATGGGGACAAGTTACTGTTTGAGACATTCCCTTTGGAGTCCAGAAGATGACTTTTCCCCATGAGAACAGTCAGAGATTGGAATCATCTCCCAGGGGCAGCAGTGGAGTCCCCCCCACTGGACAGTTTTGGGACTCAGCTTGCCAGGCTGCTGGGCCAGCTCACTGCAGCTCCACTGTGCCCTGGAAAGGTTGGACCAGATGGTCCTTGGGGTCCCTTCCAACCTGGCACTCTTTACGATTCTGTGTGACTTCTTCCCTGCTGAGCCAGCAGCCACTCTGCTGCCAGCTTCCCCCGGCCCCCTTGCACCCCATCCCTTTCTCACCCCTCCCCAAACCACAGGGTGAGCCCCGGGCAGAGCTGCCTGTGGGTCCGTGCCCTGTGCCGCTGCTTATCGGCGCTGCCTCTGCCGGAGGAGGTGATTAACTCCCTGACCTGCCGAGCTTTAACGCGACCTCCGAGAATAGATAGAATCTTGTTATCTTGTAATGAGTTTTATGGCTTATTTCAGTACATTTTGGCCATGTTTCTCCAGTGATTAGGGCAATTATCAGCCTGTGCGTTTCAGGATTATGAATTATGGAGCCTCTGAAAGGCTACAGAAATTTAATATCTCCCAGCGTCCCTCTGCCTCCCTTCCAGCACTAAACTCTCCATGTTTGGAACAGGGGAAGGACAGCACAGCAAAGGAATGATGCATCAGAGCCTGGGAGACTCACCCTGCTGTTGGAATTAATAACACACAACATCCCATGCTGCCTGGCCCGGGGATGCAGGGCACAGACACATCCCTGAGGTAGCACCAACAGGGATGCAGGAGGTGCCCACCAAGGGAGGGATGACAGCTTGGGTATCCTGACCCTGAGTCTCAGCTCTCAGGCTTGGCTTCCATGGGACTGATTTGGTCCCAAAGTGCTTGAAGCAGAAAGCATCCAGCCCATGTGACCCAGCCTGTGGCTATTTTGGGGCTCTCTGACTCAACTAGCTGAGGACACCCAGTTCTACTCATGGTCCTCTCCCTGGAGTGCCCTGTCCCAGGCAAAGCCTATTTAGAAACCTAATGCCACTGAGAAGCTTAGTGCTGGACAGGGATTAGCAAGAGGGGAAGAGAGAGATTCCCCCCAGATTCTACTTGGCTTAGACCTGCTCCAAGCTGCTGTCTGAGCAAAAGGCAGGGACCAGCTGGAGCCTTTCATGTGGACAAGAGCAGAAGTAGCTTGGTCTCCTAAGAACCCCAGCATGTTTCAAAGCACCTCAAGAAAAGGCACTGGCATGACTGCATGGAAGGAGAAACTGGGGCAGGAAAGAGGAAACTGAGGCACAAAAGGAGAAACTGAAGCATGGAAAGAGAAAGAGAGGCACAAAAGGAGAAATTGAAGCATGGAAGGAGAAAGTGAGGCACAAAAGGAGAAATTGAAGTATGGAAGGAGAAACTCACTTGCAAGAAGAGAAACTGAGATGCAAAAGGGGAAACTGAGGCACACAAAAGCAGCCTGAACCTCCAGACTGGAGCTTTATGATGAAATCCCCTCAGACCTAAACCAGTTTGAGCTATGAGTGCCCCTTTACTGGGAGGGCAGAACAGGGCTGACTGGGGGAGCTGGCAGCAGTTTAAGATGGGGAAAGGAGCTTCAGAAGCTCATTTAGATATTCATTAGCCCAAACTTCCCTGTCTTGGATGAGTGTGAAACCAAAGGCAATCCTAGCCCCAAACCAGCCCTGCACATGCACAGAGAGTAGAGATGAACCAAACCGGGGCTCAGCATCTCCCCCACTGCTGGGCTGTGCTTCCCAAAGAGCCAAGAGGGCCATTTGGAGGCCCTTGTGAGTCCCGAAATCTTGCCTAAACATAAAAACAAGGCTGCAATGGACTCAGCAGAGGTCAGGCAGGGCCACGTCGTGCTGCCTTCCCCCATCTTTGGTGCAAGCCAGATGAAGCTTTTTAATTATCTCCATCCAGGCTCGGTTTTAATTTTTATTCCTTCTCCCCTGCAAACCATCACTAGGACTTGATGGCTTCCTGGGAAAACACAGACGACAGCAGAAACGTTTCAGTGCAAGGAGGGAGCAACGCTGGCTCAGCTTCCTCCTCCCCTTGCATGGATCTGGGTGCTGCTTCCGAGCAGGAAAACGTAAAATATTCATTTTGTGTAGAAATAAAATTAAGTCCTTGGAAATGAGCTCCAAGAAATAAAGCCATCGCTTCAGTTAATTAAGAAGTGATTATATCAGAAGCCTGTAATAAAAGCTTCACCAGGCAGGACACACCAAGCTGCCGCCACAGCCCCGGGATGGGGAAGGACCTGGGCTGCATCCCGGGCTGGGGAAGCACCAGGGTTGTCCCCAAGCCCTTCCCCCATCCCTTTTGCTCTTCTTCGTCCCTCGACCTGCTGCCCAATGCCTCTCCTGCGCTGCACCGAGCTACTCCAAGCCGCTTCCAGAAGCATTAGATGCAAGGAATATGCATAAGCAGGCTTCCCCCGAGGGGGGCGAGTGCCTCTGCCCTCCACGAGATGACAGCCAAAATCCCCTGTTGCTGGGGGAAGGTAATTTGACATAACAGCTGTTCTGACATTCTCTCCCTATGGATATTGCCAGCAATAAGAATGCAAATCAGCACTCTTTGCACTTCTCCTGGAGAGCAACTTTCACCTGAGGAGTCGAGAGCACTTCCAAAACCTGAACTCATTAGAGGCTCCTTCCCTCCTTCCCTCCCTTCTGGCCAGGCTGAGCCCTCGGTGCCCATCTGACTCTGCCCTGCCTGCAGCCACCCCGGGAAGGAAACCTGCACTCTGGTGACCAGAGCAGTGAGAAATTAGGCAACTTGTCTTTATCTCAGCACTGAAACCACCGTCGGGCTCCTCGCTTTGGTTTTCACGCCGTGAAAACCAGGCTCAAGGTTCCTGCTGTGATAAAAGCCCTGGAGATGTGACCAAGACAAGGGCTGTGGGCAGCTGGAGGTGACTTTGCTCAGGGAGGTGACATGTTTTCACTCCCCGAGCTCCATTTCTCCAACCCAAAATGAAGCCATCCATGCAGACACCAGTCCCTGAGTCCTCCCATCCTCCAGATTCACCCCTCCCGGTGCCCAGCGGCTGTGCCGGTGAGGTGGGTCCGAGGAGGGGCAATGCTGCACTTCCTCCTCACTGCTGGGGAAGAAGATGCTGGTGTAAAAATGGTTAGCGCCCTGCTGCTTTCTGTATGGCAGCTACTAATTATCTCTTGAAATTGATAGGCTCCCGAGATGCAGGCAGATGGGTATTTAAGTTAACGGCAGCCTCGGATCGTTTGTCACTCACTCCACGCTGGCACCTGGGTTTGCTCCTATGCTACAGCCACAGCCACCGCAGGCTGGATCCCTCAAATCCACTCCACAGCTTTTCATGAGCAAGAAGTGAGCCCCAGCGTCCCTCTCCCTCGCTTCCAGCACTGAACTCTCCGTGTCTGGAACACGGGAATGACAGCACAGCAAAGGAATTATGCATCAGAGCCTGAGAGACTCATCCAGCCCTTGAAAGTAATAACACACAACATCCCACACTGCCTGACCCGGGGCACAGTCACATCCCTGAGGGATGCAGGAGGTGCCCATCGGTGGATGGATGAAGCCTTGGGTGTCCTAACTCCAAGTCTAAGCTCCCAGGCTTGGCTTTCATGGGAGTGATTTGGTCCCAAATTGCCAAGCCACTCCACCCCAGGTGGGAGCCATTCAACTGCCCCATCCCTAGAGACCCAAAGCTGTGCCCATCTCCCACGTGCCAGCCTTTTGCCACCCACTCTCTGATGCAGCATTCAGGGGGTGCTCACTCCCTGCCTGTTGATGGCATTTCACTTTGTGTAATTAAACCTTAATGAGAATAGGGAGCAGAGCTTCCCCAGCGAGCATCCTAACCTCTGAACGAGGGAGCCACAAGGATTCCTAATTAATAAATAACTACTGGTACACAAAGCAGAGAGCTCCATGCAGGAGGGCAGCTCCAGCACCTCCCACCCACCAACGTCCTTCGGCGCTTCCCGGCGAGATGCAGGTTCACATTCCCCAGGCAAGAACTAGGATTGATTCCCAGGAGGCTGCTCTAAGCCCTCAGCTACTGGATTAAAACACAGTTATCACCACTCCATTTCTTCCATCAATCTGGCCCCTATTTTTTTTTTTTTTTTCCCTCCCTCTCTCTCCTCCTGCAGCTGAGAGCTTTGATTAATTCAAATCACATCACTCCCAGACAAGCAACACGGTAAATTTGCTACCCACTGAAAAACACTTGTTCAGGTGGATGGAGGCTCCTCTGCTCCCAAAGATCCACATTTGAGCCACATTCACTCTCGTGAAAGGGAAAAAAAAAAAATAAACAACACCTTAACCTTCAACTTTCAGCCAAGCCTTAGAGAAGCCAGCCTAGGCTGATGCTTCCCCAGCAGCTCCCTTCCATCTCCTGGAACAAGCCCTGAAAGACAAATGTCAAAACAAAAATCGTGTCTGAGCGTGGAGCATCCCTGAAGGAGATGCTCCTCTGCATCCAAAATGGAGTTTGATGGATGCAAGAGGGATGCTGCTAGTGAGTAAGGTTGGGGTCTGCAGCTTGTGTTAGAAAAATGTCTCCTTTTCCATCCTGCAAACCAAAATATGGCCCTGGCTAAACTTGAGCTACTAACAACTTGGGGGTTGGTCTCTTCTCCATAGTAGGAGGTCACAGAAGGGGAGGAAATGGCCTGAAATTACACCAGGGGAAGTTTAGGTGGGATATTAGGAACAATTTCTTTATGGAAGCAGCTGAGGGAACTGAGGTTGTTTGGTCTGGAGAAGAGGAGGCTGAGGAGAGACCTCATTGCTCTCTACAGCTCCCTGAAAGGAGGTTGGAATGAGGTGGGGGTTGGTATCCTCTCTCTAGTAACAAGTGATAGAAGGAGAGAAGCTTTAGATTAGAAATGAGGAACAATTCCTTTGCTGCAAGAGTGGTCAGGGGTTGGAAGAGGCTGCCTAGGGAGGTGGTGGAGTCCCCATCCCTGGAGGTGTGCAAGAAATGTGTGGCCACAGCACCCTGAGCCATGGTTTAATGTCCATGTTGGGTTGGTGGTTGGACTCAGTGATCTTAAAGATCTTTTCCAACTGAAACAATTCCATGATTCTACTTTCCTATTTTTGTAACTGGAGCCAGCAAAGAAGGAGCTGTTTTTTCCTGGGACAGACAACCCCTAACATGTCCACCTCTCACCACCAAGGCAGCAACGCCCTCACAAACCAGGATAATTCTCTAATCCTCCATCACAAGTAGGAAACGGAGGTCTAGAAAGGGGAACTTGCCAACATCTGTGGCAGAGGAAGAAAGGAAACCCTGAGTTCCCCACCAGCTCCTGATGGCTGGGGCCATCTTCACTCTCCAGACCAATGAAAGCCTCCAAACTGGACACACTTAAGCAGGCTTTAACCCTCCATTAAATCAGTTCAGTCTCACTCGGTAATTTCCTGTCGCAAGCCAAATCAATTTAAGCAAAGGTTAAACTACTTCTGTCTGTGTTAGGGGTTTGCACCATCTCAAATAAATTGATTCCAAATCAATTTCCTTGATTTTTTTTTTTATTTGGTGCAACTTTTCTCATACAAGCCAATAAATAAATGAATGCATTAATGTGGTGTGCCTCAGGTGGAGTTTCAGCCTGCTGCTTCCTTTATTTCTTTCTTGGCTCTTTCCCAAAAAGGTGTCAGATTTTGGGATGATGACTCTTAAGTCATGCTGAAGAGCTCAGCTCTAAGCAGATATTGCCCTCCACAAAGGTCGTGGTGCTCCTCAAATGCTTTTGGGGCAGCACAGAGAAAGGGTCCAACCTGCTTGGTCAACACACAAAGAAATCTTTTGGCTTTTTGTTCCTCATCCCTGGGCTCTGCCCTGCCATCTCTTCTTCGGTGGTCCAGGCTTAGATCATGAACAGGTCCAGGTGGGGATTTCAAAGCATCTTTAGCCTGATGAGGACTTAATAATAACCCATCTCTTCAAATGCTGCAAAGGCCTCTCTGAAAGGAGGCCATGAGAGCACTCTATTGACTGCCTCACCCCAGCACGAGGGTGGAAAAAAAGAGTTAAAAATAGCTCGAGCACAAAAAAACCATAAAGTCCCTTCCCTCTGTCAAGCCCAAGTGACCTCTTGTCCCATGAAGAATAACCCCCCAGCAGGCATGCAGGAAGCAGGGTACCATTTGATTTTCACCTCTCTGGCCTGCAGAAACTGGTGAGGCAGGACCTTTTGTGTGCCTCATCAACTCTAACCCCAAGCTTCCCCGAGCAGCAGGAAAGGAGCCATGGTTGTGACTGTGGGGAACAGCAAGCCAAGGGCTTGCACTGCAGGTCCTAAAGGGCAGATGGGTCAAGGATGGAGGAGTCACTAAAAGTGGAGACCTTGCCCTGGGTCTTGCTGAAGCTCCTGAGGCTGGCTTGTGCCCACCTCTGCAGCCTGTGCAGGTCCCTCTGGATGCCATCCCTGCCCTCCAGCCTGGCTGCTGCCCCACACAGCTTGGGGTGCTCAGCAAACTCGCTGAGGCTGCACTCAATGCCTCTGCCCATGGACGGACCCAGAGTGGAGGCAGCGGCGGGCAGGGATTCGTGGGGCTGAGGGAGGGAGCTGAGGAGAGGGCAAGGTTGGAAATTTCCTCTTGGCAGCCCTTTTCAAGAAGAGTTATTAGAATTTATTTTCAATTATCCACAAGAATAAGCCGTCTGCAGTATAGTTAACTTCCAATTCCCACCAATTTTCGACGCATTCAATCACAGATGCCTCAGTGATTAAGAATCTATGTTGCAAAACAATTCCCACTTTGCAACAATGCAATCAAACAGATCTACAACTCATAAGCCATTATCCAAGAGTTTCTCAGCTCACTGGTGAAGTGAAATAGGATTTACCAAGCATGCCCGAGCCAACCCCACCACTCCCCCTTTTTATTTTTAACCGAGTGAGCCCCTGCCCCAGGCTGATTTGCAAACAGATCTGTGCCTCCAAACAACCCGCAAAAGGGAGGGTTTGGGTGGCTTCTGTTGCCTTTTCTCCCTCTCTGCATAGATGGAGAAGTGGAAAGGTGGGATGGAGAAGCTTTGTTGTTTGCAGGGCAGGGCCAATGACTTCAAAGCCAAGATGCTTCCTCTCCCGAGACCGTTTTAAGTAGATAAATATGATTTGGAGCAGCACAAACTCCCCTTCCAACCCTCCCCGAGCACAGCAACCCAATTACTCCTACTCCTCAAGATGCTCAACCTCTCCAATGCTAGTCAGAGCATGGCTGCCCAGGCTGTCCTTTTGCCCTCTGCAAAAGTCAGTGGCACAGACTCCCCAGAGAGGTTGTGGAGTCTCATCCGGAGCCTTTCCAGGCCTGTCTGGATGTGTTCCTGTGTGCCCTGAGCTAGACTGGATGGTCCTGCTCTGGCAGGGGGGGTTGGACTGGATGAACTCTTTGAGTCCCTTCCAACCCCTGACATCCTGTGAGCTGCCACCAGGTCCCCCCAGGCAAAGGACAGGTCACAATTTCATGGTGAAGAAGTTGGGATAGAAGAGCACAGGCTGATGGGAGAGGAGAAGGAGGAGGACTTTAAAGCTTGCTGAGCCCTGAGGATAGGCAACAAAGCACCTAGAAGCCTGCTGAAAGAAATGGCTTTCCTGGGCACGGTGTTATTTTGTCAGGACTGAACTCATCCCTGGGAACAAGCTGATTTTTGAGTAAAAACCATCAGAAAAAAAACAAAAAAAAACAAAAAAACAAACCAAAGCACAAAGCACAAAGCACTGGGGAGCAGCTGTGCAGGTGACACACTTCGGAAAGGCACAGACCAGCTGCACAGACCTCAGATGGGGGTCTGAAGATTAGCCCCCCCTGTGGAAAGCCCACCCAAAAATGCCCTGGGTTGGGACAGCAGGCAGCGATGGGGGTCCACAGAAGCAGACAGATGTCCCCCACTGCAGGGCAGCCTGGACAGAACACAGGCTCCCTGTCCCCCAGGGCCACGCATGCACCCCCCTCAGCAGCTCCTCTCCTCCTTTTGATGCCGACAAATAACAATTTCAAACTGGGGAAGGCACCTGGGAGAGCTGAGGCACTTGTGCTACAAGATAATTAGAGATTATTATAATCGAAATTTCATTGCCACATCAAACTGTGTCTTTTAGCATTAATTAATCTCCTCTCCCAGCCTCTGAGCACTCTCGGCTCCCTCGCTGCAGGACAGCAGCTTGTCAAACACACCAAAGACTCGCATCTCATTACCTTATCAGAGGGGACAAGCAGGGGAGCAGCAGCCAGGGACGTTGAGGACGCCTGCAAACCTGCTCCCTGCTTTGCAAACTTGGCCAACGAGGCACACGAGGAACCTTCCTCCCCTTCCTCTACCTCTCACCCCCTTCCCTGATGAAAGCAAGCCTGGATAAAATCACAGGATCACAGAACCACAGAATCCCAGAACCACAGAAACCACAGCACCACAGAAATCACAGAATCACAGAACCACTGAAATCCCAGAACCACAGAATCACAGAAATCACAAAATCACAGAAATCACAGAATCCCAGAACCACAGAATCCCAGAACCACAAAATCACAGAACCACAGAATCCCTGAACCACAGAAATCACAGAACTACAGAATCACAGAATCACAGAATGTCAGGGGCTGGAAGGGACCTGCAAAGACCACCTAGTCCAACCCCCCTGCCAGAGCAGGATCACCCACATCAGATCACACAGCAATGCATCCAGACAAGGTAGGTGCTGCTTCCTTGCTGCAAACTCATCCTGCTCTGCTGTATGACCTTGAATAAATCATACAAATTAAACCTGACATCCTTGCAGGGAGCAGGGTGCTCATGCTTTGCTCTCCCGAGTGATTTAGGCTCCAAAGAGTCAATAGGATTGTGCTGCTGGCTCAGTTATGCTGTGAAGATTCACCTTTAGCATCTCATTACCAGCCTGATGTATGCTACCTTCCTCCCTGGGGAAGGTGTGAGGCTAAGGACAGTTCTCTATAGGAGGTTTACCCCAAAATGGGTATTTGCCACATTTCCTTGGAGCTGACTTGGTGAAATCAACTGCAGATTCCAGCCTGGCAGCAATCCTTGGCTGTCAAGTGGTTGGAAATTGCAGCAGGGGCTCAAGCAGTGCTTGAATCCTGGGGGTCTTTGGGATGAACTAAACCAACCCAAATCATCCTATGATTCTGTGATGCTGTGATTCTGTCATTCTATTATTCTGTGAGTCTTTGATTCTATGATTCTATGAATGGGATCATGAAATCATAGGACAGTTTGTGTTGGAAGTCACTTTAAATATCATCCCCTTCCAACCCCCTGCCATGGGCAGGCACAACTCCCACCAGCCCAGGTTGCTCAAGGCCTCATCACCTTGAACATGTCGAGGGAGGGGACATCCACAGCCTGCACAACCTGTTCCAGAATCTCCCCACTCTCACTGTAAAGAATTTCTTCCTAATCTCCAGTCTAAATCTCCACTCTTCCAGCTTCAATCCATTGTCCCTCATCCTGGAGAACAGCAAGACTGGCCTTGATGGACCAAACTAGGAGATGGGAAGATAGGAAACTTGAGACACTTTAAGGTGACCTATCTCTATAGCTCTCAGAACAAAACACATGAAAAAAAACCCAACCCCACCTGCAAGGGAGAAACCTCAGCACAGAGCCAGGCACTTAGAATCATAGAATCAGTCAGGGTTGGAAGGGAGCACAAGGACCATCTAGTTCCAATGCCCCTGCCATGGGCAGGGACACCCTGCCCTAGATCAGGCTGGCCAGAGCCTCATCCAGCCATCACTTCTATCATCACTTAGTGGCTGAAGATCCTGTGCACCCTCATCCCCCTCCCAGCACTCAGCTGGGAGCAGCGAGCAAGTGCTGTGTACACACTGGCGACACGCATGAGGTGCTCCATGTCCCACTCATTGATTCTCCGCCGCTTTCATCCCTCATCTGAAAATAAATCTGCTCTCCCTTGTTTCCACCTCTCTCCACTCCCCCTTCCCCCCGTTTATTGGCTTTGTGACGGAAAGCTTTAATTTATTCCCCCTGCCAGATCTTTGTGCTGCTGTTTTCCTGCGATTTACACCATATATTACCCTGCCGTCTTGTGTCATTTAACTCTGGAAAGCCCTCGGAGATACAGTTTGCTTGAAGGATGCTTGAGCCATTAATCCTGATTCCACAGCCCTGCAGAATGCCCGTGGCACTGCCACTCTGCACACACACACACACACGCATGGAGCCATGCCCCAAAGTGCCATGTGCACTGTTGCTTGGACACCTCCAGGGATGGTGACTCTGCCACCTCCCTGGGCAGCCTGTGCCAGTGCCTGACCACTGAACAGCAAAGAAATTGCTCCTAAAATCCAACCTAAAGTCCAACCTTAACCTTCCCTGGTGCAACTTCAGGCCGTTTCCTCTTGCCCTGTTTTTAGCTGCTAGTGAGAAAAGGCCAGCACTGGCCTCACTAAACCTCCTCTCAGGCAGCTGTAGAGAGCAGTGAGATCTCCTCTCAGCCTCCTTGTCTTCAGGCTAAACGTTCTCAGCCTCTCCTCAGAGGACCCAGCTTGATTTGTAGAATGGCTTGGGTTGGGTTCCAACCCCCGTGCTACAGGCAGGGACAACTTCCACCAGCCCAGGCTGCTCAAGACCTCATCCAACCTGGCCTTGAACACCTCCAGGGAGGGAGCATCCACAGCCTCCCTGGGAAACCTGTTCCAGTATCTCCCCATCCTCACTGTCAGGAGTTTCCTTCTAATATCCAGTCTAACTCTGGAGCTTCAGTCCCTTCTCTGCTCTCCAAATGCCTCATCAGCCTTGTTGCCCTTCTTAGCACCTCATTTTAACAGCAGATCACTAAACCCTTTCCAACCACACTCAGTTACCTCCCTTCCCTGCCAGCAGCTCGCAGGCACAAACGGATCCAGCTCCAGCAGAGTGTGGCAGGCAGCTGGGACCATGGCAAGCAGAAGCCAGTTTGGGGAGGAGACCTACCAGTCCCTATCGTCTGGGAAAATGGGACAAGGAGCTGCAGAGAGACACAACGAGAAGCTGAGAAACACATCAGCTCCAGCAGATCCTCTCCTCTGAGCCTCTCATCTCTTACACTGCCTGGAAATTGCTCACCAGAGGGAGAGCTTTGATGAAAAATAGAAAAGAGGAAGGGGAGGGTGGGGAAGGGAGGAAAAAAAAATTAATGACATGAAAAAAATGTCATTTATTTTATTTATTTATCTGAAGATTTCCTCGTGGGGAGGGGAGAGGAGGGCTGCCATGGTTATTCATTGCATTCCACACGCCAGGATCCGCAGGGAAACGCCAATGCCGCTCGCATCCCTGTGCCGCCTGATGCGCCCTCGGGGGGGGGAGTTAATTGTGCTACTGATGGAGAGCTGAGAGAGTACCTGGCTCAAAGTGGCAAGTGTGGAGTCCTGCCCCTGCAGAGGAAAAGTCCCCAGCAGCAGCACCAGCACAGCTGGGAAGCAGTCCCAGAGGTCCCAGAGCTGTGAATTCAACCCTGCACCCTCCTGCTTTAGCAGGCGCCAGGCACTGAGCGACATCAGCTGCAGGGAACCAGTCCCTCCCTTCACTGCTAACCCAGCCTGGGAAAGGTGGACAAGACCCTCATACCCACCCCATGCTCTCTGCACTGTGCCTGCTTAACAGCCAGCAAGTGCTACCCTGATTTAGAATCATAGAATCAGTCAGGGTTGGAAGGGATCACAAAGATCAGCCAGTCCCAACCCCCTGCCATGCCCAGGGACACCCTACCCTAGAGCAGGCTGCCCACAGCCTCTGCCAGCCTGGCCAAAAACACCTCCAGAGATCTGGCCCAAAACACTTCCCTGGGCAACCCATTCCAGCCTCTCACCACTCTCATGCTGAAGAACTTCCTCCTCACATTCAATCTGAATCTCCCCACCTCCAGCTTTGCTCAATTCCCCTTAGTCCTGTCACTGCCTGATAGCCTCTCCCCAGCTTTTTTGTAGCCCACTTCAGATCCTGGAAGGCCACAGTAAGGTCACCTGGGAGCCTCCTCTTCTCCAAACTGAACATGGTGGGTGGCTTGGAACTAGCTGATCTTGAATATCCCTTCCAAGCCAAAGCTCTTTATGAATCTGTGAAATCAGCATGATGACAACACTGCCCAAAACCCCCAGGACCTTCAGGTGTTTCCATCATTTCCCAGTGGCCTGTAGAAAGCTGATGAGCAAGGAGCTGTTACAAGCCCACGAGTGACCCCAAATTACCACTTGGCTTCCAGCTTCCAGCCCACGAGTGGCTGGGGTGTTTGGAAGGGGGTGGGAGCAGTTCTCTGCTGCCCTCAGGATTGGAACAGTCCTCTTGGAAAGCACAGGCACTTCCCTGCCCTTGCTAAAGCCCAAACCCTGGCCCTGCATGCAGCTCAGCATCATCCAGAATGAAGAGGTGGGAGGGGAGGAGGCTGAAGAGGGTTGGGTTTGTGTTTTGGAGGGTGGCTTTTTGGTTTTCTGTTTTTGTTTGTTTCTTTTATTATTATTATTATTATTAATAAACCCCTACAATTTAAAGGCCAAAGCACTGACAAGTGCAGAAGGGCAAGAGGTGACAACTGCCTGGGTGACAAATGCAGAATTAGCAGGTTAATGGATGAGTGTTGACTCCCTGGCTCTCCCCAGGGAAGCCTGTTTGATTTCCTTAGCTTGTCAGCACAAGGATTTGACACAAGCGATTAATGCTGAGTTCATTAAGGGGGGGTGGGGGGTGGGAGGGATTTTTCTTTTCCTCTGGATTCTGAACAGGGAAAGGAGTGAGGTGGGGGGGAAAGAAGGCAAGGAGCAAATCTGCTCTGTCAGGAGGAAGGAGCTGGCTGAGGACATAAGCAGCTTGGCACACCAGCGCCCATCCCCATGGCATCAGCAACATCAGGATGCTGCCCATTTTGAGGACTGAGCTTCAGGTTCTGCCCTCAGCATCCCCACATCCCAATCAAGGGATTCCTCTCCTCCATCCCCCTGCTTCCTCAGCACAACAGTGACCAGATTTGATCCTTAAGCCTGAAAAGCACAGAATGGTAGGGGTCAGAAGTGACCTCTGAAGACCACTGAGCCCAGGATCACTTAATGCAGAGCACACAGAAGTACACCCAGGTGGATCTTGAAAGTCTCCAGAGATGGAGTCTCCACCACCTCTCTGGGCAGCCTGCACCAGTGCTCTGCCACCCTCAAAGTAAAGAGGTTCTTCTCACGCTAAGGTGGAACTCCCTATGCTCAAGTTTATGCCCATTACCTCTTGTCCTGTCACTGGGGACCACTGGGAAGAGTCTGATTTCATCTTCCTGACACCTACTCTTTAGATATTTGCAAGCATTAATAGGCTCCCCCCCAGCCTCCCCTTCTCCAGGCTAAACAGCCCCTGCTGTCTCAGTCTCCCTGCCTGCCAGTAAGACCCCAGCTCTGCAGCAGAAAGGAATTGTGGCAGAGCACTGGGAAGCACTGCCCTTGCCCGTGGGCACCTTAGAGCATCACTGGCAGAAGCCATTGCTGGAGCAGAGTCACCAGGCACAAGGACAAAGGCATCTGCCTCTCGGCAGTGGGGCAAGGCAGGCACTGTGCCCATGGCTCTGCTCTTCACTCAGCTCCTGTCCCCTGCCACGAGCATCTGTCCAAAGGGGAAAAATCAGCAGCCCTTGGAAGGGAGGCAGAGCAGAGCCATCCAGAGCCAGAACCTGTGACAGACCTGGGCCATGATCCAGCTGGGCTCAGGGAGCAGCTCCAGACACTGCAATGTCACCAGCTCCTGCCTCAGCTTTGGGACCTCCCCTCCACAGCTCTGGCACCTCTCCTACATCCACCTCTGGGTTTTCCTCCCAGAAGAAGCTCCCTCTGGCACAGCAAGGGGATTCCAGACCCTTTGGAGAGAAAGAAGGAGCAAACAGGGATGAAATCTCCTTCCCAGGGATTTCCTGGATGGTTGGAGGAGGCAGAGCTGCCTGGCCTGAGCCCACCACAGCCCAGCTGCCTGCTTTCACCCAGCCCTTCGTTCAGAGAAAGCCTCTGCTCAGCAGCATTGGTTTGTTTGGGTTTTTTGTTATGGTGGAGGAAGCAGAAGCAGAGGTGGAAGGTTAAATCCAAGTAGCTGCTCTTTGCAGGCTCTCCAGCCCCTTTGGCAGCTGAGCTCTGGCACAGCAGGGAACTCAGAATGAATGCAGCTGGAGCTGTCTGCCTTACTGTCCCTTGTCCTCACCCCCTGAGCAAAGCACAAGGCTGTGGAGGTGCAGGAACATAGCTTCCCTTACCTGCTTCCATCCACACCCCATCACCATTGCCCCACCAGTTTAACCAAGAGATACAGACCAAGAGGGGTGGCAAGGCAGAGAGGAGAGAGAAGAAACTGCAGCTGAAGAGTGTTGGTGGGTTTGGTTTTTTTTTTCCCTTTTAAAAATTAAGCCCTGCCTCTCTGCCTCCTTCCCTTTAATCTTCTCTCCCCTGGCCTTTCTGCCAAGCACAGCTCCTCACGCAGGGGGCTGCATTTCCATTGCAAGTCACCTGGGGCTGAGAGCTGCAAAGATGCTTCTCAGTCACAGCTGTACCCTGCCACATCAGCTCAAGTCACCAGGCCATCACGGAACTATTACCAGCTCCTCACAGATTTCTTTTCTCTCCTTCCTGCTTTCCTCAGAGCTCTGCCAGTGATAGATCTCAGAGGGGACCCAGAGATGTCACTGGCTGTGGTGATTCTCAGCTGCTCCTCAGGTGACTCTCCTGGGTGGAGAGGTTTGAGATAGGGAATACATTTTGGGGCTGCAATTAGTTTTGGGGCTGTGATTTGCATTTTGCAGCAGTCAACAGGCACCTGCACAGACCCAGGATGTGCCTGCAGCCTGCTTACCATGCAACACCTCCTGCTCTGCCTGTTTGCAATGCCCTCCCAGTCGTGGGTGGCTCCATCTCCTGTGAGGATGGCAGCCCAGGAGGTTCAGCCTGAACCTGCCCTGGCACAGCTTGAGGCTGTGTCCTCTCCTTCTGTTGCTGGGTGCCTGGGAGCAGAGCCCAACCCCACCTGGCTACAACCTCCCTTCAGGTAGCTGCAGAGAGAAATGAGCTCTGCCCTGAGCCTCCTCTTCTGCAGGCTGCACACCTCCAGCTCCCTCAGCCTCTCCCCACAGGGCTGTGCTCCAGCCCTCTCACCACCACCTTCGTTGCCCTATGTGGAGCAGGTGTTTGGACCTGATGACCTCTGGAAGTGCCTTCCAACTCACAGGCTCACAGGATGTTAGGGGTTGGAAGGGACCCGCAGAAGAGCATCAAGTCCAACTCCCCTGCCAGAGCAGGACCATCCAATCTAGCACAGACCACAGAGGACTCCTAACATTCTCTGATTCCCTGACCTCTCCCTGATGCAAAGCTCCTCAGCAGCTGAGCAGGGCCAAGCTGTGCTCCTGGGGCAAGCAGTGAGCAGCTGAGCTGGGCCAAGCTGTGCTCCTGGGGCAAGCAGTGAGCAGCTGAGCTGGGCCAAGCTGTGCTCCTGGGGCAAGCATCGAGCAGCAGAGCAGGGCAGGCACAGGGGGCTGCAGGCAGGAGAAGCCCTGCTGACAAACCACATCAGCACCGTGACGCCAATTAGCTGCTCTGAGAGGTTAAGACAATACAAAACCCCAGCCCTGGCAGACAGGAGATGCCAGGGGAACGTGCACTGAAAGGTTTGGCCTCCTTAGCATCTCTCCGAAGTAATTCCACTTGTAACTCATAAAGCTTCCCCAGCCGACTGCGCAGGGCTTGCCAGCTCCTGGATGAGACAGACATTTGTATGAGATATACAAAGCCATTTAGCTGTTCAAAAGCTATCAGCACTTACATGCAAGGTTGAAGCAGGGACAGATTCTGCTGTATTCAGGGCATCAAAGGGGATTATCCGGGAAATGATAACAGATTTTAATTTAGATCATCCGAGATGGGTACCAGGGAGGGGCTGGGGAGGGAGAGCCAGAGAAAGAAGCTTGCTTAGCTCCAGGTTGGGGTGGGGGGAGAAAAGGAAGGGAAAAAAAGGAAAGAAAAGTTAAAAAAGCAGTGATAGCTGATGGCAAAAGCTGTGCCCAGCCACTTGCCATGCTGACCACGGAGCCTGCCACATCACTGCCACGCTGGCACCCCTCTCCCTGCCCGCACTCCTTCCCCACCTCATCTGCTCCCACCCTTCACAATGCCAGGGTGAACACGGAGCCACAGCCTCCCATCCTTCACCACCACCACTGCCCCCCGGGCACAGCCTCTTTTCCTGCCCAGGGACATTTCTCCTAGAGGCTGCCCACCCAGCTGTGACTGCGGGTATCAGGCAGTCTATCAATGGCTTCTGGGTACATTAAGCTCTCTTTCGTGGTGAGATCTCTATATTCCCAACCTCCCCAGCTGATTTTCCATGCAGATGTAAAGAGAGCTGCACAGAGTGAAGACGGCGACATTTCAGGCACGCCGCTGCTGCCAGCCAGGCAGGAGCACTGCCTTTTGCCTGCTGTCAGGGATCTGATCTGAGAGGCAGGGGCTAAGAAGGATGGATGGATGGATGGATGGATGGATGGAACACAACAGATCACAGGATCACAGGATGTCAGGGGTTGGAAGAGACCCAAAGAGATCATCAAGTCCAACCCCTCTGCCAGAGCAGGACCATCCAGTCTAGCTCAGGACACACAGGAACACATCCAGACAGGCCTGGAAAGGCTCCAGACAAAGAGACTCCACAACCTCTCTGGGCAGCCTGTGCCAGTGCTCTGGGACCCTTCCAGTCAAGAAGTTCCCCCTTGTGTTGAGCTGGAACCTCCTGTGCTGCAGCTTCCACCCATTGCTCCTTGTCCTATCCCAGTGAGCAGTGAGAAGAGCAAGAGATGCTCTGAGATCAGCTCTTTGGGCATATTTAAACTGAAGATTGGAAAGAAATTCTTTACAGTGAGAGTGGTGAGACACTGGAACAGGTCACCCAGGCTGATCCTGGGTGCCCCTTCCCTGAGAGTGTTCAAAGCCAGGTTGGATGAGTCCTTGAGCAAGCTGGGCTGGTGGGGGTGTCCCTGCCCATGGCAGCAGGTTGGAACTGGATGATCTTTAAGGTCCTTTCCAACCCAAACCATTCCTTGAATCTATGAATCCTTGCGAGCTGCATTTTGGAGCTGCTGGAGGCTTTGCTCCATTTTGGGCTCTCCCCCTAAATCAAAGCAGTTCATTGAATTCCTCTCCCCCACAACCATGCAAAGGGGGAAAAAAAAAAAAAAAAAAAAAAAAAAGCTTTTTTTTGGCTTTTGAATTGTTTACATTGAAGATAAGTGGCAAACCCTTCCAGATGGAGGAACAGTTTAAGTCAATCCCAAACCCCTGTTTTAGTTCCTAGCAGCAGCTCTTTGCCTCCTGTCCCCTCCTGCCACTCGGCTGCTTTGCAGGTTTTGCCTTTCTATTTCCGACGGTCCCAGATGGGATCTATGAATAAAACTGAAAGAGGAGCTGGAGATAGGCTCCGAGTCATTAACGCAGCAAATATAGACACTGCTCAAGATCTAAGGCACGGGGGAAAGCTTCCAACCTCTCTTCACAGGGACGGATCCTGGCAGGAAGGGAAACGAAGCATCCGCACCCCCGACCCCGCCAGGGCAGAGGGGCTGCTGCCTCCCTTTCCATCCCCAGATCAATTCAGTGTGCACTGGCCGTAGAGAAAATGAGGGGAAGAGGCTTCTGGCTCTGCTTTCCTGACCAAAGTATCCCTCTCACAAGGTTGCTCTTGGAGAAAAAGCCCAACTCTCCCAAAGTGACCTGCTGGCTCACATAGGTAACTAGATGAGCTTTAAAGGTTCCTTCCAACTCATTCTATGCTCCTTCCAAGACACTCTGTGACACCTTCTGCTTATGAAAAAGGTTTTGTTTTTTTTTTAAATCTATGGAGCCTCCATCTGGGATCCAAATCCCAGATGGAGGCTGGGATTCACACACTAGCTGGGCCTGGGTGCCTGCCCAGAGACCTCAGCATCACAGTCACCCATCTCCAAACCAACCACTCTCAGCACAAAGCAGGGATGAAGCTGGCTTGAGGTTGAGACACCTACCAGGAGGATAACTCAGAGCAGTGCTGGATGGGGCACTTAGTGTCATGCTCTAGTTGATTGGCTGGGGCTGGGTGATAGGTTGGGCTGGATGAGCTTGGAGGTCTCTTCCAGCCTGGCTGATTCTATGATTCTATGAGGCCTTGAGCAACCTGGGCTAGTGGAAAGTGTCCCTGCCCATGGCAGGGGAGTCAGCACTGGATGGTCTTTAAGGTCCCTTCCAACCCAAACCATTCTATGGCACTTGGCATGAACTGGAGCTCTGTGAATCCATGAATTAAAGGAAGAAATAAAAGTGAAGGAACCTCATTTCATTTTTAATACCCAAAGCATGAAAACAGAGAAGGAACAGCCCCGCTGAGAGGCAAAGGGACATAATTAAACCCTCCCCTTCTGGATTTTTTTTGGGTTTCTGGGGTTTTTTTGCTGGTTTTGTGACTAAAACACTGCTAAAAACCTTCCCCCACAAGAGCAAGAGCAAGCCCTCCCCTCCTTTATTTCCCCCTCCCACTGCTCGCCGCTAAATGGAATGAAATGGATTTTTCAAATGTCATGCTAGTAGCCACTTAATAATACATTTTCCTATAGACAGGACAATAATATATATTTTAATCACTTTTCTACAGGCAAATAAACGCCGTGGCAGCCTGGCCTTCAGTGGTGCTTGGAAATTATGAATTTTTCAATAACCTTTTCTATTATTCATCCTGTGTTATTCCGTAACATTTCTATGTGAGGAATGTGCTTGCCAGACACTTNCAGCAGAGCCTGAGCAAAGCTTAAGACATAGAATTACACCTTGGGTTAGTAATAATTTCCTCTCCGTCATGACAGGCATGGGAGCGGCTCCTGGGATGCTGCTGGCTGAGACTCAGGTGGGATTGGAGGCAGGAGGAAGGGATAAAGCTTAGGGAGTGGGAAGGTGATAGGGTGGCCTCAAGGGTGAAGCACTGGTGAAGGGTCTGGAGAGCAGGACTGGTGAAAAGCAGATAAGGGAATTGGGATTCTTTAGTCTGGAC
>VWZI01012854.1:1228607-1243520 GCA_013396835.1 Psilopogon haemacephalus | reverse complement strand
AGTTGGTCTCTTCTCCCAGGTACCTACCAATAGGACAAGAGGAAATGGCCTAGGGATGCACCAGGAGAGGATTAGGTTGGAGGTTAGGAACAATGCCTTTGCTGCAGAAGTGGCCAGGCATTGGAACAGACTGCCCAAGAAGGTGGTGGAGTCAATATCCTTGAAGGTGTTCAAAAAACATGAGGACTTGGCACTTTGGGACATGGTTTGGTGAGCTTAGTGGTGTTGAGTTGATGGGTGGGTATATGAGGGGATGGATGGATGGGTGGGTGGATGGCTGGCTGGTTTCCACCCCTGGTTCCCACAGATGCCCTCCACAAGCATGTGCACTGTGTCCTGCTGGGCAGGATGCCTGATGGCCAAAACCAAAGCCTTCTGCACACCACAACACTGGTGCTCAGCTCTACCCCAGTGTCTGCATGGTGACCTGCTACAGGTAAGATGCCAGAAAGGAAAATAATGCTATTTTTCACCTTCTTGGTAGCCCTGATACCTCCACCTCCTGCCTCCCTCCGCAGCAGAGGGGCCGAGCGTGTGTTGGGGCTTCTCGGTGTGTTTGCGCCGCTGTGTACGGCTCAGGAGGGGATCAAAAAGGGAAAACGTCGCTTCCTGACACCTAATACCAGCTTAATTATCTGATGATATCTACGCCTTGCATCCCTTCACAATGCAGAGACCTCGGCAGCTGAAGGCAACGAGATCCTTTGATGCAAACCAATTAGGAATACAGATCCGAAGCCGTTCAGGAGTTGCGCGAGTGCGTGCACGGCGAGGGAGGGGAGGGGAATAAAACAGCAGAGGAGGCGACGGGGAAGAAGACCTGGAATGAATTTAAGTGCTGTGCTGATGTATACCCACAAGGTAATGGTTAAAAAGATTTATAATTTAGGAGGAACGACCTGGTGGGGGGATGAGCTGGGAAGCTCTTCCTGCAGCAGGCAGGACCTTATTATTTTGCAAATGACATCTCCATCGCGAGGCAGAGCCTCACTCGCTAACATCCCTATGAATAAATGATACACGGAGGAGAAGCTTTATGCAGATTCTTGGTGGAGATAAGAAGGGAAGGGGAAGAAAAAATAAAAAAGAGAGAGAGAGAGAAAGAAAGAGACAGAAAATTACGGCACAGATTTCCCCTGATGTTTGCCGCCTCCCCGTCCCCAAGGTTTGGGTCCCAGAGGCACCTGGGAATTAAGTAATAAATAAATAAAGGAGATTAAAGGGATGGGGAAAGCACTGCCCAAAGCTCTGCACATAGGGAAAATGGGAGGTTTTTCTCTCAATGAAAAATTTTCTTCCTAACATCCAATCTAAACCTCCTCAGCCTCAGCTTGAGGCCATTCCCCCTTCTTCTGTCTCCAATTCCCTGTGAGCAGAGCCCAGCAGCAGCTTCTCCACAATGTCCCTTCAGGTAGTTGTAGACAGCAACAAGGTCTCCCTCAGCCTCCTCTACCTCAAACTACGTGTGGCAGAGGGGTTAGAACTGGATGATCTTGAAGGTCCCTTCCAACCCAACCCATTCCATCACCCTCAGGAGGATCTGGCAGATCCATCTCTATGCAGCTCCATTTTCCAAGCAGTTTGGCTGCTGAGCTCCTTGGAAGTGCAGGGGTTTGTCCAGCCAGCCAAACTCCCAGCACTTTGCAAAGCACAGCCTGTGCTGAGCACTTGGAAAACAGCTTCCAAGCATCTCTAAATCTTTACAGTTAAACAACAGTCAGCTCCAACTTTTTAATGACACCTAAATTATTTTCAGCCTGGTTTCCCAGGGAAATGAGCCTTGCACACCGGCGGTGCCTGCCTGGCTCTTTCCTTTCCCCATCTTTAGTGATTTCTAAACCTTATAAACCACTGCAATAAAATCAGATAGGAGGGCACGTTTATCTGCAAGATACAAGGCTGGGGGAAATAGGAAGCTAGTCAGATGAAAGATACTACTAATGCTCTTAGGAGAGGAAGGGAGGACTCTGAGCTCACAGTGAGCTCCACTTTTCTTAGGCACCAGCAAGGATTGAAGGTTGACCTGCTGGAAAGCAGCCTCATGGAGAAAGACCTCTGAGTCCCGGTAGACAATAAAGCTACCCACAGGGCAGCAATGAGCCCTTCTGGCTGTGGGGGTCCTGTGGTGCATTAAGAAGAGCGTGGGCAGCAGGTCAAGGGAGCTTCCTCACCCTCCACTCTACCCTGGTGAGACCACATCTGGAGTACTGTGTCCAGTTCTGGGTTCCCCAGTTCAAGAGGGATGGGGAAGTACTGGAGAGAGTCCAGTGGAGGCCACATGGGTGATGAGGGGACTGAAACATCTACCTGGTGAGGAAAAGCTGAGAGCCCTGGGGCTGGTTAGCCTGGAGAGGAGAAGACTGAGGGCAGATCTTGCTAATGTTTTGGAATACCTGAAGGAGGGAGGGCAAGAAGAAGGGGCCAGGCTCTGTTCAGTGGTGTCCTGTGCTAGGACAAGAAACACAAATTGGAACCCAGGAGGTTCCACATCAACACGATGAGGGTCCTGGAGCCTTTGGAGCAGGCTGCCCACAGAGGTTGTGGAGTGTCCTGCTCTGGAAACTTTCAAGACCCATCCGGATGTGTTCCTGTGTGACCTGCCCTGGGTGACTCTGCTCTGGCAGTGGGATTGGACTTAATGATCTCCAGAGGTCCCTCTCAACCTCTAAAGTTCTATGATCACAGGACCACAGGATGCTAAGGGTTGGAAGGGACCTCCAGAGATCATTGAGTCCAACCCTCCCTGCCAGAGCAGGACCAGAGAGTCTAGCACAGGTAGCACAGGAACACATCCAGGCAGGTCAGAAAACCTCACAGGGGTTTGCTCCTCATGCACAGCGAGCCAGGAATAATTATTTCTGCTGCTCAGGGAAGTAACTGTGTGAGGGTTTATTTATTTATATATATATATATATATACACACATATGAAATCAACATCAGAATATTTGCCTGGCTAAACTAATCGAAATTGCTTGTTGGATGAGTTCACTGGCTATAAAACCCTGCAGTTACAAGGTATAATTACAGCAGCNAAGAAAGAGAAAAAAAAAAAAGTCTTCATTAAAACAGAGTTAAGGTTGTAAACAGATCATTAATTTATAACAACATTATCAGATGGGTTACAGTTATTAAAAGAGCACACACCGAAGAGCCAAGAAACCCAGGACTGAAGGTTAAAAGAAGCTGAAATCTGAAAAGCTGAGCTTCATAAATATCACAGAGCTCCAGCAGCAGCAGCAAGGACACCCAGGGAGATCTGCAGTACCCACGGGAGGAATGGAGCAGTCACAGATTCATAGACTGGATTGGGCTGGAAGGGACCTAAAAGCTCATCCAGTTCCAACCCCCCTGCCATGGGGCCAGCCCCATCTGAACCCAACCACCACTGCCCATGCAAGAGGAGTGCCAGTCATGGGGACTATACCAGGAGATGTCCAGCACTCTTCTCTTGTGGAGGGAACCTCATTTTGACTGCATAGAGTGAAGGTCAACACCACCACACTGAGATCATGACAAAGTTTCAGTCTGTGGCTTCCAGGCTGCCCAGGGATGTGGCTGAGGCCCTGTCCCTGAAGACATTCAAGATCAGACTTGATGTGGCCCTGGGCAGCCTGATCTAGTTGGAGGTGTCCCTGCTGACTGCAGGGAGGTTGAACAAGAATGACCTTTGAAGGTCTCTTCCAACCCAATGCAATCTCTGAATCTGTGACTTTGGACCTGGCACTTCCCTTGGCTGCTCAATTCAAGCAAAGGTTTCTCCTAGAGGAGCAGTAGGCATGAGCTAACAGAAAATGAGAGTGAGCACACACACAGGGAGGGAAATCACAGAAACTCAGGTAAAAGGAGGTTTCCTCAGCTATAGGCTTCCCCCCCAAGCCTTGGCTTTGCATTCCTTTCATCCTAAGTATCAAGCATCTCCCAGGAACTCCTGCAGGAACTACGCCAGCTGGGGAGATGGAATCATAGAACAGAATCAGAGAATTGTTTTGGTTAGAAGAGACTTTGAAGATCATCAAGTCCAACTGCCAGGGCACCACTAAATTATCATAGAATCACAGAATGGTTCAGGTTGGAAGGGATCTCAAAGCTCATCCAGTCCCAAACCCCTGTCATAGGCAGGGACACCTCCCGCTAGAACAGGTTGCAGCAGCACCACATCTCCACAGCTTCTCAATTCCTCTAGGCCTGGGGGACTCCACCACTGCCCTGGGCAGCCTGTTTCAGGGCTTGACAACCCTTTTTGGGGTACAAATTGTTCCTCATGTCCAAAGTAAACCTCCTCTGGTGCAACTTGAGGCTCTTTTTTTCTTGTTCTATCACTTGTTTCTTGGGAGAAGAGACCAACCCCCACCTGGGGAGTTGTAGAGACCAATGAGTTCTCCCCTCAGCCTCCTTTTCTGCACTTCCCTCAGCTGCTCCTCACAAGATTTGTGCTGTAGATGGACCCAGCTGGGAAGGAACAAGCATCCCATTGGCTCCAACCCCAGGCAAGTCTGGGATTTGGTGTCTTGCCATAAAGAAGGGCACAGGAACAACTGATTCCTTCCTGCCCATGGCTTGGAGCCTCCTTCTTCCCTTGAAACTTGCTTCAGGTCTGCTCTCAGTGCAAAGAGTGAGAGAGAGAGAGAGAGAAATACAACCCTGCAGAACCTTTTAGAGGCAGCACAGCTCTCCCTTGATGGCACACTGTTAAAAGGGATGTTATTCCAAGGGGACACTCTGAATCTATACAGTCAATGCTCCAGCACTTTAGTGGCAAAACAACTCAATAGCCTCAATTGACTGCATGAAATTCTATCATTTTACCACTACAAAAAAAGAGAAGGCAGGAGAGAGAGAAAGAGGAAAAAAAATTAATAAGAGACTACATTGGATTTGTCTTTCGTTAGCTGCCTGGGCAGGAGCATCTCAATCCCTGTCCTTAGCACAATGTGAGCCAACTCCTATCTGGCTACACACACAGAAGAAAATATTTTTATTTTTTTTTTAAAAAGGAGTTAAACACATCCAAAATGTATCTGCCACACTCCAGAGCTCACAGCTACCCAAAGCCACCCCCCAGCCTCCTCAGCATATAGAAGAGCACCATCCCCAGCCAGCTGCCTTGATTGCCACCTTCCCTCTGATGAAGATGCTGCTGGATATGATTAAAGATGCTCTGGAAAGACACCAAAGTAAGAGAGGAGGACTTTTTGCCTCCTCTCCCCAGCTAGGTCACTAGGTGTTCCTCCTCAGCAGCTGATTTCTTATTCCAGATCTGTCCAGCCCCTGCTCTTCTTCATCAGCAGAAGAGCTCTGAGACCGCCAGTGCTGCGATTGTTCCTCTCCTGCTGATTGGGCTTTGTGACTCTCAGAGAGTCTCTGCTTGATGGCAGGAGTCTATCTGCACCACGAAGGTGCTCATGGAGGGTTCAGAACATCACAAAGAACCACAGAGTCTTCTTTTCTTAAAGCAAAACCCCTGCCTAGCTTCTTTCCACGCCTTTTTTAGCTGCTGCACTGTCAGGAATTCAGCTGCCTGCGCCACCCTGATGAGGGAGCAGAGCCATGAGCTGTCCTCAATACGTCCTCACCAGGGAGGAAAAAGACACCTGGGCCCTGGGGCAGCCCAGCCCAGCAGACAGGTCAGCAGGCTGAGGCAGCTGCCAGGCTGCCACCCCACACACTGAGGCGAGTTGCCTCCCTTCTCTGCTCCCCTTCTCCTTCCTGCCTTCGCTTTTGCCCTTCTCTGCCATCTGACACACAGGCTGCTTCCTTGTCTCTTCTCCAAACCCAGCAAGTGATGCTCATCAGTGATGCCATTGAAACCTGGACGTGCAGGGCTGAACATCTGTGCTTCCCCTCACACCTCTGCATCCAGCACTTGCAGCATGGGAACAGCACAAGCCAGGGGGAGTTTGCTTTGGTCCCTCAGTGTCCTCTGCCCTTCCCAGTCCTCTCCCCAGCACCTCCATCCCACAATAGCCCAGATTAAACCATGTCCAGAGAAGGGCAAGGAGGTGAAGGGCCTGGAGAACAGGACCCATGAGGAGCAGCTGAGGGAAATGGAGTTGTTCAGCCTGGAGAAAGGGAGGCTGAGGAAAGACCTCATTGCTCTCTAAGAATCCCCTGAAAGGAGGCAGCAGTGAGGTGGGGTTGGGCTCTTCTCTTTAGGATCAGGTGATAAAAGGAGAGGAAATGGCCCGAAGGGTCCCAGAGCACTGGCACAGGCTGCCCAGAGAGGTTGTGGAGTCTCCTTGTCTGGAGCCTTTCCAGGCCTGTCTGGATGTGTTCCTGTGTGCCCTGGATGGTCCTGCTGTGGCAGGAGGGTTGGACTCGATGATCTCTTTGTGTCCCTTCCCACCCCTACCCTCCTGTGAGCCTGTGATCTGGGCAGAGATGCAGAAGCAGTGCTGGGCACCTGGCTGGATAACAGGAGGGGCTGTGTGTCCATGCACAGTGGGGTGATGAGGAATGACTCCTACCATGCCACTCTGCTCAAAGAGCTGACCGAGATGAGCTGATCTGGGGATTGGGAGGGGAAGGGAGCAGAGAGATGGGTCCCTTCCAACCCCTGACATCCTGTGAGCCTGAAGGACCACACTGACTCACGCAGCTTCCATTGAAGGATTTCTCCTGGCAGGTAATTGATATTCTAGCAGGCATCTTTGAGGAGAAGGGAAGGAGAGGGGGGGAAAAAAAAAAAGAAAGAAAAAAGAAATAATCTGCAAACAAGAGGCTGCAGGCTATAAAATCGCTGCCTCTCTTTTTGCTTTCAGATTGCAGCTTAATAAAAGCAGAACACAAAGCTGGCCCGGGAAAGCGCCGCTCCTCGCCCAACCACATCATCCCTTTGTGTATTATTAATCGGTTTCAAGTTGTAGTGTGGTGTCCTGGGGGCTGGAAGGAGAAGGGGGTCTCCAGTCGTGAAGGAGGCTGCCTTTTCCTTTTCAGGATTCAGCGGGAGAGAAGTCTCACTTAACAAAGCAGCAAAGGGAAAAATAGCAGCACTTAGGCACCTCAGCTTCCCTGCCTCGCTCGTGGTTGGGATCGATACGGGAAAAAAAAGCGTTTGGGGCTTATCTCTGCCAGAGGACACACATCTAGGGGGGATTATCTCTACCAGAGGGCACACGAGCGGGCAACATCGGCCAGGTCCGAGCTGGAGAAGAGGTTTTGGTCAGCACAGGTGGAAATAGCAGCATTTTCTGGTGGGGAGATGGGCAAAACGAGGGGCAGAAGCCACACAACCTAATGCACTGCAGACTAGGAAGGAATTCCTTCCAGCAAGGGTGGGGAGACCCTGGCACAGGCTGCCCAGGGAGATTGTGGATGTCTCCTCCCTGGAGGTGTTCAAAGCCATCTTGGGTGGAGCCTTGAGCAACCTGCTCTAGTGTGAGGTGTGCCAGCCCACGGCAGGGCAGCCGGAACAAGATGATCCTTAAAGATCCTTTCCAACCCAAACCGTTCTGCGATTCCCTTTCCGGACCTCAGAATGGGTCAGGCACATGCAGCCTCCCCTCCCAAAGCTCCTGCCATGGATTTGGCAGAGCTCTGAGATGCTGACTGCTCCTGCCTGCAGTAGGAGGAGCCCATGGCCAGGCAGAGATCAGCCATCTTCTTGGGGGCAGCTCAGGGAGGAGACCTTCAGACTGCTGCAGGAGGCTTCCAGTGCTTTTTTTCGCCCCCCCCACTCCCACTGCAGAAGTCCAACCTATTGTCTGTTAGGGAGCAGTTTCAGTCGGTTCATTTCACACAGTAAATTAACCTGATTCCTTTAATAGGGGATTTTGATTTGGTGTCGAGCCCCAACTATTACACCACACACTGTGCCCTGGGACCCCAGCTATTAAACTCCCTTCCCTCTGCTCCGTGCATACCGAGCAGGGAAGCACTGCTGCCAGCCAGGCTGCCAGGGCAGCAGGGCTTGGTGACACTTGGGAGTAATGGCTCAATCATTTCTCAACACCCTGCCTATTTACTGCTGCCACCTGACCCAGGAGAATCCTCCAAGCAAAACTGATGCTTTTGATTTTTTTCCCCTCCTCTTTTTTTCAGCTTTACCAAATGGGGAGGGGAAAAAAAAAAAAAAAAAGAAAAAAAGAAGCCAAAATATTGGGAGCCTCCCAGATCCATCTCCTGGGCATGGTGAGGGCAGCTGGGTGCTGCTCTCCAACCACATCACATGAAATTCATTCTAGGAGGAGATCAACCACTAAAATCCTCTAAATGTCCTGGCCAGGAAGAATATGAAGGTTTTCCTCTTATGCCAAGGGCAAGTCTCAACTTCCTTCCAATCAGCTATTTCATTTGGATATTGGGAAGAAGTTCTTGGGACATTAGGAAAGAAGGTCTTTGGACATTACAAAGAAGAACATCTCCAGGGAGGAGACATCCACAGCCTCCCTGGGCAACCTGTGCCAGTGTCTCACCACCCTCACTGGAAAAAAAATTCTCCCTCACCTCCAGTCTCAGCTTCCCATGCTCAAGCTTCAATCTGTTCCCTTTCATTCTATCACTATCAAAGTGATAGTCCCTCCCCAGCTTTTTTGTAGCCCACTTTGGGTGCTAAAAAGGTTTCTCTAAGCTGTCCCCAGGTTGAATACCTCCCAGCACGACCTCCCTGGGCAACCTGCCCCAGTTTCAGAGGGGCACCAATTTTTTTTTTTTGCAATTAAACAGAAAGCCTTGAGACTTGCAGCAAATGCTGATGGATGAAAGTGACTGTCAGGGAGCAGGGGGAGTGGTATTTATTTTCTCCCTCCATGCAAAACCCCAAGCTCAAAGCTGTTCCCACAGCAGCTCTAACACCTCCCATCCCACACCGCTCCACGCCTGGTTTAACAGCTGACAAATGCCCCCGTTAATTTTTCTCCTTTACCCCTCTCTGGGGTGCCACTGACATTCTGATATTTCCCAGTGAGATTATCCTTCAGATAATGATTTTTTTTTTCCCCAGCCCCTCCTTTTCTTTTCTTTCTTTTTTTTTTCCTTTTGGCTTTGCTGGCTCACACTTTCTCCCGACTCCGCCGGCTGCAGAAGTGCACCCGACACAAGATGAATCGCCCAGAGACTCCTGGTGCATCCTTCTTTACACTTCACATCTTCCCACCAGCCATGAGAAATGGCTTTTTCCCTCATCCATCATAAGTCAGTGTGACAGGGCTGTCGTTCTCCAGCACCACATCACTGTATCATGAGCCTCTCCGTCCCGCTTGGCTGAGCAGCCCACGAGCATCTGGGACCTTTCTGAACAGCTTTGGCTTGTATCAGGCATTTGGGCACCGAGGAAAAAGTTAGTCCTGAACTCTTCCTGCCTTCAAACCACAGAATCAGGCAATGGGTTGGGCTAGAAGAGAGCTTAAAGATATCATCTAGTTCCAAACTCCCCATCAAGGGCAGGGACAACTCCCACTAGCCCCAGGTTGCTCAAGGATCTCATCCAACCTGGCCAGAAACACCTCCAGGGAGGCCTGGTTGAGAAGTGTCCCTGCCCATGGCAGAGAGGTTGAAACTAGGTCATCTCTAAGGTCCCTTAAACCTAAGGCATTCCATGATTTAATGATTCTAAGATTCTGGGGAGATTGGGACATCCCTCTCCCACTACCAAGGTCTCGGGTACCCAACAGGACCAGCTTGGCACCTTTTAAATGCCACTTCTGGGTGCTGGATGGTGTTGCAAGAGGAGAGGAGCTCCTAGCAATGAAGTTATAAGCAGCAAGGTGGAGAGAATGTGGAGTAAATAGCAGACTTCAAACATCAAGCTGCATTGTGTGTGTTTGCAGACCACCCAAACCCCAAAGCCATCCAACTGCCAATACTTCAAAGTTCAAGGCTCTCTATATATACCTCTCTATAAATCTATTTTTAAACTCTGGTGCTCATTAGTCAAGTTCAAGCTGTGTTGCTCTACTAGAAAGGCTCTGATGAAGCCATTTCTATTCCCTACTGGTAGATGATTTTTTTTTTTCCTTTAACTTCCCCAAGTTAAAAGTTTTCAAAGAGGCTCCAACCTCCCTTTCTGTAATTCCATATTAATGGCAACTAATTCCATGCAAGGCCAAGGAAGATGCCCACAGTACTGAACCTGGAAGTGTTCAAGAAACACTTGACAGAGCACTTTGGGACACGATTTAATGGCCATGGTGGCCTTAGGTTGAAGGTTGGACTGGATGATCTTGGAAGCCTCTTACAACAGAAGCAATTCTATGATTCTAGGATTCTCTTGTGGTCCCCAAACCTTCAGCAGGAATCTAGTCCTCAAAAAAAGTCAGATTGGAAGACACTGAGGTGTCTTTAGAATCATAGATTTGTTCAGGGCTGGAAGGGACCTCAAGGATCATCCAGTTCCAACCCCATGGCAGGGACACCTCACACTAGATCAGGCTGTCCAGAGCCTCATCCAGCCTGGCCTTAAAAGACCTCCAGGGAAGAGGTTTCCACCACCTCCCTGGGCAACCTGTTCCAGTGTCTCACCACCTCATGGGTGAAGAACATCTTCCTACCACCCAATCTGAATCTACTCCCTCATTTACCCCTTGCTTAACAGCTTTCTAACCTTAACAAGAGTCTGAAGGGTTAGACCTGTGAGCAGCAGCACCTCCAGCCAAAGCAACCACACAGCTGCTCTGTATCCCAAGAGGCTTCAGCTTCCCTGAGTCCTGCCAGTCCAGGTGGGAAGGCAGCACAAGACCTTCAGAACAAGCCCCCATCCCTCTTGGCAGGTTGGGTACCCACTTGAGGGGACAGCAGAGTGAGAGGGGCAGCACAGTGGGGATGGCAAAGAGCTGCCGATCTGCAATTCTGCATCCCGGAGCATCTCCAGCTGAATACGCAAGCAGGCTGCAGGGGGACCCTGGCGGCTGGCAGCGGCAGTTGTTATGCGAGTCAGGAAGCTTTAGTGACAATTAGGCAGCTCTTGGTGGCAGCGCAGGTGGCTGCCTGCACCTGGGGCTCTGCCACGCTCAGGGATGCCACCACGGGAAAATGAGGGCTGCTCTGGGAGGAGCTGCTCCTCTCACCTTGCTCTTTCCAATTGTTCTCCTGCCACTCGGAGCTCCTGCGTGGCTTGGTGCAGGTCTCCCGCATGAGCCTCACCACCGTGCAACAGAGAGCAAGCTGCTGAGGGAGCCTCCTGAGGCAGGACGAGCTCTGGCCACGCAGAGATGTGACTTAATTCAGCTGCTGGCCACTAAAAGCATCCCAAGCCCTGGCTAAGGACCTTTCTGGTTGTGTGGAGTCACTAATCAGCTTCGAGTGCTGATTTCAGATGACTTCTGGAGGCAGGCAGGCTCCCTGGCAGGAGCCTGGACCTGGGCTCCTCCAGACCTCCCTCTCTCTCTTCATCAGAGTTACTGTTTTGGGTAATGATGAAGCAGGAGAATTGATTTGAAGCCTAATGAATAATCAGCCACCATCAATAATTGTAATCACTAATCTGGTGCAATTAGAGGCAATTATAATAAATGCAATTTCCTCCCGAGCTGCTAACGAACTGCAAAAATATGAATTGACTTGAACTGGTTGCCTGCAATTTAGGCAGTTGCAAGATCAAGGATCCCATTACGCCAGCAAAGCCTCTTTAAAGGGACAGGGAAGTTGCTCTGTCCCCTTCCTCCATCCCACCAAACCCTACAGGGGCTCCCAAAGCAGCGTCATGAAAAAAAAGATGAGGTCCTTTTTCTTTTTTTTCTCCCCTTTCCTCTTTCCAACACTCATCACACCAAGGGATGTAAAGGATGTGCAATTCCCCCACCGGCTGCTGCACACCAGGGGTTCTATGTGCCGGGAGAGATGCCACACGCCACAGCCAGGCACGTGGAGAGGTTGCCACCTATTGGCACCTCCCGGCGGGTGATGGAGGAGGAGATGGCACCGTCTGCAGCTCAGGCAGTGGGTTCCTGTCATTTGGGAGATGAAGCAGGAGATTTCAGGTCGCCTCTTATCCTGCCGAAGCCGTTAAAGGCACTATATCAAAGTACCTTTTAATTTCGAGTGCCCGGGATGACACAAGCAGGCTCCACTTGAAAAGGTGATAAGCACAAGAGGGGGATCTTAGGAGACTTTCTGAGATGAAAAGGGAGCTCACCAGCACTTCTCCCCTGCTCCACGCCACACAAAGATCTTGAAGAAAAGCACAAACCACTTCCCCCAGCACACAAGAGCTGAATGCAGCCCAAGAGATGAAGATGCCAAAAGGGACCAGTTCCTAGAATCACTGAATGGTAGGGGTTGAGAGGGACCTCTGGAGAGTATCCAGGCCAACCCCCCTAAGGCAGGATCACCCACAGCAGCTTCCCAGGATCACAATGTCCAGGTGGGTTTGGAACCTCTCTAAAGGAGGAGCCTCCACAACCTCTCTGAGCAACCTGCTCCAGGGCTCCAGCAGCCTCACACCAAAGTTTCTCCTTCAGTTCAAGTGAAGCTTCCTGGATTCTATCTTATAGTCATTGCCCCTTCTGCCACTGGCACCCCTGAAGAGGTCTCACTCATCCTCATGGCACAACTGCCTCACTCTAGGTCTTGCTGAGCATTGAGGAGATCCCTTCTTGGGCTGCTCTTCTCCAGGCTAAGCAGCCCCAAGTCTCTCAGCCTCTCCCCACAGAGATTCTCCAGTCCCTTCAGCACCCTCATGGCTCTTCAGTAGACTCTCCCTGTTCCACTTGAACTGAGGAGCCCAGAAGTGGACACAATACTCCAGATGCCTTCCCAGAGAGTCTGGGGCACCTCCATAAATCTAAGGACTCATCCACACCAGATTTTACCAAGAAAAGCTTCAACTCCTACAAAAGTGCTTGTAATAGATCAGATTTTCAGTCTCATAGCATATCAGATGGCATCCCAGGAGGAAAGAGCTTCCATGGGGCAGCCACACACACACAAAGGCTTTGAATCTTCATAGTCTGCCAATCCCAAGGCTGGGGAGACATAAACCCAGGCCGAGTGGGCATGCAAATAGCCATGCCTCATTGACCACCCCTCTCCAACACTCAATACCAAGCTATTATTCTCCTCAGAGTCAATAGCTTCCAGTCTGACACCGCTAAATCTTGCTGCTCACCTCCAGAGAAATCAATAGCTGCCTATTATTGGCCTGTAATTGTTACCAAAATTTAATCAAGGGTCAATAAAGGAAAGGAACAAGTCTATCGTAGCAGGATGAGAATTTCCAACACAAAGCTATGTCACTGACCAATTATCCACTGCTCCTGACTCCTGCTCGCCTCATTTATGACCTGGGTGGCTGCGGCGCTCAGCAGACTCCACCTCGCACTGCACAAGGGACAGAACTACCACAGCTGCCCAGACTGAGGCAAACGTCCAACCAGCTGCTGGAGAAGATGTTGAGGAAATCATAGGATTGGCCTCTAAGGTCATTGAGTCCAGCCAGCAGCCCAACACCACGGTGGCCATCAAACCGTGCGCCAAAGTGGCATGGCCACGCTCTTCCTGAGCACCTCCAGGGATGGGGACTCCACCCTTGGGCAGCCTGTGCCAATGTCTGACCACTCCTGCAGCAAACTAAAATGCAGCTGTTAGTTCTGGCCCGTGCCAGCCCACACTGGCATTTTTTGAGGAGAGGGCACCTCAGGAAGGGCTTAGAAGCAGCTGTGGAACTTCCCTGCAGCTGCCACATCCCACATTGCCACTTGGATTTGGAGGTTTTTTAACATCCATTTGGAGAGGCTCCAGCCTGGAGATCTCTCCTGACTCGTTCTCCGCTCACCCTCTGGTCTTTAAAACTGAAAATTTTAAGCCTCTCATAAATCCAGCATGTTTATTTCATGCAAAAGTCCCCATCAAGGCAGGAACTGAAGCAGCTGCGGCAAGGATTGTGCTGCAGAGGTCTAAAAAGCGTTTATCTGTGTTTATGAGAACCCTTGGGAATTTTGCTAAGGCAGCTGAGGGTCACTTTTCCTTCTCTGCTTTATCCACAGCACCTCCTCCTATTGATATCTGCTGCCTCTTGTACTTCACAGTCCATGGAACCTAAATATTCCCAACCTGCTCTATTTCCATCTGTGCATTCCCCCCCTCTTCCCCCAAGCTGTGTTTGTGCTTCAGGGTTTCATGATCTAAATGAAGCCATCCCATACAAACCCAAGGAGAGCACAAGACCACCCCCCCAAAAATTCTAACAAGACCACTCCAACCCCCACCCCACTGTAAGGTTCCATTTCATCATTCAGTGACAAACTCTGCAGGTCCCCACGCTTGCCCTTGCTGAACTTCGGGAGGTTCTCCTCTGCCCTCCATCTCCAGCCCGTCCAGGGCTGGATGGCAGCGCAGCCCCACGGGGCTCCAGCCCCTCCTCCCAGCTCCTGTGTCATCGCCAAGGATGCAGGAGTACGAGCACGCATCTCCAACCCCTCCGAAAATTGCCATCTGCAAAACACTCTGTCCCCCCTGCGGCGCAAAACAAGCAATAAATATGGAAATCCCTAAAGCTGGAGCAAACAGGGACTCTGCTGCCTCTCAGCAGCGGCGCCGGGACACGGCGGCCTGGGGAAATGAGCAGCTTCATTCCTTTGCACTGCGCTTTGATGAGTTCTTCACCGTGCCCTGTTATTGCTGCTCCACCACCCGCGGTGCCGCTGCAGGAGAGGGGTAGCAGCTGGGGGATGTGCCCAAGCAGCTTCACCTCCCCACACCTACCCTGCCGTGAGCTCCACAGACTGCCTCTTGATGGTCATCGTGTCCGACCCCCTGCTGCCCCTGGAGGCGTTCAAGAAAAGCCTGGATGGAGCTCTTGGTGCCATGCTCTAGATCATTGCACAGGGCTGAGTGATAGCTTGGACTCCATGAGCTTGGAGATCTCTTCCAACCTGGCTGATTCTACTTCTATTCTATTCTATTCTATTCTATTCTATTCTATTCTATTCTATTCTATTCTATTCTATTCTATTCTATTCTATTCTATTCTATTCTATTCC
>VWZI01012854.1:1215221-1228563 GCA_013396835.1 Psilopogon haemacephalus | reverse complement strand
TCTAGTCTAGTCTAGTCTAGTCTAGTCTAGTCTAGTCTAGTCTAGTCCATTCCACTCTATTCTAGTCTAGTCTAGTCTACTAAACACCTCCAGGGATGAGGACTCCACCACCTCCCTTCCAACCCAGGCCATCTTATCAGTCTATGACACGTCCAACAGCAAAAGCCTCAGCCCCCATCCAAAATCAGGCTAAAAAAAAAAGGAAAAATCTTCACTTTTGCAAGTCTGAGGGGAAAAGAAGAAAAAAAAGCCTTGTTTTTAATCAGACTTGAAGCATTTTGAAGTCGCCTCCAAATGCTGTCTTTAGTTTGGTTTGGTTTTTCATGGGTTTTGGGTTGGTTTTTTTTTTGCTGCTGGGCAACTGAAGCATTTCATTTGCAGGAAACAATTTCTGTTTGCTTCAGTTTTCCCCTTGCCTTTGGATTCTCTATTGCGAGATGCAATCAGAGGAGGGAAAATAAAGCAATTAAAGGAATCGCCTGGGATGCGCAGGCGGCCACGATACCAATCAGCTTCAAGAGGGTCTTGGCACCCAACCTGCACAACATTTCATTTTCTAGAGTAGGTTAGGGGTGGGTTTGGGGTTTTTTGGGGTTTTTTTTTGTTTTTTCTTTCTTTTTCCCTCTCAGTCTTCTCTTCTCCAGATTAAGCAGCCCCAGGTCCCTCAGCGTCTCCTTCCCAGGCAGTGCTGCAGTCCCCTCAGCATCCTCATAGTCCTCTGCAGGACTCTCTCCAGTAGACATTGCTTCAAGATCATTGAGTCCAACCTATCACCCAACACCTTCTAATTAACTAAACCATGGCACTAAGTGCCTCATGATGTCTGCTTTTAAACACCCCCAAGGATGGTGACTCCACCACCTCCCTGAGATGCTCCAGAGAAGCCCTAAAGTGGCAGTGCTTGCATTGCTGAGCTCCACCTCTCTGTGATGCTCTTCCTACTCATGCAACCCAAATTTATTCCCTGGAGCTTCAGGGTTAGGTCTGGTTCTTACTCAGCCTCCTGTCCTTTCCTGCCTCATCCCTACTTTTATCTCCTCCTCCTCCAGCTCCCATTTACACCGAGGATCACAGAATGGTTTGGGTCGGAAGGGACCTTAAAGATCATCTAGTTCCAACCTGCTTGCCCAGGGCAGGGACACCTTCCACTAGACCAGGCTGCTTAAAGCCCTATCCAGCCTGGCTTTGAACTCTTCCAGGGATGGGATGTCCACATCTTCTCTTGGCAAACACATCCTAAAGCACTTCCCTGCCTCTCAGTGTAAGCAGCTGCCCCAGCAGTCACCAAGCAGCTTATTTTTTAATTGTGCTGAAACTAAATTGTTATTTAAACTTCAGATCTCTCTCTTCTCCCCCAAGACCCCTCTAATTCCTCCCAGATGTTAATTAGACCGAACCACAAAGCTGCAGAAAAATCTCAGGCTGGCTGAGGCAAAAGCCCCTCAGGTTGGATCCTGACATGAAATCAATGAAGCTGTTGGTGCTGTATCTGTTTCCACCCAGGCTTTGGCCATGGGAACCTTCTGCCTACCTGCAGCACCACAAGGACACTTCCCAAAGGACCTTCATGAGCTCTGAGGTTTAACTCCCAATTTTCCATACAATTCCTAGTCTAAGCTCCACTAACTTTTAATGAGACACCACAGACTTGGCAAATCTCTTTGGGAATTTGGAGTGAAGCCTCCAAGGTGCTGCACCCTGGGTGCCTACCTTTGCCCCTACACACAGCCTACCATTTATTTTATCTTGCAGATGCTGAGGGCAGGTCTACCTGGGCACATTTGACAGCATTTTCATCTTTATTAGGAATGATATAGAATCACAGAACCATAGAGCCACAGACCTCTATGACCATCCAGTCCAACCAGCAAACCAACCCCACCATGGCCACCAAACCATGTCCCACAGTGCCATGGCCACACTCTCCTTGAACACCTCCAGGGATGGGGACTCCATCACCTCCCTGGGTAGCCTCTTCAAATTCCTGACCACTGTTGCAGCAAAGAAATAGTTCCTAACCTCCAACATAAACCTCTCCTGGCACAGTTTCAGTCCATTTCCTCTCCTGTCACCTGTTACTAGAGAGAAGAGGCCAACCCCTGCCTCACTGCAACCTCCCTGCAGGGAGCTGTAGAGAGCAATGAGCTCTGCCCTCAGCCTCCTCTTCTCCAGGCTGCACACCCCCAGCTCCCTCAGCTGCTCCTCCCCAGCCCTGTTCTTCAGACCCTTCCCCAGCTTTATTGCTCTTCTCTGGTCATGCTCCAATACCTCAATGCCCTTCTTGGAGTGAGAGGCCCAAAACTAAACCCAGCATGTGAGGGGTGGCCTCACCAGTGCCCAGGACAGGGGGACAATAAAGTGAACTGGAGCCTGCTTCCAGGGATGATGCTCTCCCACTCCAGCTGTGCTTGCATCACTCCACCATCTCAGGTTTGTCCTAAGAGTTTCTGCTACTGAATTTCTTTGTGGTTTGGATTGGGTCCTTTTTTTCCCCCCTTTTTTGCTTCAGACACTCGTCACGGTAGGTTGTGGCATTTTGGTGACTGCCTCGATAACCCTTAGGGTATGAAAGGGAATGTGAAAAGCAGCAAGCAAACACTGCTCCCCCTTCTCCTCCCCACCACAGTTCAGCAGCAGACATAACCCAGAACCAATTGATTTGTTGGCAGGGGAGAGACAGCACATGGTATTAAGAAATTATGAATTATTAGGCAGCTTTAAAAGTGGAAAAATTGATACCTACAAATCACAGGGAAAACACATTGCTAGAGCTAGGCACCAAGCCCCTGGGGACTGGCAGTGCCTTCCTAGAGTGCTGCAGCACACATCCTGGGCTGAAAACCCCAGGGAGAAGGGGGCCAGGCTGCAGTTCTGAGCCCTGTTTCCATGGCATGAGGGATGCTGCTGCCCTGATTCTCCTCCTGCTCGTGACAGCTCTTCACAAATCAAAAGTGTTCCCCATTTCTTCATCTCCTCTCCAAAGCAGTCACTCCTCTCATCTGCAGGAAGCTCATTAAACAATTCATTGAAAGCTCCTGGAACCTAGGGAGCAGGGGGAGGATTTGGCTGGCTGATGGGGCTAGGGGAGGTGTCCCTGCCCATCACAGGGAGCTTAGAATTGGATCACTGTTAAGGTTCCCTCCAACTAAAAGCCATCCAGGTCCCTTCCACCTCAACTTGCCCCCTCCCTGGAGGTGTTCTCTGGGACCCTTCCAGTCAAGAATTTCCCCCTTGTGTTGAGCTGCAACCTCCTGTGCTGCAGCTTCCATCCATTGCTCCTTGGCCTATGGCAGGGAGCAGTGAGCAGAGCCTGTCCCCCCCCCTCCTCACCCCCAGCCCTCAGATATTGATAAACATTGATTCAATCCCCTCTCAGTCATCTTTTCTGCAGCCTAAGCAGCCCCAGGTCCCTCAGCCTCTCCTCCCCAGGCAGTGCTGCAGTCCCCTCAGCATCCTCACAGCCCTCCCCTGGACCCTCTCCAGCAGATCCCTGTCCCTCTTAAACCAGGGAGCCCCAAAACTGATCTAGAAGCTTTTAACCCACTTCATTCACACCACATTACCCACACCTCCCCTGCCCCTGGGAGAAGCAGGAGTTTAACCTAATATGTATTTAAAGATTGAACCTATGTACGTATATCCAAATATCTGCCACCCAGACAGGCAGCTAATCTGCTTCCAGACACTTCCCCAATTATCCCAGGGTCTCCTGCACAGCCCATTACCCCCTCGATGGTCCTAAGTGCTGCATAAACAACTTCCTCCACTGTGTGGCTGACACTTAAGGGGACAAGTGTGAGCATATTGCAGCAGGACAGCGAATGGAGCCATAAAAGTCACAGCAACCACCTCCCCCCACTGTGAAAGTCATTATCCCTGCCACATCTGTGCTGCTTGCCCATCCTAACAACAGCTGCAAGAGCTGCACCAGCAAAAAATATCCTCCCTGCCCACACTGCTGAGGGCCTGTCTGGTGGGGGTCAGGCAAAGTTTAAGGTTTGCCCACACCAAAATCATCTTGCAAAGCTGCATCGGCAGCAAACTCCTCCCTTATCCATGTTATTGAGTTTTTGCCTGGTGGTGTCAAGCAAAATTTGGGTGTTTCCCACACCTAAATCATATTTAAAAAGCTACATCAGCAGAAAACTCTCCCTGATCCATGCTGCTCAGGTCCTGCCTGGCAGAGTCAGGCAACATTTTGGGGTTTGCCAAACCTAAAGCACCTGTAAGAGCTGCACCAGCAGAAATTTTCTCCTTATCCACACTGCTGAGGTCTTGCCTGGTGGGGTCAAGCAAAATTTGGGCTTTGCAACAACCTCCACCAGCTGCTGGAGCTCACCTGGATCACAGAATCACAAAATCACAGAACTAACCAGGCTGGAAAAGACCTCTGAGATCATTGAGTCCAGTCTAACACCTTGTAATTAACAACCCATGGCACTAAGTGCCTCATGCAGCCTCCTCTTAAACACCTCCAGGGATGGGGACTCCACCACCTCCCCTGCAGCCCATTCCAATGCCAATCACTCTGTGCACAACTTCCTCCTAACATCCAGCCTGAACCTGCCCCAGCACAGCTTGAGCCTGTGTCCCCTCACTCTGTCCCTGGGTGCCTGGCAGCAGAGCCCAACCCTAGCTGGCCACAGCCTCCTCTCATGGTGCCATGGATGCTGCATGCCCGTGCAGGCAGCCCTGTGCATGCATCTGGCCTCAGAGGTCTTTTCCAACCAAACTTCCTCTCTGACTCTATGCTCCTCACACCACAACTGAGTGTCCTGCCCTTCTGGGCATGCACTGGGGAGCTGGAGGTCAGCAGAGCTCCCCCAAGGACAGGAAGAAACTGTCTGAAGCGATGACAAGCAACAGGTTGACTTTGCTCCATCCCCACCCCAAAGCAGGGTCCTGCTCAGCACAGCAGCTCCAATCCCCCAGCTCAGGAGAGCATGGCACAGCCAGGCTGATAACCCTAATCCTCACAGCCTGCTTAATGCAACAGCCCTGCAGGGATCCCAGGAGCCCAAATCTCTACCTCCTCTGCTCAGAAATGCTGGGAAGCAACTAAACTGGGACCGACCAGACCTAACTCTTCCAGCTGGGCAGCAGCCTGAGCTTCCCCAACTGCCCACCAAGCGCCTGGCCCACACAACCAGCTCCAAACATCTCCACGTGCTTTGCCCCTTTCCCTTCCCTCCTTATTGTTTTTAAAAAGCAGCCAGGCTGTTAATTAAAAAGGCAGAAATCAATTGCCCTCATCTCCCCATCAGAAGCTCCTCTGCATGCAAGGATTAAAGCCTGCTCCTACTTTAAGTCAATTAGAGATAAGGGGAAGCTGACATTTCTACAACCAGCCTTATCAAACTGCTTGAAAACTGCTCAGATTAAAATGTAAAAAGATTATTTCTTCAGCTCTCTCTGCTTTTTCCTCCTCTTTCTTTTTTTTTTAAATCTCTCTCTCTTTTTTTTTTTTTTTCCTTTTTAATGATTATTCATAAGAAAGCTGACAATCAGTGGTGATAGTCCCAGACAGCCCTGCTCAGCCACGGAGGTCCTTAGTAATTCTCTGCCCTGCCCTGCCCTGGATGGGTGCTGGAGTGAGCATCTTGTTGAGATTTTGCAATCACAATGACCTCCCTCCCCCCTACCCCAACCCCCTCAAAAACAGAAGTGGGAGAGTAGGATGTAAAAAGGCTTCCTGGCTGCTCTCAGTTCCCATGGGTCACATCCTGACTTCCCATCCAAGCCTCCCAGAGAAAGGGTTAAAGCCCTGGTCTGGAGTAGATCCTAATGAGGCTTTGCCAAACCTAATTAGCTGCAGGCAGGGACCAAATATGAACCTAGAACAGAGGCTGAATGGTAAACAAGGCTGAGGACAGGGACAGGGACACTGCTGGCAAAGTGCAGGCTTGGCCAGCAGAGCCTGGAAGCCTCTGCTCTGAGCTGTATCTGCACAGTGGGGATGCAAACTCTGCCCTGGCATTTACCTCAGCTCATGAGCTCTGAGGCATTCCTGGGAAAGCTGGAGCTTGGAAAACAACTCAGTATTCATTTAGGTCTTCTGATGGGAAGTAACTTCCTAAGGAGGTGACAAGTGTGGTATCTCCCCTACCCATCTGTCTGTCCATCCATCCATCCACCCATCCATCCCTCCCTCCCTCCCTGCATCCATGCCCCTCTCCCTTCCTCCCTCCCCCTATCAACCAGTCCTCCCTACATCCATTCCTCCATCCATCTGTCTATCCCTCCCTAAATCCCTCCCTCCATCCATCCACCTGGGCATCCCTCCCTCCATCCTTCCCTCCCTACATGCCTCCCTCCCTCCCCTATGCAGCAATCTGCATTCCCCTCCAAAAGCAGCTTTAGGAAAGAGGAGAAGGTATTAAAGTTTCATATCAAAACTGTCTGGGGATCTTTCGGAAATACTCAAAATGTTAGAAGCAAACTGCAACAGCAACAGAGGGATTTCACTGATGTTTTTCCTCACTGAAGAAGGAAAAAAAGAGAGAGTAAAAAATAAAATCTCATTTCAGCAGCAGCTGCAGGAAGCAGAAAGCTCTTTATTGCCCACAGCAGCAGTGCCACCCTCAAAGTGCCCATGCTGAAGATCTCTATGGCACATACAACATCAGAGGTGCTCCCCAGGCTGGGCTGTACCTCTGAGATCAAGTCCAGCCTCTAAGCTACCTGCAGGACATCAGCTAAGCCATGGCCACCAAAGGCCACATCCAATCTGTTCTTAAAGACCTCCAGGGATGGCAACTCCAGCACCTACCTCCCTTGGCTGTCCATTGCAGCATCTCTACACCCATCCCTCAGTTTCTTGCACAATCCTCAGGACTGAAATCCATAAGGATTTCACTGGCTTAAAGCTGTTAAAGATTTATGAAGCCCTTGTGAAAGCTCCCACATAGGAAATATTCCAATGCCACTGCCAACGTCAACTAGAACATATTAAATCTCCATTCCAACGAAAAAAAAAAAAAGAGGAAAAGAAAAGACAAAAAAAATATAATATAAGATTATATCCCAGGAGGAAGTTTTCCCACTAGACTTCTCTATTCTTATAAACCCCATCCAGCGTCACTTAACGGCTCATAAATTCCATCTCCCATTAAGCAGACATTAAACATGTATTTAGAAAGGTTTAAACAGATCACTTGGCTTAATTTTCAGCCCTCCTTAAGGCTAAAATAAAATAAAATAAAAATTAAATTAAAAATAAAAAATAAAATAAAAGGTCATTTCAAACGTGAGAAACAAGTCCTGCCTCGAATGAAGGAGCACAGCAGACCCTGAGGTCTGCACAATCTTCAGCACAATTCCAGGCTGGGTGGGGAATGGCTGAGAGCAGCCCTGAGGAACAGGACCTGAGGGGTCTGGGTTGGTGCAAAGCTCAAGATGAGGCTGCAGTGTGAGTGCAGCCCAGACAGCAACTGTGTGCTGGGCTGCAGCAAGAGCAGCTGTGGGCAGCAGGGCAAGGGAGGGGATTGTGCCCCTTGGCTCTGCTCTCCTCACACCCCACCTGCAGCACTGTCTGCAGCTCTGCAGCCCCCAGCACAAGCAGCACATGCAAGAGTTGGAGCCAGTGCAGAGGAGGCCACCAAGATGCTCAGAGGGCTGCAGCAGCTCTGCTCTGAGCACAGGCTGAGAGAGTTGGGGCTCTGCAGCCTGGAGAGGAGAAGGCTTTGAGGTGACCTTGGAGTGGCCTTGCAGGATCTGAAGGGAGTTTCAGGAGGGCTGGGGAGGGACTATTGACAAGGGCTGGGGATGACAGGAGGAGGAGGAATGGGTTTGAAGTGGCAGAGGGGAGATGGAAACTGGATGATATGAAGAAGTTGTTTGCAGTGAGGGTGGTGAGACACTGGCACAGGTTGCCCAGGGAGATTTTGGATATCAAATGATAGGACAAGGGACAAGAGGTGCAGGCTGGAGCAGAGGAGATTCTACACAAACATGAGGAAAAGATTTTTCACTGTGAGAGTGATAGAGCCCTGGAAGAGGCTGCCCAGAGAGGTTGTGGATTCTCCTTCTCTAGAGATATTCCAAACCCACCCAGAGGAGTTCCTATGTGACCTTCTCTAGGTGGTCCTGCTCTGGCAGGAGGATTGGACTGGATGATCTTTCAAGGTCTCTTCCAACCCCTAACCTTCTGTGATTCTGTGACTTAGATGCCTTCAGCAACCTAAAAACAGGGAGTGGGTCTCAATCAGAGATGTTTGTTGGGTCAAGTATTGATTTTTTTTTTTTTTTTGTTCCATGTGTGATTTCTTGAAGACAAATACAGACACAACCTCACAAGGGTCTGATGGAGAAGTTCTCCCTGTTTGTCCTGAGCCACAGAAAGTTTGGGTTTGCTGAGAAAATCAAGGGTTTATAGCACAGTAAATAGCAGAAAAGGACACTGTGACCCTGGGAAAAAAAGCAAGTATTTGGAAGGGAACAGGAGTCAGCACAGGCATTGCTCCCACCACATTCAAGAGCTCTCCCTGTTGGGTCATGAGCAAAGTCAGACCAGAAACAGCAATCTGAGATTTTCCCATCCAATCTAAAGCCTCCACGAAGCAGCTCCTGAGCCAAGTCCCTGACTGCTGGCAGCAGGAAGCTTTCCAGTGAAGCTGGTCTGCTGGGGAGCAATTAGAGCATAAGGACATGGAGGAGAAATTAAATTAATTCCTTGGTCATCTTCACCACAGCAGGCACAGGGGAGGCTTGGCAGGATCAGAGCGGAAAGCAAAGAATTAAATGACTTGCCCTGGGACAGGGGGTGCCATTAACAAGGTGACCTCCAGCCACAGGTGGTGGAGAACCCTCAGGTCCCATTAGTCCAGCAAAACCTTCTCATCTCTACCTTAAAACCAGCTGCTGGCCCAAAGGCTGGGACCACCAGCCAGTGCTGTGTCCAACTGAAAAAAGGCAGGATGACAGATCAAACAGCTCATAGAATTAGAGAATCAGAGAACTGTTTGGGCTGGAAAAGAATTCCACAATCATTCAGTCCAACAATCAACCCAACACCACCATGGTCACTAAACCCTGTCCCAAAGAGGTGTTCTTGAACACCTCCAGGGATGGGGACTCCACCACCTCCTTGGGCAGCCTGTGCCAATCCCTGACCACTCTTGCAGCAAGGAAATAGTTCCTATAATCTCCAACCTAAACCTCCCATAGCACAATTTCAGATCATCTCCTCTCTTTCTGCCATCTGATACTAGGGAGAAGCAACCAACCTCTACCTCACTGCAACCTCCTTGCAGGGAGCTGCAGAGAGCAATGAGCTCTGCCCTCAGCCTCCTCTTCTCCAGACTAAGCACCCCCAGCTCCCTCAGCTGCTCCTCTCCAGCCCTGTTCTCCAGACCCTTCCCCAGCTTCACTGCCCTTCTCTGGACACTCTCGAGTCCCTCAGTGTCCTTGTAGTGACAGACCCAAAACTGAGCACAAGATTCAAGGTGTGGCCTCAGTGCAGAGGCACCATCACTTCCCTGCTCCTGCTGGCCACACTATTGCTGATCCAAGCCAGGATGCTGGTGACCTTCTCAGCCACCTGAGCACACTGCTGGCTCCTGCTCAGCTGCTGTTAACCAGGTCCTTTTCTGCCAGGCACTTCCCAGCCACTCTGCCCCAATCCTGTAGCCTTGCAGAACCCAGCAATTTGGCTGAGAGGTGATGAGTAACCCTCAAGCTGGCTTTCTAGACCTAATCCACTAACTGCTTCTAAAACATCCACAAAAGGCTTTTAAAGCAGGGAAAAAGCAAAAAAAAAAAAAGAAAAAAAGAAAAAAAAGCCACCCCACAACTCGATCATTATGGCATGAAGCAATCTCTGCACATCCTGCTCCTCAAATGCTCTGTGCCTTCAGCTGCAAATTCCTAGGGCTGACAAAGATAGACTATTACTGCCTAGATGAGCGTGATACAATAGGAGGAGAAGCAGACAGCTTTATTCCCGGGGAAAAAGGACAAGGGAAAAGTCAAAACATGTAAATTACCTTTGATAAGATACTCTGAGGCTTTCAAACGAGGGGGCAGAACCCGGGGGGCAAAACTCTGGAAGTGTGAATTTCCTTCACATCACAGAACCTTGCCAGGAACAATCTTTTGACCTCACTCGAATGCTTTGCGTTTTGATTCCACTGTTGGTTTATTACATAAAATAAGACAAAAAGACAAAGGCTGGGACATAACAGTGCTGCTTTTGAAAGTGGTACCGGTTGGTGATGTTCTGCAATAGCTCTGGTGGAAACAACCTCACCAGAGGCTTTGATTTCACTCTAAGGGGTGATGGAAAAACCTTCCACTGTGAACCTGCTGCCCAGAACTTTGCAGTCCTCAAAGAGGAGAAAGAGAGGAACCTCTCCATGAAATTCATCAGGAAACACTGTGCAAAGGCATGAGATGAGATTCCTCTTTTGTTAAAAAGGTATCACTCAGAAAGAAGAGTTTCAAAGAGAAGCCAAAGGATGGAGAGTGGTGAGAGCCTGGAATGGGTTACCCAGGGGAGGTGTTTGGGGCCACATCCCTGGAGGTGTTTAAGGTGAGGCTGGCTGAGGCTGTGGGCAGCCTGATCTAGGGTAGGGTGTCCCTGGGCATGGCAGGGGGGTTGGAACTGGATGATCTTTGTGGTCCTTTCCGACCCTGACTGATTCTATGACTCAGAAGAGCAATGAGAACTTCCACAGCTCCAGAGCAGAATAAAGCCACTGTGCTTCAGGAGCAGAAAAAAACACGTCTCCAAGGGGAATGTTCCTCTCCAGCCACACTCTGAGAAGCTTCTTGGCCCTTCCCCAGAGCCCCATTTCCCAGCCGGAGCACAGGGAACAGCTCCTGCAAGCCCCACTCAAGTGGCTGGGAGCGCTGCAAGTTAAAGCAGGCAAGCCCTGGTGCTGCCCTGGCAGGGTCACTGGAAGCGTGGCACTGCCTCGTCCCTTTTAATGAGTGCTAATGCTCTCCTTTCATCTCGGTGGCCGGGGGGATGCCAACACATTTATCTGTTTTATGAGTCCCAGTTCCGTTTCAAGAGGCATTTCTGTTGGACATCCAACGCTGCAATTTGCACTCGCTCCCCACGGCGAGCGGCTGAGGTTTGAAGCATCACCCAGAGAGGGATCAAACGCTACAGAAATAGCCAGGCAAAGGCACCACCACCACCACCTTCTCCTCTAGAGCCATTTATAGGGGCCAATCCCAAAGCCACTGAAGGCAACGGAAAGGCTCCTGCAGAATTCAATGGGGGTTTTGATCGAGCCCTTATTGTGCTACAAGTGAGAAATAGGTCAGGTATTTATACAGAGGCTTGAAATGTTGCGTGCCACCGCGCTGGCAGTTCGCCTTTGTTTCCGTGTCACAGGGTGGCTTTGTGCCGTGGCTCTTCAGAGCCCAGGCTGGCACCAGCCCAGCTTTCCACCTGCCCAACGTTTGGCACCGCTGCCCTGAGAGCTTTCACCTCGGCTTGTGGCATCGTAGGGTGGTAGGAGTCGGAAGGGACCTCTGGAGATCGTAGAATCATAGACTCAGAAAATGCTTTGGGTTGGAAAGGACCTTAAAGATCATCCAGTTCCAAGCTCCTCCACCGTGGGCAGAGAAACTTTCCACTAGCCCAGGTTGCTCAAGGTCTTAGAATCATAGAATCAGTGAGGGTTGGAAGGGACCACGAGGATCAGCCAGTTCCAACCCCCCTGCTACAGGCAGAGACACCTCCCACTAGAACATGGACCTGCTTCACTTTAAAGAGTGCTTGTTGCAGCTTCACCTTAAGTATATTCCCCATCAGGTTGAGCCAGAGTGGCCTGAATCACCCTGGTGTGCTTTCCAACAGGTTAAATCCACATTAAGGTGTGTGTGTGTGGAGACAAGTCTCGTGCTGTTGGCAAGACCTTCACTGCACACACCTTGAGGACACCACTGCAATCAAACCACCTGAGTCTGAATCCTGTATGACAGCTCCAGGGGGAGCTTAGAGAAGGCTCAGTGGACTTGATTTCAGTTGAAGACAGAAGTGAAATCATTGCTTCTTGCCACCAAAATGAGTTCATCCAACTCCAGTTTTAGCTTAGATGAAGCTTTGGAGTCAGAATTGTCTTGGCTGGGAAAGACCTTTGAGATCACTGAGTTCAATCATCAACCTAACACCACTAAGCCACGTCCCAAAGTGCCATGGACACACATTTCCTGAACACCTCCAGGGATGAGGACTCCATTACCTCCCCGGGCAGCCTCTTCCAATCCCTGACCATTCTTGCAGCACAGAAATTATTCCTAACCCTCTCCTGGTGCAACTCAAGTCCATTCCCTTTTGTCCTACAGCTTGTTACTCTGGAGGAAAAAAAAAACCCAAACAACAACAAACCAAACCACCAACACCCACACCTCACTCCAACCTCTTTGCAGGTGCTTCTTTATTCCTAGCAGTTTCTTTGAGTGCTGTGAAATAAATAAAAGCAAGCCTTAAGCCCTGTGAACCATTATTCATAAGCTTAAATGTATTCAGCAGGATGATTCACTTGTAAGTGGTTAATACTCTTGCTCATACACCCCGAGTAAAATACATGTCTGTTTACCAATTAGTAGGACTGCAGTCGGTTTACTCGGGGTAGTTGCCTGTTAATTATTTATAACACTTTTGCAGCACACTAATAAATGTACAGTAGCATCTCCTCTAAGAGTAATGAGACCTTAGTCTTGTGGAAACTCCCTGCAGCAGCTGTTATTAAAACTTCAGTGAAGTGAGAGCAGAAATGGAGGGAGGGAGGAAGGGAGGAAGGGAGGGTTGGAATGGTTGCATCTGCAGCAACAAGCAGCAAACTTCTACTGAACCTTTCTACAATTTTTTTTTTTTTGGGTGCTTTCAAGAGGTAAAAGAAAAATAAAAAAAAAAAAATCAATGGGTAAGAAATAGCAACAGATAAGGGTTTGGGTTTTGGTTTTGTTGGATTGGGATTTTGTTTTGTTCTGTTTTTTTTTACCAGGCCTTTTGTAGGAAAGGCTCCTGGGGAATGTGTGTCACTGTTAATGACTTGTTTTAAGCAGCCAGGGAGAGCAGGGGGGAGCAGCTCTGAGGTACACTAATGGAGCTTGAGGTAGGTGATCTTGTAGGATCAATTTGACTGCAGATAAGTCCTGCTTCTTGGCATGGGTTTTGATGAACGCTGGGCATGGCTTAAGGACGAGATAATCTGCTCAATTTATTCTTATTATTTATTTGCTAGCCTTGTGACAAAAATGAATTATGATTCTGCACAGAGCCAGAAGCAGGGATAAAGTCACCATTGGGGAAGGATGTGTCATTGTAAGAGTATCTTCTCCTTTCTTTTTTTTTTTTTTTTTATTCTTTCCCCCTGAATAAAACCAG
>VWZI01012854.1:1179659-1212884 GCA_013396835.1 Psilopogon haemacephalus | reverse complement strand
GGTTTTTTTTTTTTTTTTTTTTTTGGTTTTTCTTTTCCTTCTTCTTCACCACTCATTAATTTCACTCTGCCCAAGCGTGACAACTTCAGGAGCTTAAATTACAGGTGAAATGTCACAAATCACCCAAATCGAGGAGGACACAGCCCAAACGCTTCCTGCAGGGAACATAAATCATGTTCCCAGGGTCCAGCTCCTTTCCTCAGAGCAAAATGAATTCAAGGCAGCAGCAGTGTCTGAGCCACAGGAGGTCTGCAAGGGCTGGCAGTGCTGTTGCTTCCCCAAGGGCCAGTGAGAAGGTTGTGATGTGCCAAGCGCTTGTGCCAGCCCTGGGGACAACAGATGGGACCTCAGCCACGGCAGAACTACATTTGGACAAGCCTTAGGCAGGGTGAAGAAGTTCCTTAATGTGAGGGCAGAGGAACACTGGAACAGGTTGTCTGGGGAGGTGATGGGGGCCAAGCATGGAGATATCCAAGGTTAGGCTTGATAGGTCTCTGAGCAACCCAAGGTCCCTGTTTACTGCAGGAGGGTTGGGTGAGGTAAGTTTTAGAGATCCCTTCCAACCCAATGCATCCTGTGACTCTGTGAGATCATAGCACCACGGAACTGTCTCAGAAGGAAAAGACCTCTAAGATCATTGAATCCAACCATCAACTCAACACCACCATGGTCACTAAACCATGTCCCAAAGTGCCACGGCCACACCTTGAGTACCTGCCTGGATGGGGACTCCACCACCTCCCTGGGCAGCCTCTTCCAATCCCTGACCACTCTTGCAGCAAACAAATTCTTCCTAATCCCCAACCTAACCTTTCCCTGGCACAATTTCAGGCCATTTCCTCTCTATCCTAACACTTGCTCCTAGGGAGAAGAGACCAACCCTTACCTCACTCCAGCCTCCTTTCAGTGAGCTGCAGAGAGCAATGAGGTCTCTCCTCAGCCTCCTCTTCTCCCAGTTCCCTCAACTGCTCCTCCTATAGGTTTGGTCTCTATCCCAATGGCTCCATCGGGTCTGGCTGAGCCTGTGCTGGCTTCATGGAATAGTTATGGGGAGAAAGAAAGGTTAAAATATTTATTCCTATTAAACGCTTCAATCCAGTTCAGGTCTCTTATATATATGTATATATATATATATATATACATATATATATACACACACATATATGTATGTATATATATAAGCACCTATCATTGCAAAAGTCTTTAATTTAATTTTTATTTCCTTGGCAGCAGTGGGGAGCCTCCAGGAACACCTTAGTGTGTCAGCATTTCCTTCTGTTTATAGCTGCAGCCCAGAGGCTGCACTTCCAGAGCAGCCTGGCCAGATGTCCACACCAAATCCATAACTCTGTTTTGCATGGGGTCACTTCCACCCAGCGTGACAAAGGACATCAGCACCATTTGTTAGCAGGCAGTTGCTGTATCCTGCTTCAGCTTAACTCAGAGCTTCTCCTTGCCACTAAATGCAACCCCAAATCCATCTCCTCGGCCTTTTAATTTCCTCCCACCTCTACTCAAAATCTTGCCTAGGTTTTGCCAGCAGCACATTTTCAGAGCTGCCCTTCTGTGAGCCTTGGGGATGCAGAACTCATAATCAAATCCTCAAATCCCACCACTCCAGCCTGGACAAGACAGAGCACAGAATCCTAGAATCAGTCAGGGTTGGAAGGGAGCACAAAGATCATCCAATTCCAACCCCCTGCCATGCCCAGGGACACCCTACCCTAGAGCAGGCTGCCCACAGCCTCTGCCAGCCTGGCCAAAAACACCTCCAGGGATCTGGCCCCAAACACCTCCCTGCAGGGGCAACCCATTCCAGCCTCTCACCTCATTCTCATGCTCAGCAACTTCCTCCTCACATCCAGTCTGTATCTCCCCACCTCCAGCTTTGTTCCATTTCCCCTAGTTCTGTCACTCCCTGACAGCCTAAAAATTCTCTCCCCAGCTTTTTTGTAACCCTACTTCAGATCCTGGAAGGCCACAAGAAGGTCACCTGGGAGCCTCCTATTCTGCAGCCTGCACAGCCCCAACTCTTTCAGCCTCTCCTCATAGGTGCTGCAGCCCTCTGAGCATCCTCCTGGCCCTTCTCTGGACACACTCCAGCATGTCCAACCCTTTTTTCCCTCTGCCTAGAATAAATTCCTCTCCATATCCAACAAATTTGCACTGTTGGGTTGTTTTTCTTTTTTCCTTTCCTTCTCCTCTTATTCAATAGTGATATTTACCTCTCCAGAAGGCCATGGCCACAGCCACCACCACACACAAGCCCACAGCCTAATTTATCCAGCTCCTTTTCCTAACTCCCAACGCTCCATTATTAGGCCAACTTTAGATTTCTCTCCTAGTCAAAGGCCACAGCCCTGGTCACACCACGTTTCAGACCATTAAGAAATAAGTTAAACAACAGTAGACCCCAGAGGAAATTTGAAGCCCTCTGCTGTTAAGCTTTTGCTGCAATGAAAATTGATCTATTCATCTTCTTCTCCATTTCCCGTCAAGCAGGGGCTTTGCAGCTCCTAACAAGGCTTGGCCACGCGTGGCTCTCACAGCCACCATCTCCTCAGGCTCCCCCAGGCTCAGCTAGCCACAGTCCATCAACAAATCCTTACCCATCTTAATGAAGAAATAATAAAACAGTAGTTAGTGCACAATTATTTAACGAAGGGTCACGGTAAGGGTCAAAGGGAGGACAGGCAGGGCTATGTTTTCTCCTCCTTGCTTCTCCTCCTCCCACATGAACCCTTCTACAGGTGAGAATCATCACCACAACCTAATTTTCCATCTGCATGGGAAAGGAGCATCCCAAAAAGGAACATCCTAGATGGGAAGAAATTCTTTAGAGTGAGGGTGATGAAACACTGGAACAGGTTGCCCAGGAAGGCTGTGAATGCTCCCTCCCTGGAGGTCATCAAGGCCTTGAGCAACCTGGGCTGGTGTTAGGTGTCCCTGCCCATGGCAGAGGGGTTAGAACCAGATGACCTTTAAGGTCCCTTCCGACCCAAACTGTTCTGTGATTCTATGATTCTATCTCCACTAACTTTGCTGGGAGGAAGGGTGCAGGGGAGAGATGCAGCCTGGCAAACAGCTTTGAAGAGCTCCTTAGTCCAGGAGAGGACATCCCACCCATCCCCATCACAGCCTGCATGATTTGCATCAGTCTGAGTCCGGCTCCAGTGCTTTGGGAGCATGGAGAACTGCAGCCACTGGTCTGCAAAGCTCAGGACTTCCAGAGTTTGGGAGGATTCAGAGCAGCCTGAGCCCAGTAAGCACAAGGGCTGCCATCCCCAGCAGCTTTCTCATCCCCCCCTCCCCACACAGATGCACGCAGGAAGGACTTAGAAGCACAGCAGATGGCACCAGCTTTGCACTGAGCCTCTGCTGGAACCGGTGGCAGCTCAGAAGCCCTTCCCCGTGTGGTTCCCAGGTCCTTGGCTGCAGCAGCACCCGAGATGGCCCCACCGGGGGCACTCACCTCCTGCTCCTGCATCTCCAACTCCCCTCAAAGGGCAGCTTGCTGTTGTTTTTACTCTCCCCAAACATTTCAGTTAGCCTAGCAGAGGATATTGCCTCATCACAAATTCTGCCTCAATAAAAGGTGACATTTCCCTGCCTTCCCCTGCTCCGTGCACAACAGGATCTCATTCCCTGGTGCTGATTTACAGGCAGAACTTCTCAATTATTATTATTTTGGTTAACTGGGGAAGAGACTCTGCTACTTCAGCTGCATTCCTAAAAGGGTGATTTAAAACCTGGGGTGAGCTGCTTGCAGATGCTCACGTTTCACACAGCCACACAGAAGCACAGAAAGGGAGGGGTTGGAAGGGACCTCTGGAGTCCAATCCCCACCTGCCAAGGAAGCTTCAGCTAGAGAAGGGCACACAGGAAACCATCCAGGTGGCTCTGGAATGTCTCCAGGAATGGAGACTCCACCACCATTCTGGGCAGCCCATTCCAGTGTTCTGTCACCCTTCAATTACAGAAGTTCCTCCTCATGTTTAGATAGAAGTTCCTATGTCCAAGTTTGTGGGCATTGCCACTTGTCCTGTCACTGGGCACCACTGAACAAAGCCTGGTCCCATCCTCCTGACACCACCCTTGAGGTACTGAGCAGAACTGATGAGATCCTCACTCAGCCTTCTCCAGGATAAAAAGCCCCAAGTCATAGAATCAGTCAGGGTTGGAGGGGGACCACAAGGATCAGCCAGTTCCAATCCCCCTGCCATAGGCAGGGATACTCTACCCTAGATCAGGCTGCCCACAGCCTCTGCCAGCCTGGCTGCAAACACCTCCAGGCATGAGGCTTCCACCACCTCCCCAGGCAACCCCTGCCAGGCTCTCACCAGCCTCATGCTGAACAACTTCTTCCTAACATCCAGTCTGAATTTCCCCATTTCCAGCTTTGTTCCATCCCCCCCAGTCCTGACAGCCTAAGAAGTCCCTCCCCAGCTTTCTTGTAGCCCCCTTCAGATAGTGAAAGGCCACGACAAGGTCACCTCAGCCTTTCCTCATCACAGAGATGTCTTTGTGCCCTAACCACCTCTATAGCCTTCTGATCTACCCTCTCAAGCAGTTCCCTGTCCTTCCTGAACTTGGAAGTTCAGAACACAATCCTGGGCAACCTGCTGTGGGTCACCTTGCTTTAGCAGGGGTCTCAGACTCAACCTCTAGAGGTCCCTTCCAACCCCTACTGTTCTATGGTGCTTTGATACTGCTGCAAAACACAAAGGGTCAGGCCAGTGTCCTGCACCAATTTGCAGCTAAGGATGACAAAACCCCAGCAGGCATCCCAGGGAAATAGGTGCTGCTGAGAGAAGATAATGGAGAGCTGCTTATTTACTGGTGTCAAAAAGTGTGGAAGCAGCTGCAAGGACCCTGTGATTGCCCTGGAAAAGAATCCCTCCCCCTGGGGGCTAGGGGGAACAAAAACCAATCTGCAGCCCAGATTGGATACAGTGCTACAATATTTATGGCTCTGGCACTCGAGCTGGGAGCTGGGGAGGGGATGATGAGCATGTCCCTTGGGTGTCCAAGGGATGCTCAGATGGAGCTGGATTCCTCTGCACCTCTGCTTGCTGCCTGCTCTGCCATAGCTTCCCTAGCTGAGGGATTTATAGCAAGGACATAAATGCATCATCCTCCTATGCAATGAGTCCTATATAACTTCATCAAGGTGTCCATACACATGAAATCAGTGACAGGGATAGGACTACAAAGGCAAACCCATCTAGACTCCAATCTCCCTGCTATCTCCAGGGGTTTCTGCCTGCCCTAATGGCAGTTGCAGAGCTGTGGTGGCAGGGGAGACATATCCAGAGGCTGGAGATGGAAACAAGGTTCAAACAGCTCCTCCCCAGGTTTATTAGGGCTTGTTCATTCCCTCAAGGCCACATGGAAGCCACCAGGCATACAACTCATCACTTGTCTTGCTGAAAACAGTCACAGGGATGCTCAGTCCTGGCACACACAAGCTCAGGGAGGTCATGAGTGGAGTGAGGAGGGCAAGTCCACAATGTGGGACACAACCTGCCAGGAACAGCCAAACCAAGCCTGCCCCATCAGCCCAGCCACCAGTCTGGCCATGCTGCCCAGTCCACCAGAGGCTGTTCTCTCTGGAGAAAAGAAGGTTCTGGGGTCACCTTAGAGCAGACTACTATGTGAAGAGGGCTACAACAAAGCTTGGGTAGAACTTTTTACAAGTGTTTGTAGTGAAAGGATGAGGAGCAAAGGCTTTGAGCTGGGAGAGGAAGATTGAGACTGGAGGAAGAAACTGGCTAGAGTGAGGGTGGAGAGACACGGGCACAGGTTGCCCAGGGAGGTTGTGGATGCTCCCTGCCTGGAGGATGTTCAAGACCTGGCTGAATGAGGCCTTGAGCAACCTGGGCTAGTGGGAAGTGTCCCTGCCCATAGCAGGTGATTTTTAAGGCCCCTTCCACCCCAAACCATTCTATGAGTGTCCCAAGAGCCTGGAGAGCAGCGACAGGGAGGATCCAGCAGAATCCCCCCCAAGCATCGCCAGCGATGGCAGCTGTGGGTGGTGGCAGGCACTGCTGCCCCTCCCCTGGAGCCCCCTCCATCTGCAGGAGGATTGATGGGGCTGTCCCCGTGCCACACTGTCTCAGCCAGTGCAGAATGGCAGTTGTAAAAAATCCCATTTGCTGGCATATTAGAATCCCATTAACGCTCCCGGCGGAGGAATAACACCAGCCCTCCTGGAGGGATTAAAGGGGCTGAGGACTCAGCCTCTGCAAGTTTTATGGCCCTCTCCCCCATTTGCTGATCAAACTGACAGATATAAAGCTGCAGGCAAGGAAAGTCCTTGGCCCAGAAGGCCCAAGCCAGAAAAACCCCCAGAAAACAACCCTCTTTGTAGCACCATCAGTGCCGGTGAACAGGAGGCAGCGCTGGCAGGGGAGGTGTCTGCTGCTTTCAGGCTAATTGGAATATCTTAATGAGAGAAATTAGATGATAGGCTGTGAAAAGCAAACACTGCTGATGTCTGCTGCTCTCATAGGCTTGCTGAGATGTACAAAAGCAAGGACACAAACATAGATGAAGACGGAGTGGCTCAGGTCTGAGCTCTGTTGGCCTCTCTCCCTCTCTCTCTCTGGCTTCCAACTAACCCATTCTGCTTCTAACCTCCCTGGCTGATCCTCTCTGCTTACCTGGCATGTAAGGCAGATTCTGGGATAAGATTGGGAGGTGGGGGGGAAGGTGGAAGGGTGGTTGGGAGCCCCTCTTGGGCACTCTGATCTCTGGCAGGAGCACTGTGTTTCTCTATTACCCTTAACTTGCCTATTTCTGTCTCTAGCTGTAAATCTCTGTAATCTGTTGTCAATATCTGCTTGTACATTGTGCTGAGCTGTGAATAGAAAGCTCCAGCCCTTAACTTCCAGCCAGCTGAGTCTAGTCTGGTGAATTCATTGTCTGTGAGGGGTGGGTTACTCCCCACTATCACAGGAGGGAACGGAGCTATTCCTGCTTCATGGTATGCCAGAGCACAGCACCACTTCTTTCAGCCTGTCTCAGCAGGAGAGCTGCTGCAGCCCTTTGGTCATCTTTGTGGCCTCCTCTGGACCCCCTCCAGCACCTTTCAAACAAGCTAAATTAATTTGTCTTTAGCCCTTACCCACATGCCTGAGCAGAATAAGCACATCACCACTCTCTTAACACCCCAAACCAGCTGCAGAGACATTTCACATGCCACAGGCTCCTCCAACACACCTCCTTGCCATGTTCTTCACTTCTGCAATATGATTTCCCTCCTTTTGGTGTCCTTGGGCACACAGATGCCCATCCACAGTGAGGCTGAACACAGCATAAGGAAGAGGTTGGTTTTGTTTCCTTGCCAAGACACAAACAGGAGGTAGCACTGCACATGGATGCTCCCAGGGCAGGTGTGCTGCCTTTGGGGGCTCTTTGGGTACCATGAGGGCCTCCCTGGGGAAGAGATGACAATGTAGGGCTAGACATGACAGTCCTGGCAGACCTCCCTGGCCTGGCAAGCACAGTCTGGCTGGGGAGAATAAATAAATAATGGTGGGCTGCTTGCTCAGCATAGCTGTAAATAGTTCATGAGTTCCAGGAGATTTATTCCCCTCTTCTCGCCTTAACGAGCCCACAGCAGCCATGGAGAGCTGGGAAGGTTCATAGTTTATAGCCATGGACTGGCATTCTTGGGGGAAGGGAGGGACAGGGAGCCCTGTGCTGCATGGCAGAGAGGAGCAGGGCTCATGGGAACAGCAAGCACAGACCCAGCAGCATCGAATCCATCAAACCCAGGGGGCTCTTCAGCCTGGAGGAGAGAAGGCTCCAGGGAGACCTTACAGAAGCCTTCCAGTACCTAAAGGGAGATACAAGAGAGCTGAGGAGGGACATTAGACAAGGGTTTCTAGTGACAGGCTGAGAGGCAATGGATAGAAGAGGAGACATTTAGACTGGAGATTAGGAAGAAATTATGTCAAGTGAGGCTGGGCAGACACTGGCACAGATTGCCCAGGGAGGTTTTGGATGCTCCCTCCCTGGAGGTGTTCAAGACCAGGCTGGATGATGCCTCCTTGCTTAGGTGTCCCTGTCCATGGCAGGGATGGGTAGAACCAGCTGATCTCTAAGGTGCCTTCCAACTCAACCCATTCTATGGAGCTCTGACTTTCGAGCTCCTTACTTCATTTCCAGAGCAAGCCTGGCAAGAGAGTGCTGCAGCAGGAGGATTTCTCCCACCCTACCTCTCTCTCCCCTGGAGCCGTCTAACAAAAGAGGCAGCAAAGCCTGGCAGCTCCAGCGGGCACAGAGCCTCCTCCCAGCACAGGCAGTGCTGTAAAGGCTTTATCAATCCCTGGAGCCATCCAGCCTCCCCTGCTAGGTCTCTTTATTATGTGCCTTGACATTTCAAAGGGTTATATTTCCGCCTGTGAGAACCATCAGTCCGGCAGCACACAGTAATATATGGAGTAATAGAGTCTCAGCACAGCAGGTTTAATCTCATATTGCTGAAGCCCCTGGTGTCCTAGCTGAAGTAAGTTTGTCATTAGGAATTCCTTTCTCCCGTCTGCAAGCTTGTTTTGTTTGGGGTTATTATTTTTCCCCTAAACAGAAGAGAAACACTCGAGGATTGATTTATGACTTGCCCCTTCCTTCCCTCCCGTGCAATGCAAACCGGCGAGCTCCAGGCAGCAGGAGAGAGGAGGGCTGGAGGGAGCCCAGCGTTTGCTCACACATCCTGCCACTGCCACCACCAGCTGGGGGGCACCGTGGGGACCATCTCTTTGCAGAGCTCTTTGCAGCTTCACCCCACTTGTACTCAAAAGCCACAGAAGATTAATGATGAGCTGTAGTGGTCCACAGTGAGAGGGCTGGCACTGGAGACAGGGCAGGGGAAGGGAAAGGAACTGTGATGCTTCCATAGAATCACACAAGTGGTTTGGTGGGAAAAGCCCTCTGAAATCACCCAGTCCAACCAGCAACCCAACACCACCACAGCCACCAAACCATGGCCCAAAGTGCCATGGCCAAAGGTTTCTGAATGCCTCCAGGGGTGGGGACTCCATCACCTCCCTGGGCAGCCTCTTCAAATTCCTGACCACTTCTGCACCAAAGAAATTGTTCCTCATATCCAACCTAAACCTCCCCTGGCACAATTTCCTCACCTCCTATCACCTGGTCATAGAATCATGGAATGGTTTAGGTTGGAGGGGACCTCAAAGCTCATCCAGTTCCAACCCCCACTGTGCCACAGGCAGGGACACCTCCCACTAGAACAGGTTGCTCAAGGCCTCGTCTAACCTGGCCTTGAACACCTCCAGGGAGGGAGCAGCCACAACCTTCCTGGGCAAATACTAAGGAAAAGAGACCAGCTTGGATTCAGATGGGTCCCTTCCAACCCCTGACATCCTGTGAGCCTGTGATCCAGCCCAGCTACTCAGTGACCCCCAGTGGGTTGTGTTCCTACAGACTAAAAAGCTTCAAATTTACCTTCCAGTCTAAGCACTGGGGAGAAGATGGGAGCATGAGGCCATTTCATTTCCTCTGAGTGTCCCAATCAGCTGGGAAAGATCAGCTTCAGAGGTCAGTCTGAGCACTGCTGGTGCTGGGCTCTCACCCTGGCACCTCCATCCCAGTCACCCCAGCACTCCTGCCCTGGCACACAGCCCAGCTGCTTCTGCAAGCAGCTTCCCAACCAGATTGAAGCTCAGCACCCAGCCTGGTGCTCCCTGGTGCTTCTCTCCCTTTCCACCTGCTGCTCTGTAACTTCTGGCAGTTCAGAAGCTCCTTCAAGCCAGCCCTGCAGTGGGGCTCAGCACACATACAGCTGACAGCAGCAGCTCCCTCAGCCACCCCAAGCTACATCAGTCAAAGCCCTGGAGCCTGTCTGCAGCTGATGGCACAGCAGCAAGTCCTCTCCTACTGCCTGGGCATCCCAGCACACCTCTGTAGTGGTGACAGCCATGGAACTGCTTCAGCACAAGCCCAGAGGAAGGCTTGAACATGTGTCTCTAGATCTCTAATGTGACATGCCTTGATGGCCAGGAAGATTTTCAGACTGTAAAGCAAAAGCCAGGATTAAATCAAGAACAGCACTGGGGCTGGCAGCCTCCTGGAGCCACCTCAGGGCAAGGGGACCCACGAGACAGATGAGCTTTGTGCTCAGCTATTGGATGGCTCCAAAAGAGGGGATTGAGGTGGGGAAAGAAATCCCCAGAACAGCCCCAAATCCCCATCTCTAGAGCCTGCAGCACTGCACCCACCTCCAGCTGGAAAGCAGAAAGCCTACCAGAGCCTCCAGCTCCTCAGAGCCCTCCCAGACTCCTGGGACAGATGAGTAAGACTGAGAGGCTTTATCTCAGACCCCAAAAAGCACAGGGAAGGCAGAAAAAGAGGCAAGCAGCAGCTAAAAGAAAGGCCTCGGGCAGCCTATCCACACCTGGGACCTTGGCAATAGGCTTTAGTCTGTGGCAGGAGCTTTTCTCCTTGCTGCATTTGATTGCTTCTTTCCCCTGGAGCATGGTCATTGCTGGGATCACAGCTTCATGGAGAGACCAGATAAAAAGGTGCCAGGAATGCTGCCAAAACTCCTGGCCTTGATTCAGCTATGGGTAGCTAACATTTTCCAGCTGAAATCTCTGGCTCTGTCAGAGCAGGAGATGCTCTGGCAGGTGCCAGACAGCAAACCAGAGGACACTGACACAGAGATGCTTCACTCAGATGTTTTGGCCGTGGCAAACAAGGAGCTCAGCTGGCACCTCTGCAGTCCTCAGAAGCTCAGGGGTGCTGTGTGGGGTGACCCAGTTCCACCTGTGCAAGCAGGAGCTGACAGACATCCCCTGGGCTCATCATCATATCCCCTACCCCATTAGGATCAGACCCTGGGGCAGGTTGGGAATCCCAGAAGAGCATGGCTGGGATGCCCAGGGGAGGACACAGGCTCATGTGCTTCCCCAGGCATCAGGGCAGCCTGTCCTTGCTGCAGTAGAATGGGATCCTCTCTCCTCAGCCAATCAATCACTGCTGTATTGATTACATTTCAATTAGGGAGAATCCCATTTCACCAGTGGGCTGGGAAGGACCCAGAGAGGTAGTGACAGGGCTGGCAGCATAATTGAGCCTGCCTAAGAGTGAAAAATGTGTTTCAATCCTGAGGAACATCTCCTGCCCCATGCTGTAGCCACCAGGCCTGGGAAAACCTGCTTAAAGACTCACCAGCATAAGGAATGTTGGAATGCCAGGTTGGGAGGGACCACAGGGATCATCTGGTCCAACCTTTCTAGGTAGCAGCAGAGTTGCAATGAGCTGGCCCAGCAGCCTGGCAAGCTGAGTCTTATATCTGTCCAGTGCAGGGGAAGACAGCACTTGGGAGATGATTCCAATGTCTCACTGGAGTCCAACTGGAATCTCCCCAGCAGCAGCTTGCCCCTATCATCTCTTGCCTTTGCCATGGGACTCCTTGTCAAAAAGAAGTCTCCATCCTCCTGGGGGCCTCCCTTTATGCACTGCTCCATGGTGATAAGGCCTCCTCTAAGCCTCACCTTCTCAAGCCTGAACAAACCCAGCGTGTAGAGCTGATCCATGTCTTTCCCCACCATGAGGACAGCTTTCTACCCCACCAGGATGTTTCAGCTGCACCAGCAGCCCTTTGAGAGGCTCCAGCTCTGTCTAGAAAGCTTTCTGCAGGGATATGATTTTAGGATCAGTGGCTTTTCTCCTGCACATCTCTTGGCAGCTCATCCCAAGACAGCTGCAGCACCACAGCAAAGCATTTGCCTATATTCACTAAGACTGAGAGCAGGTACAGGGCTGGTGAGCCCAAGCTCCAGCCTACTGCAGGGTTAAAAAGCCCTTCTGGCACAGGAGGAGGCTGAAGTTTCTCCCTCTCTTTTGTCAGGTCGAATTTACTGCAACAGGAGAACATTTCAGGAGAGATTTGTCATTGTTTGTGGCGGTTTGGAAAGCTCCTAAATATGCTCCGTGCAATCGTGAATGTAAATTGAATAGAAGGAAAAGCAATTTGCCAGGCATTAAAATCCCTCTGCAGGTTCCTTTGAAATGATCGATGTCTTAAGCCACGATGTTATCTCCAGCTAACCGAGTTGGGCAACACAATCCAATCCCCCAAGTCATTGCCTTCCACAGGTAACTTATCAGCCTCTGGACCACATTCCCCCCGACCTCGGCGCAGGCAGCGCAGCGCCTGCAGAGCGCTCAGCTCCTCCGCCTCCTGCACGGCCTCTGGCACACAGCAAGGGAAGGGGGGAGGGGCAGCTTCCATCGCTGAATTTGGGGAGGAACCTGCCTGGCCTTGCTGAGCTCCCACCCAGCAGCACTGCAGCCCCAGACAGCAGAAACACAGAGCGTCAGGGGCAAAGCTCATCCAGTCCAACCCCCTCTGCCAGAGCAGCATCACCTGGACCACATCACACAGGAACACATCCAGGTGGGCAGCCTGTTCCAGGGTTCTGTCACCCTCATAGGGAAAAAATTCCACCTCGTTTAAATGAAGCTTCCTATGCCTCAGCTTCCACCATTGCCCCTGTCCCTGGGCATCACCCAGCAGAGCTGGCTCCAGCCTCCTGCCACTCACCTGCACATATTGATAACCACTACTGAGGTCACCCCAGGCTCTTCTTCTCCCAGCAGCACAGCCCCAGCTCCCTCAGGTTCTCCTCCTAACAGAGCTGTTCCATTCCCTTCAGCATCTTTGCTCTGTGGGACTCTCTCCAGCAGTTCTGAGTCCCTCTTGGACTGGGGGTCCAGAACTGGGCACAGCAGATGCAGCCTCAGCAGGGCAGAGCAGAGGAGCAGATTCATAGAATGGTTTGGGTTGGAAGGAGCCTTAAAGATCCAGTTCCAACCCAAGGGCAGGGACACTTCCCACTGGCCCATGTACATTACTCAGAGTCAGCCTCACAGAATCGTTTTGGTTGGAAAAGACCTTCAAGATCATTAAGTCCAAGCATTAACTCAGCACTGCCAGGACATGACTAAACCATGTCCCTCGGCTTTTCAGTCCCTCCAGGGATGGGGACTCCACCACTGCCCCAGGCAGCCTGGTCCAAGGATTAACAATCCCTTCACTGAAGAAATTGTTCCTCAAATCCATCCTAAACCTGCCCTGGCACAACTTGAGGCAATTTCCTCTTCTCTTATCCCTTGAGCACTGGGAGAAGAGACCAACCCCCACCTGTCTCCATCCTCCTTTCAGGGAGTTGCAGGGAGCCAGAAGGTCTCCCCTCAGCCTTCTGCACCCCCAGCTCCCTCAGCTGCTCCTCCCCAGCCCTGTTCTCCAGACCTTTCAGCAGCTCTTGGCCCTTTTCTAGACACCTCAATGTCCTTTAGGATGGGTTTGTCAGGAGGCTGCAAGGTAGCTTCCCACAGCGCTCACCGACTCAGGATGTGGCAAGGAGAGGGAGGTGCTGTTTAAGCCACCCTAGAAAGGAGCTGTGATGCTGAGCTGACAAGGAGGACCCAGGAACCAGGAGAGGAGAGACAATATCTGGTGCAGAGAGGCATCTGCCTTCCACTGTGACCGCTGCTCCCAGCCTCCTGGGGCAGGCAGCTGCAGCAGGCAGATAGGTGATGATTGCTCTGCAAGAGAAGTTTCTCCCTAATCACATCAGCTGGAGCTGGGCCTGTGCCCTGAAGCAGGCAGGGTTTGTATCTATTTCAAAGCCTTCACTTATTAAAATAAATTCACTATTAGAGCTGTGGACTGCCTGGTGCATGTATAAGCAGGAGGCCTCTGGGGAGAGGGGGGTCTGAGTCACAGAGCAAGGGTAGGAGGTGGGGAAGGAGAGGTGGCAGCAAGAAGGGATGAGGAGAGGTGCTCTGGTGAGGACACCTCTGGAATACTGTGCCCAGTTCTGGGCTCCCCAGTTCAGGAAGGACAGGGACTTGCTGGAGAGGGAACAGCAAAGGGCTACAAAGATGCTGAGGGGACTGGAACAGCTCTTATTAAAAAAAGCTGAGAGAGTTGGGGCTGTTTAGTCTGGAAAAGAACAAACTGAGAGAGGATCTCATCAATGCTGATCAGTAATTGAAGGTGGATGTCAGGAGGATGGGACCAGGCTTTGTTCAGTGGTGTCCAGTGACAGCACAAGGAGTAAGGGGCACAAACCTGAACATCAGAAGTTCCACCTAAACCTGAGGAGGAACTTCTGTAATTTAAGAGTAATGGAGCCCTGGAACAGGCTGCTCAGAGACGTGGTGGAGTCTCCATCTCCAAAGACATTCCAAACCCACCTGGATGCTTTCCTGTGCGACCTTCTCTAGATGAACCTTCCGTGGCAGAGGTCCCATCCAACCCCTATGACTTTATCCTTCTGTGTGAAAGAGTTAAAGCTGCTTCTTTCCCCCCTCCCAGCCCTGGCAGAGCTTCTCTCAATCAGTGTGTGATTGCAATCAGCAGGAAGGTGCCGTTTGCATTAAACAGAGAAAGACAGAGGAAAGAAAAAAAAAAATAAAAAATCAGGCTGTGCAATCTGCACAATTTATGTAAAAATCACAAACAACAATAAAACCCAGCTTTTTTTTTTTTTTCCCCCCTCCTCTTATTATTGTTGTCCCCAAGGACAGAGGATTGGGCTAGAGCAAAGAGCCAGCACTTGCCTGTGCCCCTGCTGCCGTACCCAAACCCTCCCTTACGTCAAGCCTTGCAATCAGCCTCCTTTACTACTAATTTTCCCTCATGTTTTTTTAATTAAATTCCCTGCTTCCCTCAAACACCAGTCAAGGAACCATCCACGTTTCCTCCAAATACCCTTGACAGCAGAGGATCAGGCAATTCGGTGGGGCACAGAGAGAGAAAAATAAAGATGCCCTGGGAAAGTCTGCGGAAGGGGCAGTGCCCGGAGCCTGCCTGCAGGAGTGCTCGGGGTCAATCGCACCTAAATTGGCCACGATGGATTTTTGCAACCTGCTCAAACCACCAGCAGCAGCAGCAGCAGCAGCAGCAGCAGCACCCAACCTGCTCGTCAGAACCTCGGGAAGAAAGGTAAAGACAATCCTGAAGATGGCACTCATGGGCTACCCTTCCCACGCCAACCAACCTCCCTTCCTGACCCTCCTGAAGCAGAGGGTGCCCAGTGCCCCGGGGCGAGATGCCTCACAGCTCCTCCAGACTCTCCAAGGTTATCCAGGTTAGCTGTGAAAATGTCCTGCCCCCTCCCTCCCTCCCCTGCCCTCCTGCAGCTGCGTTTTGGTTTCAAAGGTGGCTCCTGACAGGGGATTTGAGGCTGAAGTCCAAGGAAAAAAGGCTGAGAAACTTCTAGGAGTTACAGTGAGTGTTGTAAGAAGGCAGGGGGGGGAAAAAAAAGAGAAGAAAGATTTTCTTTCATCAACTTGACATTTGCTGCTTGCTGCTTTCACTCAGCAGCATCTCCTGTCCCTACAGCATGAGATGCAGGGGGAGCAGCTCCATTTATCCACCTGGATCCCCTGTGCCAACCTGGGACTGATTCATGACTCTGTGCTGAGACTTGATGGGAACTGGATGAAATGTGCTGGTTTTGCTCAGCGCTTGGCTTTGAGGGCTGAGGCTTGTTTGAATGAGCAGCTCAAAGGGACAGGAAAAGGGCCTTTGAAGCTCCCCCTACGGCTTGGGACTGCATGAAAAGGCCCCTGTGAGCCCTCACCAGCTTGCTAACACCCTGGCTGCTTTGTGTTGGGGATCAGTCACACCTCTGTGGAGCACTGCTGAGCCCACACAAGCTCTCACTGCTCCCCAGGGTTGCTGGTGCCAGTTACAAACCAGAGCAGCAAATGCTTTGTGCACAGCAGCCAAGACTCCAGGTGGGCTGCAGTGCCACTGGGAAGCTTTGGGCTTTCACCCTCCCCACCAATGAGCCTTTAGAAGTCATAGAACCACAGAATGGTTTGGGCAGGAAAGGACATTAAAACTTCACCCAGTTCCAACCCCACTGCCATGGGCAGGGACACCTCCCACAACGCTCATCCAACCTGGCCTTGAACACCTCCAGGGAGGGTTCCACAACCTCCCTGGGCAACCTGTCCCAGTGCCACCCCACCCTCACTGTCAAGTATTTCTTCCTGTTCTCCAGTCTCAGTCTCCCCTCTCCCAGCTCAAAGCCATTGCCCCTTATCCTGTTACTATAAGCCCTTGACGAAAGTCCTTTGCCCCTTTCAAGTACTGCTCAAAGGTCTCCTCAGAGCCTTTTGTTTTGTTTTTCACATGGATGTAGAGAACAGCCTACAAAAAAAAGCTGGGGAGGGACTTTTTAGGCTATCAGGGAGTGACAGGATGGGGAATGGAGCAAAGCTGGAGGTGGGGAGATTCAGAGCAGGAAGTTCTGCAGCATGAGAGTGGAGAGAGCCTGGAATGGGTCGCCCAGGGAGGTGGTTTGGACCCCATTTCTGGAGGTGTTTGCAGGGTGAGGCTGTGGGCAACCTGATCTAAGGTAGGGTGTCCCTGGGCATGGCAGGGGGGTTGGAACTGGCTGATCCTTGTGGTCCCTTCCAGCCCTGACTGATTCTGTGATTCTATGACCCGGGGGGGGGTAACTTGAAGCTTTTTAGGCTCATTTCTTTCTCTCTTCCAATGAGCTGTAGGTGTTGGCCCCAGGTGAAGGAAGAAGTGACAGCGTTGGGGACAGCAGACAGGGTAATATGTCAGTGAGGAAGCTTCCATTTGTAAGCAGAAGGGCTGCTGGGGCTGCTCCTGTGCTCTATGCATTATTTATGGCCCTGCCTTCATGCTGCTGTCCCCTTTATCTGCCTTCCAAGGGGCTGGGGAAGAAAATGAATCTTTGACTCAGCACTTTCATCCCAGCCAAATGAAAGAGAAATACACACAGATGGATATACAGATATCAGCCAAACCAATGGGGAGGTGACAGGGAGCTAAGCCACCCTCCCCCCAGCCCCCCCACAGCAAAGCTGCAGGTATTGAAGCTTCTCAGCAGCTTGGAAGAAAGAGATTTAGCTCCTACATAAACTGTCAGCAGCTCTTCCCCTTCTACTGACCTCTACTTCCACGTCTGTCTGTCCTTGGGTTGCAAACCCTCAGCTTTCAGAAGAGCTGAGGAAGTGCCTAGCACAGCCCAGCTGCTGCCATCAGTTAGATAAATCTGCACAATACATCAAACAAATGAAGAATTGGAGCATTGGAAGGGGCAGCCCAGAAAGGTGGTGGAGTCAGCATAGATGCCTAGAATGGGTTGGGTTGGAAGGAACCTTTGAGATCATCCAGTTCCAAACCCCCTGCCATGGGCAGGGACACCTCACACTAGCACAGGTTGCTCAAGGCCTCATTCAACCTGGCCTTGAACACCTCCAGGGAGGGGAGATCCACAGCCTCCCTGAGCAACCTGTGCCAGTGTTGAGACATCCCTGGAGGCATTCAGAAAACATGCAGACATGGCATTCTGGGATGTGCTTTAGTGAGCATGGTCGTGTTGGGTACATGGTTGGACTGGGTGGTCTTGAATGTTCAGTGATCTCCTGAAGAGCTCCACTCATTCCTAGATGCAGTTACACACACACATGTACTTAAAGCCAATTTTCCCAGCCATAAAACACTGCTGGATTTCTTTCTCCATGAAAAATTCATTCTGTCCCACAGCCATTTGAAGGAAAAAAAAACCCACAACAAACAAATAAACAAGCAACCAACCAAATAAGCAAATAAACAGACAAAATGAAGCCTTCTTGATGAAAAACATCACCCAAACCACTGCTGATGAATCCTCACCACCACACAGACACTACTTGTAGTCAGCCCTCAGCACCCTTATTGCTCCCACTGCCAGGATGCAACAACTAAGACAATAACCCAGCAAGAATTAAATAGCATTAATCAGCAGAATCATTCCCTTCCTCATCCCATCCACGTCTGCTCCAGGAACAGGGATCTGCCTGTTTGCACAAGCACCCAGCCCAAGCCCCAGCTTGCAGCGCAGCCACTGCCAGCTAATTATCACCTCTCTTCCTCTCCTGCATCCAGGCTCTTTTTATAAATAGTTCTTTTAATCAGGGCTGCTTCCCCCACCGGGAGCTGCTGAGCAGTCCCAGCACTGGTAGCAAAAGGGTGCCCCAGATCTAGTCTGGGTTATGCCAGGGAACCAAACCCTCAGGGAGCTGCACTTCCAACACACCCTCATCATTGGTTGGGTGAGCTGGATCAGGTGGTCGGGTTGGGAGAAGGTGCTTGAGCTGCCTGATCCACAATTTTCCCTCCTCACGGGACAGAGAGGTGCTCCAGCCCTTCAGTCACCTTTGTGCCCTCCAGCAGCTCCATGGAAGTGGAGCAGCTCCCACTGGAATGGGCTGCCCAGGGAGGTGGTGGAGTCCCCATCCCTGGAGGTGTTGAAGCCATTGGCTAGGGCTGGGTGATAGGCTGGGCTGGATGAGCTTCGAGGTCCCTTCCAACCTGGCTGATTCTATGATTCTATGTCCCCCTTGTGTCAAGGACCCCAGAGCTGCACACAGCACCGCAGGGGAGGTCCCAGCAGAGCGGGGCAGAGTGGCAGAATGGTTCAGGTTGGAAGGGATCTCAAAGCTCATCCTGTTCCAACCCTCCTGTGCCACAGGCAGGGACACCTCCCACTAGAACAGGTCACTCAATGCCTCATCCAACCTGGCCTTGAACACCTCCAGCCAGGGAGCAGCCACAACCTCCCCGAGCAACCCATTCCAGTATCTCACCACCCTCACTGCAAAGAACTTCCTCCTAACATCCAATCTCCCCTCGGCCAGTTTAAACCCAGAATCCCCTCTCTCCATCTGCTGCTGGCCACTCCTGGGCTGAGATGCATCCCCAGACAGGTGGAGCAGCCTGGGTGGGGTCCACTCAGCCAGAAAAGCCTTTCCTAGTGCAGAAAGCCTCCTGCACTCCCAGCACGGCACAGAGGCTGCCTGCAGCCCAGGAGGCAAAAACACTGAAATAATTGAAAAGGTAAATAAAGGAGAGGTGGTGAAGGAGAAGGTGGAGAGGTGGTGAAGGAGAAGGTGGAGAGGTGGTGAAGGAGAAGGTGGTTGGCAGCACCTTCTGCTGGTTAGGCAAGGGGAGCACTTAGCGCTACACAGACAGCAAATTAGCCTTTAATCATCGCTCGCCAGCCCTGGCACCCCCTCCCCCGTGCTGCCAGCCCCTGGGGGACTCCAGTTTGCCTCCTCTTTATTCCCCAGCTGCTTCCTTGTCTCAGATCAGCAGAGTTAGGCAAGCGTGGCAGCAGGAGACACTTCTGTGCAGCCGCCGAGAAGTTCACACTGAAAATTGATATTCGCTGCAAATTATTTTGGATGACTTAGTGGAAGGAATTAAAGTCGCAGCCGCGCTGGGGGTAGATGCCAACAGNGCACTGCCTGCCTGTCTGCCACCACCCACGGCACTGCCTGCCTGTCTGCCACCACCCACGGCACTGCCTGCCTGTCTGCCACCACCCACGGCACTGCCTGCCTGTCTGCCACCACCCACGGCACTGCCTGCCTGTCTGCCACCACCCACGGCACTGCCTGCCTGTCTGCCACCACCCACGGCACTGCCTGCCTGTCTGCCACCACCCACGGCACTGCCTGCCTGCCTGCCACCACCCACGGCACTGCCTGCCTGTCTGCCACCACCCACGGCACTGCCTGCCTGTCTGCCACCACCCACGGCACTGCCTGCCTGCCTGCCACCAGCCACGCCACTGCCTGCCTGCCTGCCTGCCACCAGCCACAGCACTGCCTGCCTGCCACCAGCCACGGTGCTGCCTCAGCCTCAGCTCTGCCGGGATGGGGATGCAGGAGCAGCTCCCAGAGGCTCTGTGCTCACTCCTGCAGTCCGCAAGGCTTTGGCAGCTCGGACACGGAGCTCGGATTCGCTGCCTGGATTTGTGGATTCGTAGAATCAGAGGATGGTTTGGGCTGGGAGAAGCATTAAAGATCATCCTGTTCCAAGCCCCCAGCCGTGGGCAGGGACACCTCCCACCAGCCCAGGTTGCTAAAGGCTTCATCCAACCTGGCCTTCAACACCTCCAGGGAGGGGGCATTCACAGCCTGCTCCAACCTCACCCTCACTAGAAAGAATTTCTTCCTCATCTCCAGTCTCAATTTCCCCTGCTCAAGCTTCAACCCATTCCCTCTCATCCTATCACCACAAACCCTCCCCAGCTCTCCTGTAGCCCCCTTCAGGCACTGGAAGGCTGCTCTAAGGTCTCCCTGGAGCCTTCTATTCTCCAGGCTGAACAGCTCCAGCTCCCTTAGCCTGTCCCCATGGGGGAGGATTCTTACAGAGCCTCCAGATTTTGGGCCTCAGCACAAGCCCTGCAAAACCAATTTGTCCCAAGGTCCTCATCCCAGGCTACTTATCCAGATTAGGGCATGGATGCTCCACTGGCATCCCATGGGGAGCAGAGAGCCAACATGAGTGCTGAGGAGGAATTCTTTNGCTACTTATCCAGATTAGGGCATGGATGCTCCACTGGCATCCCATGAGTGCTGAGGAGGAATTCTTACACTCGTGAGCTGAATTACATCTTGGTTCTCTAAGGGTGAAGCAGCCCATGGCTGGCACCCCCTTGCCTGCCCCTGCCTGCATGTGCCTGAACCCTGGGAGGGTCTGAGAGGGGTGGGAGCAGCCAGGAGAGAGCAGAGGCTCTTCTGCCTGGGCTCTCTCAGTTTTGCTGCTTGCAAAAAGCAGAGAGAATGTCACTGACTGATCTTTTCCAGCCCTTTTTAAATCTCAGCATGAAAGACTCAGGCCTTAGCAGGGGGCAGAAGCAGCACACCCCACAGAGAAGCTCTTCCCCTCGCCTGCTGGTCCTTTTGATGGTGACTTCTGTGGTGCTCCCTCACCTCCAACCCAGCAGCCCCTGTCTGTGCTGCCTCTGCTGAGGGATCCTTGTGACTCAGAGTGCCAGGGCAGGGCTTGGTGTGCCTGCCAGCAGGCTCAGCAGAGGGTTACACCGTGTCAAGAGCATTTAGGGATTGCTCTCAGGCCATGAACACTTCAGGCCAGCCCGGCTCTTGCTGCCACTCCACTGACTTTGACAGGCTTACAAGAGGGATGAACTCAATCCCTCAATCCTGGCTTTCCCTCCCACCACCTCTCTAGCCTTACATATGATGGCTTTTTGGGAAGAGGGAGTCCTCCTGCACACCCGGGGACTTCCTCAACCAGCCATCCACAATGGGCAAAACCAAGATGAGAATGTTCCTGCAGCTCCTTTCCTTGGGCTGAGGAGAGGAGCAGGTTGGCTGCAAGGTCCCCTGCCATTTCCTGTGTCCCAGGATTGCTCAGAACCCTGCCTAAGCCCTTGAGTAGCTTAAAGCATTCTCAGGGATCTGCTGCTTTACACACTGAGCCCTGCAAAGCCAAGAACAGCAAAGGACACTTGCTGAAGCCACGTCCTCACCCAGGGATGGAGCCAGCATCCCTTGAGTGAGCATGCCCAAGGGCATCACTGCCCACCAAAAGCCCCATTCAGGAGGGGATGTGAGCTCCCAGCCCTCCCTAGCACAGGACCCTGACCTAAAAGCAATCCATCTCCCATGCAGTTTGAGATGCAGGTGTCCATCAGGGAGGAGCTGTGTTTTTCTCAATGCCTGCTTGTCAGGGGTCCTCCATCCCCTCCCCACAGGGCACTCAGCCCTGCCAGGCTCTGTTTCCCCATGGTCAGGTCATGTAATAGCCTGCACATAACCACCTAAACGCTGCAAACTCTTGGAAATAAGCAGGGAAATTGGTTTCCAGGCTCCAGCAGTTTCTAAGTAATGGATGTTTAGGATAATAATAATAAAAGGGGGAAAAAAAATAAGCAACTGGCACACAAAGTGGGATTTAGAGAGGAAAAGAGGAAAAAGTGGAGCATGTCCTTGACACAAACCTCCACAAAAACCTGCAACAGCAGAGAGATAGGGAGCAGGGCCCAAGAACCACCTGCTGCAGCAAAACCTCATTTCCCTTCGCTCCCCTCACCTCCCCAGCTCCTCTCCACTTGACATTCCGCCTGGATGCAGATGTAATATATCCTGTCAGTGCAAAATTTGGGCTGAAAAATGTGGCAGCCTTCAGGGGATGTCTGGGTAGGGCTGGAGGGGCAGGAAGGGGAGCGTGCTCGCTCAGCAGGCTCCAGAGAAGGAAGGGAATTGGATATCTGGAAGGCAACAACTTTTGGCTTTCTCTCTTAGCCAAAAGGCATTGTAGGGCTGCTGCTCAAAGTGTGGGATGATTGAATTGCTTCCTCCTGTACAGCAAGATCATTTGTGTCACTTGGTTTCAGCTGCAAATGGGATATTTGCCTAAATCCATCAAGCTTTTCTTAACGCCAGGCTCATGGTTCAAGTGTATGTGATGGGCACCTCCCAGGAGCTTGTGAGCAGGCAGCAAGGCTCTGTCACCACCCTGCCCTTGCAATGGCCTGGCCTGCAATGCTGGAGCACCTCCCCTGTGGGGATAGGCTGAGAGAGTCAGGGTCATGTAGGCTGGAGAAGAGAAGCAGCCCTCCAGTACCTGAATGGGGCTACAAGAAAGCTGGGGGAGGACTTTTGACAAAGGCTTGTGGTGCTAGGATGAGAGGGAATGGCTTTGAGCTGGAAGAGGAGACAGACTGGAGATGAGGAAGAAATTCTTTGCAGTGAGGGTGGAGAGACACTGGCACAGGTTGCCCAGGAAAGTGGTGGATGCTCCCTCCCTAGAGATGTCCAAGGTCAGTTTGGATGAGGCCTTGAGCAACCTGGTCTGGTGGGAGGTGTCCCTGCCCATGGCAGGAGGGTTGGAACAAGATGATCTTTAAGGTCCTTTCCAAGCCCAAGCCTTCCACGAGTGTCTGACACCCACCAGAAGGGAGGTTTGCTCTAATTACAGCCAGAGCTTTAAGTTTCCTCATCGCCCAGCTTTGGTACAAGTGTTGTAATTCACTCAAAGAGGCTTTTTCACCCCAGTCAGCAAAATGAAGAGATTCAATTACAGCCTTTGACTGGGTCTGCTTATTGTTATTTATAATACAATGCATCCTGGCTGCTCGGCAGAGGGAGAGAGAGGGAGAGAGCTGTACAGGTGCTGAGATGTTGCTGTCTCACCGCTTAATTGAAACGCCGGCGCCTGGCTAAGATTGCTGCTCCCTACCTTTCCTGGTGCCATCTACCTGCTGCACTTCAATAGAGAGGCAACATCTCCAAAAGGACACCCATGGCAGGGGCAGAACCTCTTAATAGCCACCGACTCCTGGGCTCCCAACCCACCAGCCACAGAGCTGCCACGGGGGGAGGGTTGCAAATGAATCCTGGCAGAGTGCTTGGAGGAGAATGGCTCCTGAAGAATGGCACGGGAGGGATCCACAGCCACTGCCTCTGAATGGCTTCAGACCCTGCTGCACTTTATAAGCAAAGAGATGAATATTTTTCTTTTCACCTTTTCCTCTTTTCTTTTCTTTTTTTTTTTTTAATTCCCCTCTAGCTGCCCAGCTCCACTCCATCTGTGGTGAAGCTGTGCTACCTGAGTCCTCTCTGTCCCTGCCTCGCTATTAGGGAAGGGATGCTGAGGTGGAAAATGAACTCATTAGCTGCAGCCAGGGGCACAAAGCAGGAGCAGAAAGTGGCTTTTCCTCCTGGAGCAGGGCAGGCTTCACCAGGCTCGTGGGAAGAGATGGGCTCCATGCCAAGGACTTCACAGCTTGCCCGGATCAAGGCACCGCAGGGATAATTTTCCAGGCGTGCAGCATTCAACCCATTCAATGTGGGCAGCAAACATCTTCTCACCAACAGAAGCACAAACTCACACAGGTATTTGAGCAGTCCCTGTCTGCTCCTCACTCCCCTGTGGGATAACTCATCACCCACTCCTAGCTCCAAATATCCCAGCTTGGGAATAAATATGGGCTCACATCACCTACGCCTGCCTCCAAATACCCAAAAGAACCACTGTGAGGTAACACATCACCCAGTGCTGGCTCCAAATGCTCCAAGAGCCAAAGTGGGGCAACACAACACTTAGTCCTGGCTCAAATACCCCAGCCCAGGAACCCAAATGAGGTCACACCACCTAGTCTTGGCTCAAACACCCCATCCCAGGTACCAAAATGAGGTCACACCACCTAGTCCTGGCTCAAACACCCCAGCCCAGGTATCAAAATGACAATATAGAGAGCCTATATGATGCTTGTTGGCTTCTTCACTCTCCAGCTCCATTTGGCCCTGAGCATGACCTTTGCAAACCAGCACAGGCCCATTTCTAGCAGCTTGCCCTTTCCCAAAGAGGAAAGAAATGCAGGTGATGGTCAGGGGCAGAGGAGTGTATCAAGCAGGCTGCCAGCTCTGGCTAGCAGAGGAGTTTCCCTGCCACGCAGGCAGCAAGAGCTGGGGGAGATGCAAGCTCTGCGCAAATTTCTCTCCCCCTCCTTGGCAACTTCCTCTCTTGATCATTTCTGACAGCCCAACTTTTGTCAGCCAGACACATTTAAGGGGGAAAAAAAAAATAAATAAATCCAAACCAGCAAGTCAAAGCAAGTTGGAGATGTGCAGGGGGTGGGGTGGGGAATAAGAAGTAGGAGGAAAAGAAAGGTCCCTGGAGACAGCAGAGAATATGTAAACTTCCTTGATTTCCTCTGCCTACTCACAGCTCAGTGTGTTAACAACTAGACAGACATCTTGTATATATTTGATAAATAAGCCTCTCCATTTATTCAGGGGAGTGAATTTGTAGCTATTATGATTCAAATGGCATGACAGGTTTTGGATTGTTGGGCTTTTACTTTTCTTTCTTCTTTTTCTTGCTATTGAGTTTACAAAGGGGAGGGGAAGGAAAAAAAAAAGAAGAAGAAGAAGAAGAAGAGGAAGCAAAAAAAAAAAAAAAATCCCCCCATAAAAACTGCGAAATTCAAAGCAATTTTCTTTGGCTTTGGATCCTCACAATGTGCAGTGAGATAGAGTTAGATATATATCCCCACACTGCCCCCCCTCAAAAAAATAAATAAATAGAATACAAAAGGTAGGATTGGCTCTTCCCTGGAGACAGGAGGACCAGGGGCACAATAAATAATTTAGGAATTGCTCCCATCGCTTGATTCCGAGTGATGGATCTGGCATGTGTTGCAACACGGCACATGCTGTATTCATTACCCATTGAGCTACATTTTAATTTCTCCCTCATTAACCTTATCTGTGGCTGGGGTTGTGCATCAAGTCGAATCCTTCGGATGTCAATCAATTCATTAGGAGGTTGTTTAGTTTGTCATATGTGCTGTTATCGCTTATTAGTCTGCCACGCCGATCAATCAATCAGCAGGCGAGGCAGGAGCTGGCTGGGAAGCAGGGGTGGGCAGGGAGGCAGGCAAGGATGCAGCACATCACGGAAGGGGTTTTCCTGGAGCAGAGCCCAAGCCTTTGTGAGCAGCATTAACATTTTGCAAAGCAGAAGGGGAAAACAAAACAACAACAACAAAAAAAACCCCAACACCATGAAAAAAAAAAAAAACCAACCCAACCCTGAATAAATAAAATTAGAAGAAACTCAAATAGCCCTCGTCAGGTGCAGCTGAAAGGCACAGCTTTGATTCAGATCATTGAAGCAGACTCTAGGCATATAAAAATAATAATAATAAGGTTACTGAAGTGTTTGCCATCAGGGGCTGGAATCTTAGTAACAGAGGACATCACACCACCTGCCCACTGGCACGGAAACTCTCCCCTCCTAAGCCATTCTGCCTCTGCTTCCACCTGATATCTGCCTCCCATGGAGTTCCTCAAGCCTTCCCTGGTGTTTCCAATCGATGGAGCATCAAAGGAAGGCTCGGGGCTGGCTGGTTTTACATCCCCCTCCCCCCCCACCCCATCTTCTTGGTGTTAATGAAAGCATCATGACTGTGGAGAGGGGCTGGATTCAGGCTGGCACACCCTGTACAGGATAGAATCAGAGAATCATTTAGGCTGCAAAGGACCACTGAGATCATCCAGCTCAACCATCAGCCCAGCACCACCATGGTCACTAAAACATGGCCCCAGGTCCATGACCTCACCTTTATTGCACTATTTCAGGGATGAGGACTCCACCACCTCCCTGGGCAGCCTCTTCCAATCCTTGACCACTCTTGCAAGAAGCTAATTGTTCCTAATCTCCAACCTAAACCTCCCCGGCACAATTTCAGGCCATTTCCTTTCCTCCTGTCACCTGGTACAAGGGAGAAAGGATACTAGGATGGAGGTCCTGAGAGCACCACACACCCTCCACCAGAGCCAGCCTCACTCCTATCCATTTCTTCCCTCCAGAGAGGAAGCACAGGAGCACTTGCATGAAGATACAGCAAGTTTGGATTAATTTCCTTGCTTACCAGCAAGTCTTTGAGCAGAAACCTCCAGGTCAGCCTCAAACACCTCCATGATGAACCCAGGGCACTCATGGATCCAGGTCCTACCAAGACCTCTCCAACCACTGTGCTGAGCACCACCAGATAAAACCACCCCTTCAACCAGCTCTTGGGTGAAGCTGAGAGCCAAGGAGAGTCTAATTAACTTCTTCCTCATCAAGAAAAGAGGCAAAGGCAACCAGCCCCGGGTTGTATTTTCCACTAAATCCTTTGAAAGTTGTGCTGAGCTGCCATGGGAGTCACTTGGCTGCAGCAGAGCAGTAGGTCCAGGTCTCCCACCTCTCTCCCATGTCCTTGTCCAGCAGAGCACCCAGCACAGACACAGAGTGACAGATAAAATGCCATCCCCTGGCTCTCAAAGGCAGCCTGAGGGCACACATCCATAGGGATGCTCCAAAAACATCTCAAGGGCTCTTTGACCTTCCACAGCACAAGTGGGATGAAGAGGGTCACTCCAGCCGCCAGCCCAGCAGGCATGTTGGTGCTAGCTCTTGCTGCAGAAAGCTTTCCTTTGCCACCAGCCAAAATGTTTGCAGATGAGCAAAAGCTTCCAGAAGGCTGAGTGAAACATCCACATTTTTTAAGGGGCTGGTCTGAACCCATTAGCACATCTTAATTGCTACAGGCACGGAGGAACGCCAGACTTTCGCGCGTCTGCTGAGTCTGTCTGCCTGCTCAGGGAGAAGGGAAAACCACACAGCCCCAAATCCTGCAGCCTGGAAGTTCGCTCTCCTCCGTGCACAATCTGTCCCCAGGGCTCCTCAGCTGTTTGCAGGAGGAGGGAGGGAAAGGGAATGGAGCCAAAGCTCGTCTCCCAACCCTCCATCGTCGGGAAGCGCGACGAGCTTTGCCAAAACACAGAATCACTAAGTCATAGAATTGGTTCACTTGGAAAAGAGCTCTAAGATCCTCGGGTCCAACCAGCAACCCAACACCACTGTGCCCATTAAATCATGGATAGGATAGGATAGGATAGGATAGGATAGGATAGGATAGGATAGGATAGGATAGGATAGGATAGGATAGGATAGGATAGGATAGGATAGGATAGGGTAGAGTAGAGTAGAGTAGAGTAGAGTAGAGTAGAGTAGAGTAGAGTAGAGTAGAGTAGAGTAGAGTAGAGTAGAGTAGAGTAAGACAGGTCAGAAGAGACCTCCAAGCTCATCCAGTCCAACCTGTCCCCCAGCCCTAGCCAATGGCACTAAGTGCCCCATCAAGGCTTTGCTTGAACACCTCTAGGGATGGGGACTCCACCACCTCCCTGTGTTCAGGCTGTTCCAATGCCTGAACACTCTTGCAGCAAAGAAATCGTTCCTCATCTCCAACTTAAACCTCCCCTGGCACAATTTCAGGCCATTTCCTCTCCTTGTATCAGCTGACCCTGGAGAGAAGTGATCAACTCCCACTTCACTGCAACCAGGGAGCCATGGACAGCAACAAGGCCTCCTCTCAGCCTCTTCTCCAGAATCACTCTGCACACCCATGCCTGTGACACCATGGGGACACGGACAGGTTGCTTGAGGACAGAAAGGCTCTCCCCAGACTCAGAAGAGAAGTGACAACAGAGGGACAGCACCTCCCCAGTGGCACCCAGGCAGCCCCCACAGCAGCTGCTGGGAAAAGAAACAAACCTGGGAGGTGCTGCAGAGCATCAGTTAATTTGTACTCATGGAAATGGCCAGCCCGGGTCAGTGGCTGTCGGCAGAGGAGCTGGGAAGTGCTGCTACTTGTGATCTGTTCTTCCTCTTATTTTTTTTCTCTTCTCCCCCCTCCCCCATTTCTTTTAAGGGGATTTCATTTTAAAAAAGTCTGCCTTGATAAGGAATTTAACAGGGCAAAGTGAGATTACACCGAAGCTCAGAGCAGCTAAAAGCAGTAGCAGTGTTGCTGGGGACTCAGAGGCTGCTGCTTATCCTATCTCTCTATCATCACACATCTCCTTCTATCTAATCTATCTAGCACTGTATATACCCTTTAGCTCACCAGCTCGCCCAGCCCTTGCCCTCTATCCATCATCCACCTATTCATCAACACACATCCAGCTCTATCTACCCAGCCATCACTATAAATATCCCATCCATCCATCTCTCCCAATCTATCTCTCATCAGAGAGACCCTTTCCCTACCTGCCTCCATATATATCCACATATATATCTGTACACCCTCCCACCTTCCCCCCCCCAACCTTGTCTGTCCATCTGTCATCAGCAGAGAGCTCACCTCCTCTCCCCCATCCCTCACTGCATGTATCCTTCTATCTGCTGGCCCATCCATCACAGCTGCTGGCTGTGGTGCCTCTGCTCCATTTACTACCCTAGGGCACCTGCTAGTTTGCTGTGGATCATCAGATCCATACCCTACCGAGCAGCAAGTCCCAGTCCCCCACGTCCTGGCAGCCCTGAAGAGGAGCTGGAGTGGGGATGATGCTGGGAAAGGTGCTCTGAGTCAGACACAGAGAGAGGACAGCAGTGGTCACGCTGCTGAGCCTGCTGGGCTGTGCCGGCCCCGCAGGCATGGAAAAGGAGCAAACCCCTGGTGTGGGGAGGAGCAAATCGTGGCAGCACTTACATCACAGGTAACCAATGTGCTGAGCACCTTTTGCCAGTGGCAGGCAATGATTTAAAGGCAAAGCCTGATCCACATATTGGGGAAAAGCTTCAGTGCCCTAAATCCCCATGGGCTCTGCCCAGCCCCTTTGCAGGGCTCTGCAAGTGTGAGGGTGCTGCAGGGGGGAATGTTCCTGGTGTACAGGACAGATCTGTGTAGAATCAGAATCACAGAATGGTTTGGTTGGAAAACACCTCCAAGATCCAATCATCAGCCCAACACCACCATGCCCATTTAACCATGTCCCCAGGTGCCATGGGGCCACACATTTCTTGAGCCCCTCCAGGGATGGTGACTCCACCACCTCCCTGTACAACCTGTCTGACCAGCACCATAGCAATGGCTCCAAAATTCCACATCCCCTCTCCAAATCACATCATAACCTGCCCCTTGCCAGTGCCAGCCTGGGCACAGCACCCCCACACCGGAGCTGAATGGCATCTTCAAGGCAGGATGACTCGAGCTGGGCAGGGGAAGAGGAGGGGGAAGGAGGAAGGATGCTGCTAAGAGGCACCAGGACATAAAATTTGCCAGGGAGAAGAAAACATCCAAGCAGTGCTTAAAAACTGAAAGCTGTTACTTTAATTATGGGCTTTCTGCTTTATCACCAATAGCGTTTCTCACACATTCATCAGCAAACTTGGTAATAAATCAATCGCTGGTAGCCAGGAGCTGCAGTCTGGCTCCTTCCCTTTCTCTTCCCTGCTCCCTGCGAGCTCTCACACCATTAGTATGCAGTCCAGCACCACCAGTCTGTGCATTTCTCATCGGCTTTGGACTGGAGCTGGTATCAAGCGGATGCTCCCAGCACAGATTTCACACAGCCAGTTTTGGCTGTGGGGAAGGCAGGAGCTGGAGGAGGAGACAGCAGACGTGCCTGAGTGTCTCAGGGCACAGGCATGGACCTGGCTGCGTGTTGTGGGGGCATTTCTGTACCCGGGGGCTTGTGGGGAGGACGTGGGGATGGGGCAGCTGTGGGTATCTGTGCCCCAGGGCTGTGTGCAGGCACTGCCTGCTCCCTGCTTTGTGCCCTTGTGTGAGTGCTGGCTCTGCTGCCTGTCCCATACCCCCCAAAGCCACATCTGCAGGTCAGCTGGGACAGTGCCACATCCAGCCTGGGAGCTGCACACGAGTTCCTGGGCAGGAGGCTGCACCCCTTGGCTGTCATCACAACCCCTGGACAAGGAAAACTACACCAGAATTGAGCAGGATTCAGCACAGGGAGCCAAGGACAAGGATGATGACCTCAGCTGAGGACTGGCTGCTCCACACCTGCCTGCTCCTCAATCTGCTGCTGTCCTCTGCAGCAAAAACCTCCAGCTCTGGTGCTTAAATGTAAATGAAACCGTTCCAAACCCTTCATTTCTCCACTCCATTTTCATCTCGCTCTCACCTCTCTGCTCTTCCCAAGTCCTTTTTCCCTTCCCCTTTATTTTAGAGCTTCCAAGCTCTGCTCTCCATCAGTAATCCCTGAATGCTTGGTGGCAGAGGTTGTCCCCTCTCTGTTACCTGCCTCTTCCCATCAGTATTGCACGAGTGCTGCACAGATGTGCACAGCAGCAGCCCAGATGTGCACGATTCATCTCCAGGCTGGCAATAGAGAGGGAGCAGGTTCAGCAGTGACCCCCCCAGCACCCAGCGTCTGCTGTGCAAAACGAGGAGATGGGTCCCCTCTGATCCCTGCTGGGGTGAGTGTGCAAATCAAACTGACCTTGAATGCTAATTGGCCTTCTAATTAGCACTCTCAGCAGAGCAGCAAAGGGCTGGAGGTGTGTTTGGAGAGGAGGTAGCAGAGCTTTGGCCAGGAGGAAGAGGAGCAGCCACCCCCCACACACACCCTGCGTGTTTCTGCCTGGGTGGAAGGGCACAGCTGCATGTTTAACTATGAAAATCCCTTCCCTGAGGCTACCTCCGGGGAGCTGGAGCTAGCCTGAGAAGCTGTAACCAAGGGCTTAGAGAGAGCATCCTAAGCCTGAAGCACTGCACAACCCAACCACCCCTATCCAGAGTCCCACGTGGGAAACTCCCCCTGGATGCATTCCTGTGTGACCTGCCCTAGGTGATCCTGCTTTGGCAGGAGGGTTGGACTGAATTGTCTCTAGAGATCTCTTCTCTAGAGGTCCCTTCTCTAGAGGTCCCTTCTAACCCCTACTACTCTGTGAGTCTATAATTCCTGGGATCTCCTCCAGCCCACTCCCTGCAGAGGAGTTTGGCTCCAGCTCTCTACTCACCAACCACCTCCCTCCATCCCTCTCTTACCTTCCCACACCAGCACACACATTTCATAGACTCATAATATCAGGGAGGTTGGAAAACACCTCTAAGATCATCTGGTCCAACTGTCAACCCAACACCACCACAGCCACTAAACCACGTCCCAAAGTACCACGTCCACACATTTCTTGCACACCTGAAGGGATGGGGACTCCACCACCTCCCTGGGCAGCCTCTTCCAATCCCTGACCACTCTTGCAGCAAACAAATTGTTCCTTATCCCTGACCTAAACCTCCCCTGGTGTGACTTGAGACCGTTTCCTCTCATCCTATCACTTGATACTTGGGAGAAGAGGCCAACACTGGCCTCACTGCAGCCTCCTTTTGGGTAGCTTTAGCCTGTTATCAGGAGCTCTGGGCTTGACATTTTCATCTGCTGTTATTTACAGGAGGCCAGACCTGAGGAACTGGTCACAGGTAATTTCCCACCACTGCTGGAGCTGCTGGAGCCAGAAACCTCACTGCAGGTATCATTAATTCTGCAAATCCCCAAATCCCACCCTCCTGCCACCCCTCGTCCTGTGAAAGATGGAGACAAATGTGCTAAAACCAAAGGCAGACACAGCTCCATGGCTGTCCACTGGAGCAGGAGCTGCTCTCCTGCCTGAGATCCCCAGGCTGGATCCTGCCTGACCCAGGGGTAATCTGTTGCACAGGGAAGGAGTAAGATCCCCCATGGCATTGCTCTCCAGCAGCGAGCAGCTGAGGCAGGGAAGAGCTGAGGTCACCCCTGCTGTGGGTCCAGCAATAGAGGGACCTAAACCTGGGGCTGGTCTCGTTTCCATGCGGGGTGAAGCTGAAGAGCAGCACTTGCAGACATAAAGCCAAGCCTTGACATGCTCTCCTCTGGAAAAGAACCCACTGACGTGGAGTGATTTCAAGTACTAGAAACTGAAGGAGCTGCTTCTGTGCCAGGAGCTGCTGCTAACTGAAAACTCAGGTCACAGCTCCTCGCTGGAGCTGTTCCTGCAGAAGAGACACCTTAGCTTCCAGTTCAGACAAGCTCTGGCAGCTGTCACCACCCTCCACTGCTCATGTGGACGGTGAGGAAAGAGAGGAATTCGTGCCTGCAGCCACCAAGCTGCTGCTCTGCCCTGGCTGGCACAGCCTTGAATCCTGATGGCACTGCTAAGTCCTCATCTCTCAGGGGTGATGTCCCAGAACAGTCATCACCATTAACCAGTGTGGCAGCAGCAGGGCTGAGCTGGGCTGGGCTGGGCAGGATCAGAATCACAGCGAGATGCAGGCTGGCAAAGCCCCTCAGCATCACCAAGCCCAACCCAGAACCCTGCTCTACAAGATTCACTTTAAACCATATCCCCTAAGCACCACATCCAAACCATCCTTAAACACATCCAGTGTCGGTGACTCCACTACCTCCCTGGGCAGCTCATTCCAGTCCCTGACCACTCTCTCCAGGAAAAACTTCTTCCCAATATCCAATCTAAACCTCCCCAGCCTCAGCTTGAGGCCATTCCCCCTTGTTCTGTCTCCAATTAGCTGTGAGCAGAGCCCAGCAGCAGCCTCTCCACGATGTCCCTTCAGGTAGCTGTAAAGAGCAATGAGGTCTGCCCTCAGCCTCCTCTTCCTCACACTGACCATCCCCAGCTCCCTCAGCTGCTCTTCATCACATTTATTCCTGTCACCCTTCTCAGCATCCAGAGCAGCATGGAAACAAGGCTCCATGGAGCCCCAATGCTGGGGGCTGTGGGAGCAGGCTGAGAGCTCCCTGGCGGGCAGTGAGGGGAGCTGGCAGCACAGGCAGGGGGGAGCTGCGCTGCGCTCTCGCCAGCTGCTGCTTTCCGCTCCTGGTTGCCTCCCTGACCATCGCTGCTCTTTAATTATTTAATGTGTGTAAAATACCTCGAGACTTTGCATTGGAAGGCAGATGAACTGCACGACCTAAAATTGGTCTTTTCCATCTCAAACTCCTTGCATTTTTATCCTGGGATGAAAGGAGCTCTATTAGGCAAAGCATCAGTATTATTAGATTTCCTTGGAGCCCTAACAAACGGATATTAGATTATTACTGCAGATGCATTTCTGAGGCACTCAG
>VWZI01012854.1:1142273-1179628 GCA_013396835.1 Psilopogon haemacephalus | reverse complement strand
GGAATAAATTACAAAGAGTTAAAAAATAAAAAAAAAAAAAAGCTTCCCCCAGGAGAACAAGGTACAAAACCCCCTTCTCTTTTTTTGCCTCCCTCTCCCCATTTCTTCCAAACACGTTTGCCTCCCTCCCACTGCCTTCCACGGGGCCAGAGCTGCTTACAAGGAAAGCTCTCTGGTTGATGGGCAAACCCTTCAATCTTTGAAACATCTGAAGCAGCAAAAGCCCTTTGTAAAGACTGGCAGGAGTCAGCTGAAGAGATTTCAATGTGCAAATGGACATTAAAAAAAAAAAATATATATATATATATATGAAATCCTAAAGGAGGCAAGAGAGGGAGCGAAACGTTGGATTGATTGTTCTAAGGACAAAGGATTTGCTATTAGAGGAGATGACCTCATGGCCTGGCTCCAGCACCTACAGGTCACACCTCACAGAAAGCTGATTCTGCTTTAGGGGTGAATGGGAAAAAGCTGCAAAGTTCGGGTTTGGCTGTGCTGCTAAGGTCTCTGATAATTCCCCACATCACCACTGCCATTATGCTAACCCCTAGCAACACGGCAGGAATTGTGCTGGATGTGGAACACACAAATCCCTGCCTGGAAGCGCTCAAAGGATGAAAAGATCAAAGTTGGAAAGGGGGGGAAAAAAATAATAAAATAAACCAAGGAGAAAAGGTTTGGGCTGGGCTGCAGCAGGGCCCCAGATGCTCCTCATGGCTCAGGTCCTGGGAGGCAGTGGGACCATGCCACATCACCCCTGCCTAACTCAGCCTCTCCTGCCCTTCCAGCTCACCTTGCTTCCAGAAAGACAAAACAGTGATGTGTGCACAACCTTCCAACAGACCTGGCCCAATATCACAGCAAAGCATCAAACCCATCACTTCCTCTGTCCCCTTCCAACCCACAACCACCTCCCCAGGAGATGCTTCCACAGCTCCTCTCACTGCCCTGCTCACGCAGCAAGCTGCCAGCAGGGTCAAACCCTGAACCCAATCTCCCAATTCTTTGTGCAGGAGCTGCAGCCCAGGCTCCCTTTCCCAACGTGGCTCTATCCTGCCTCTGCAAGCCAAGCCCAGCTGCTTGGCTCATCACAAAGCACCTCCTGCCCCTCTGGTGGAGACAAAGCTGACTGCTCCAGCAAGCCCAGCTTTGTGAGTCGGCCAGATCAGCTGCCGCAACAGTGGGGAAGCAGCTCAGCTTCGGGCAGGAGCTTTCAAAAGCTTCTGTCCATGGGCAGATCCCAACCGCAGCAATCCCAGCTCTGCTCCCACCAAGGCCAGGAGCCCTGTGTGTGAGCCCTTTGCAGGGTGACTTGGAAGGTCCAACTCATCAGTGTGAGACCATCTTGGAGAGATGCCATGATCCTGTTATCCTTCCCTGTCTCTCACAAGAAGATGAAGAGGAGCTGAGGCTCAGCCCTGGAGCATGCTTAAGGGAGAGGTCTTGGGATGGGCAGGAGCCTACACAGAGTGAGCACAGACAGAGGGATTTGGCTATGTCCATGGAGGAGTTAATTAGCAAAGAGCCACAAATCCAAGAGGTAAGAGCCTCACTACTGCCCCTTCAGTGCAAGATGCTAGCACCAGCATCCAGCCATGGGGAACTGCCTGGTTGTGTGATGGGACTGAACACTGAGTGTGGGTACCAGGCACAGTACAGTTCAGATGTTAAAGAACAAAAACCACCCCCACACCACTCTGGATGATTTTAGGAGTTGCAAGGTCAATGCTCTTGGTCCTCTCTTGGGCAGAGATGCAGCCTGACCTTGTGCTGCTACTCTCTGTGTGACTGTGAAAGCACTTTCCAAGTCCACCAAGGGTCAGGCACCAGCAGCATTTCAGCTCATTTCCCAGATCCTTTCTGTACTCCAGCCAGCACCAGGGAACCTCACTGCTGAAGCCTTACAAAGCTGTGGTACCCCATTCCCTCCTGCCAGCCACACACACACAAGCCACCAGAGCAACTCCATCACCACCTTCTCTATCTCTGCTGAGGAGGAAAAGCTCTTGCAGCACATCAGTCACCCTGCACAGATTTACAATGAAGAGGAGGGAGGTTCCCCAAACATTCCAAGACCCATCTGTTCCTCCTCCCCATCACAAGCATCCTCTGAAACTGAAGCTCCCTGAACCACAGTTAGCTCCTCTGCTTTATTTATGCATTTTCCCAGCTTGAGAAGGAGGAAGAACCACTCAGTGATTCCCAAGCCCAGAGACCGTGGGAGAGGTGAGACAACACTGAGACATGGGATGGGGACAGACCTTCCCTTCCAGCACCTTCCTTCAGGTGCTAGCAGGCAGGTCAGCACCCTGATGGAGGCAAGATCATAGAATTAGAAAATGGTTTAGGTTGGAGGGGACCTCAAAGCTCATCCAGTCCCAACCCCCTGCCATAGTCAGGGACACCTCCTACTAGAACAGGTCACTCAAGGCCACATCCATCCTGGCCTTGAACACCTCCAGGGAGGGAGCAGCCACAACCTCCCTGGGCAACCTGTGCCAGTGTCTCACCACCCTCACTCCAAACAACTTCTTCCTAACATCCAGTTTCAATCTCCCCTCTGCCAGTTCAAACCCATTCCTCCTCCTCCTGTCATGACAAGACCTTGTCAATAGTCCCTCCTCAGCCCTCCTGCAGGCCCCCTTCAGATACTAGAAGGCTACTCTAAGGTCTCCTGGCAGCCTTCTCTTCTCCAGGCTGCAGAGCCCCAACTCTCTCGGTCTGTCTTCAGAGATGTGGGAGGAGAAGGGCCCCTCTGCACAGGGCTGTTGGACAAGGCATTTCTTGGTCTTTTCTAGTTGTTTGCATCACCTGGGCTGTGCTCCATGCACCAGCCCTGCTGCAGCTCTCCTGTGGTGGCCATTTAAAGGACACAAGCAAGCAGTTACCAAAAATGGCTGGCAGCAAGGACAGAAGGGCACTGGGACACGTGTCCTGCTCTGATTTCTTCACCACTGATCTCTCTCCATCACCCTGGCTGTGCATTAGCAGCCACCTTTGCCCCTTGTGCTGGGTCGAGGACCACATCTCTGAAATGAGGAGGCAGGACTGGCAAGTTCTGATCTTGACTCTGCCCACAGCAATGCCTGGCAGCTCACAGGAGCTCCTGCATCTGCAAGGGGCACCAACTGCTTACACCCCAGCATCTGAGACCCTCAGGCCCTCTGGGGTTTCTCCAGAACACTCTGCTAAGGAGGAAAGCCCTCGTGAAGCACCACAGCTCACTGCTCTGGCCAGGGCTCACCTCAGCAAAGTTCACTGTAAAGGCAGCCAGAGCAGAAGGCAGCTGGCAGAGCTCTCTGGGAAAGCCAATTCCCACCATAAAGAGCTGATAGGATTTCCATGTGGAAGGGGGCAAAGAGGGACAGGGGTGAAGGAACCTAATTAAAAATACAGGCCAGGTGGAGAGCAGCTTGAGAGCAGTCTCAAGGCAAAAAACTTGAGGGTGTCAGTTGGTGACAGCTCCCCAGAGGCCAGCACTGGTTACTGGCACCCCAGAGCCAGAGCAGGGAGAGCAGCAGCACAGGGAGCAGATTCTGCTCCTCTGCTCTGCTCATACCTCACTGCCTCTAGCTGTGAGGCTCTCAGCACAAGGATATGGAACTGTTGGAGAGGATCCAGAGGAGGTCATGAAGATGATCAGAGGGCTGGAGAACCTCCCCTATGGGGACAGGCTTGGGAGAGTTGGGGCTGTTCAGCCTGGAGAAGGCTCCAGGGAGACCTCAGAGCAGCCTTCCAGCACCTGAAGGGGGCTACAGGAAAGCTAGGGAGGGAGTTTTGACAAGAGCTGGGAGTGCCAGGAGAAGGGGCAATGGCTTTGAGCTGGAAGAGGGGAGACTGAGACTGGAGATGAGGAAGAAATTCTTCACCGTTGAGAGTGGTGAGACACTGGCACAGGATGCCCAGGGAGGTCGTGGATGCTCCCTGCCTGGAGGTGTTAAAGGCCAGGATGAATGAGACCCTGAGCAACCTAAGCTAGTGTTAGGTGTCCAAGGCAGGGGGGTTGGAACTGGTTGGAACCCAAACCATTCCCTGACTCTCTGAGCCCAGCCTGTCCCCTGCAACCCCTCTGCCGGCGCTGACCTGCGGCTCCGTCGCTGGCGCCTGCCGAGCGAAACCTTCCCCGCTCCACGCCGAGAGCTGCAGTCTAATAATATCCCAGCTGCACCCCTCCCTTCCCTTCCCAAGCCCCCTTTCTCCAGCCCTCCCCCCACCCAATTACCGAGCCTGACATTATCCCTCATCTCCCCTTTGTGTCGGCGAGAATCCAAATGCAGACGCCGGGAAATTAATAATAATTGTTGTGTCAAAAAGCGGGATGTAATCAGGATGCGGCGTGGAAGCTAATACAAACACAAACAAATGGCATTTATCCTCCCCAAAGATCCCTCCCCTCCCTTCCCCCAGGGCCGCTGATGATAATACTCATGGAAGAGATGAATCAGTGCTAATATAGGGATTAGGAATGGATCCCAAAGCCCAGCCCGGGCTGCAATCAAAAGGAGCGCTCTTAATTGAAATTAGAGCTGGGATTTCGGGGCCTCTGCAGAGATGGGTTAAGCCCATCGGGGCTAAACAGAAGGGGGAAATAAAAATAGCATCTTTATTGGAGAGCAAGGAGGTGGGCAAGGAGGGATGGAAAAGGAAAAAAGGAGAGAGAAAGGAAAGCTCCTCTGCAGCTCTGCCACACCTGCTTGTCACAGCCTGGCTGCTGAGCCTGGGGTCTGTCCCAGCGCCGGCTCCTGCGGGCAGGGCACAGACAATGCTCTGCCACTTCTCACGCTGCCTTCTCTGCCCCTATTCAGCTCCAGCCCGGGTTCAGAAAGGATGTTTCAAGATCAAACCCTGCCTCCCGCACTCTGATCAAACCCAGGGTGAGCTGAGCTCGGGGTCCTCTTCCCTACCCTCTCCTCAAACAGTTCACAGCTCCACAAGCAGAAGCTGCTCTTGGCCCCGGTGCTGGTGCTAGCAAAGAGAAGTGCCCTCGCTTTTATTCCTTTTATTCGGCACCTGAGGTACAAAAAGTGAGGGAGAGGCCACCGGAAACCAGGCACAAATCTTGCTTTTATTGCTGCTTCAACCCCTGCATCCCTCATCAGGCTGGGACCTGGGGTTGTACAGCCTGGAGAAAAAGAGGCTGAGGGGAGACCTTAGGGCTCTCTACAGCTCCCCAAAAGGAGTCTGGAGGAAGGAAGGCTCAGTCTCTTCTCTTGAGCAACTAGCAAAGGATGGGAGCAAACAGCCTCAGATTGTACCAGGGCAAGTGTGAGCTGGACATCAGGAACTGTTTCTTTGCTGCCAGAGTAGTCAGGGATTGGAAGAGGCTGCCTAGGGAGGTGGTGGAGTCCTCATCCCTGGAGGTGTGAAAGAAATGTGTGGCCACAGCACTTTGGGACATGGTTTAATGGCCATGGTCACTTGAAGGTTGGACTTGATGATCTTAAAAGTCCCTTCCAACTAAACAGTTCTATGATTCTAAGTCCATCCAGCAGCCCAACACTGCCATGGCCACTACACCACGTCTCAAAGTGCCATGGCCACGCATTTCTTGAACACCTTCAGGTGACTCCAGCACCTCTCTGGACAGCCTCTCCCAATTCCTGACCACCCTTGCAGTAAAGAATTTTTTTCCTTGATGATCTTGAAGATCTTTTCCAACGTTAATAATTCTGTGATATCCTAAGCAGCTGAAAGACAACTTCACCTCCTGCTGGCTCATCCCACCAAAGAACCCCCAAGCTAAGCACACTTGAACATCTGCCATCCATTCTGAGGGGCTGAATTCCTCCTAAATCCCAGTGCCAGGCAAAAGGGAGGCTTAGGAGCCAGCTATTTGCTGGCAGCATCTCACTTTCTTTCCTTCCAAAGGAACTGTGCCGACTGCCTCCTCTCACCTTCTCCCTCCCAGCTCTGTGCATCACCTTGAGTGATCCCTCCCCGTGGATGTTACTCAAAGGAGTCTCACACACATGAGAAGCGGAAAATAGGATCCAGCCACGGTTTAGTCCCACAAGCCTATTAGCAATCCCTCTGCTTTAATTCCAAATTAGACTTTACTTCTAAAAACAGAGTTTTTAAAAAATTCTTGGCTCAGGAATGGTGCCACAGTCTGTGCCTTTCACTAGCAAATATGAACCTCGACTGGAAACAAGCTCAAAAATACATCAGGCAGCTCCAGACACTCCCACTCCCAGCAAAGCTGGGATTTGGCTTTGACCTTCATCCATCTCACCTCACCTCCAACCTTCCCTGCTCCCTGCCCAGGGCTCTTTTCCACTATGGCCAGTGACAGCTCAAGGGGCAATGGGTACAAACTAGACCATAGGAGGTTCCACTTGAACTTAAGGAGAAACTTCTTTGCTGTGAGGGTGCTGGAGCCCTAGAGTAGGCTGCCCAGAGAGGTTGTGGAGCCTCCTTCTCTGGAGACTTTCAAACCCCATCTGGACAGCTTCCTGTGCAACCTGCCCTAGGTGAACCTGTGTTAGCAGGGAGGCTGGACAAGATGGTCTCCTGAAGTCCTTCCAGGCCCCAGCATTCTGTGACTGTGGAAATCACACTCCCAGAGTTCAGAGGCAGAGAAAACTCTGTGGAGCTGCCTGCAAGCCTGTGCAGACTCAATTCATCAGCTAGGCAGCTGCAGGTCTTTCAGGGCAACCCAAGGGGTTGCAGGTCAAGAGAGACTCAGTCAAGTATGGCCGGTTGGAGATGACTTAGATGCATCCATATTCCCTGTCTGAACTTTGTGTCTCTCTGCAGTGTCCTTCTCCAGCAAAAGCTGGCACAGAAACAAACATGAGTGCATTCAGAAAAAACAAATGCTGCTGCTGCTCACCCCAGCTGCATCGCTCGAGGATGATGCTGTGGATTTTACAAGCCTCCTTCCATCCCAGCCAGACTTTGATTTATCCCCTCAAGCTGCAGAAAGCTTTGCAGACGCCCAGCTGACTTAGACAGTTGCAATGACCAAGAATTTCAGGCAGGGAGCTGGTTCCACAGAGAGCAGAGGTTTGAAGCCCACCCATAAAATTCCTCCGTACAGCTAATTAGGAGTGCACCAGTGATCCACTGAGGACACCTTCGGATTAGCCTCGAGATTAGATTTAGGGAGCAGCTCCCAGCAGTGAGGAGCCTGGCTCATCATCAACTGAGCCACTGAACCCATAGCAGGTCTAGAGCCTGGTCCAGAGCTAAACCAATTATAACCGCAGGCACTACCTAGAAATTGAGCACCTTGGCACAGAAGCACAGAGTGAACCAGGTGGGAAAAGACCTCTGAGATCATCGAGTCCAATCTATCACCTAACCCTATGCAATCAAATTAGTTGCAGTGAGGGGGATGAGACACTGGAACAGGTTGCCCAGGGAGGCTGTGGCAGTGTTCAAGGCCAGGTTGGATGAGACCTTGAGCAACCTGTGCCAGTGGGAGGTGTCCCTGCCCATGGCAGGGGGGTTGGAACTGGATGATCTTTAAAGTCTCTTCCAGCCCAACCCATTCTATGAGTCTATGAATCTTAAAGATCTTTTCCAGCCAATTCTACAATTCTGCTTTCTGGGCCAACACAGAAATCTGATTCCTCCCTCAGAAACAGAAGTTGATGCCTCTAAACAAACCCATGTAAGGATGATAAGAAGGATGCTTTGGCACCATCTCTCTCCTTGCTACACACGGGCTGGACATCAGCCTCCACACCCTAGAGCAAGAGCCTGAGCAGGAGAGCAAAGACTTGGTGAAGTTCTTGTCCCTCCTGCCACCTCTAAACACTCACTTTATTCCCAGGCTGATTTTCCTGCCTGCAAAGCACATGTCCACACTGTCAGCATCCTGAGACTGGACAATCTCCAGCTCCTCCTCCCTGCTGCACCATTCCCTTGCCCAGACAGAGCTGTTCCTGCTTGATCCCTCTCCTAATAACAAATTACAACAGCAACAGAGGAGCAGGAGGAGTACAAGCCTGGGGGATCCTCGGCAAATCCTGCAGTGAAGAGGATGAGCCTGGGGGTTCCTCAGCCAACCCTGCAGTGAAGAGGATGAGCCTGTGGGTCCCTTGGCCAACCCTGCAGTGAAGAGGATGAGCCTGTGGGTTCCTCAGCTAACCCTGCAGTGAAGAGGATGAGCCTGTGGGTTCCTTGGCCAAACCTGAAGCCACAGTGAGGCTCGGGGCTGGATCATGGATTGTTGGGAGCAGGAAAATTCATTCATATGAATTTGGAATATAATACCTGACACAAGATGTATCACTGCTGCCACGCTGCAATCCCAGATAAGGACACAGCAGTAACAGATGGAGGAACAAGGCACTTATCTTGTTAGCTGATGGATTTATCTCTCCTTCCCCCCCACCCCCTTCCCTACACATTCCATAGTGTGCAGAGAGCCTGGTTCCTCGGCAGAGCAGCATATGGAGCACGAATTGATTTCTTCCTAACACCCCCTCCACACTTTAATTCAATAAGAGCTGGAGTGGCGGATAAACAGCTTGTTGTGCTAGGAAAATTTCAAAACAGTCAAGAAAATGTCAAACTGTCTTTTTTATGAGTGCCTTTTTTTTTTTTCCCTCCTCCTTTTTTTTTTTTTCCCCCCCTTTTCCCTTTTCATTTCTTTCTTTCTTTTTTTCCCCTCCCTCCACCTCGGCTGCTCAGCAGAGTGGCTGGTGGTGAGTTCCTGGGTGTCTGGAGAGAGCCATCCTGCCCTGGCTGTGGGCAGGAGAGCTTCTTCTGTCAGGCCAGCCCATGGCAGGAGGTGGCTTTGGTCCCATCCTTGCATAGAAGCTGGGAACAGAGTGGCTCTGGGTAAAAGATTAGGCAGATGGTTTCATCTGGCAGCTCCCTTAATCTCATTACTGGAGCTGGTGGAAGTTTTTAATGTGATCTCTCTTCCCTCCTCTACCCTCACCCCATTCAAAAATGGTTTTTTTTTTTTCTTTCCCCTCCTCCCCTCCTCAAAAAAGGAGACATATTTCTGGGGTGAATTCTTTTGTCAGGTATGAATAAAAACTTTAAGAAAAGCACATTCCATTTTAGGTCTCCTCTCCCTCTCTTTCACTGCTTTATTTTGGCTCTGAAAAGAAGGAATTAATAGAAAGAAGGGGGGGAGAGGAAAAGCACAATTACACAGGGTGGTTTTTTTATGGATCTGGCTTAAAAATATGGAGCATTTTGGAAGTACCAGGGATGTGCTTCTGAACACCAAGTGCCACCTCACATGCCCATGCCCTGCAGAGCCCTGGGCAATGTCACCTTTGCTGGCAGCCTAAGCAGAGGCAATGTCTGTGGTGAGATATTTCACTCAGGGACGTGGGGACCCAAGCCCAAGTGGACAACAACAGAACCAGCAGCTCAAGAGGTCCTGCAGGCCTCTCCCAAGCACCTTGCCCCTGCTATTCCCCATGCAGGTGTCCATTTCTTTGCACCCTGCACATCAGCCAAGAGCCTTAATCTCCTCCACCAACCCATTGCCCCCTTCCTTCCCAGCTCTCCTGCCAGAGCTTGCTCTCCTGAAGGCTTTTAGCAGGGTAAAAGCATTCCTGCTTTTTCTCCCTGGCCATGCATCCTCTTCACAACTCACTTCCTCAGAGCCTCTCTGCTCTGAGGGACCACTACAGCCCCAAAGCTCATCCTGGGCCCACACATGCCCTGAGCCATCCTTGGTCCACTGGAAGCAGTTCCCAGTGCTGGTGCAAACTACCTCTGAGATGGTTTGGAGGAGGTGTCAGAGGAATGAGGCCCAGTCCAAGAGTCTGCTTTTACATGTTGCTAAAAATCAACATGAGCAGGAGGGAAGAAGAGGGAAATGTGGTCCCAGAACCAGCCCTAAACCTCATGGGTTCTCAACCAGCTTACTCAACTGAGTAAGGATGATTTTAGAAGCTGCTTTGTTTCCTTCAAAACTTCTCCTCCCCAGTCTCTACACTGCTGCAGGACCAACTGCTGCTCAGATGTGCCAAGGATGCACCCATGCTTTGGTGCCAGCAGTGGCCTCAGCACGCTGGTCAGCATGGGACACCAGCACCAGCTTATCCCACAGTGCTACTAACTGCTGCTGTGGCCAGGCAAGGGCCTGGTATCTGCAAACCCCAATGCAGGACAGCATCACCTGCTGGGGAGCAGAAATCAAGGCTGCCAGGAAGCCGCGGGGTGGGCAGCAGGGTGTGCTCAGCAGAGTGTGCTCAGGGTTGCACATCCCTGCAGGGTGAGCATGCAGGACGCTGCTGTTCACATCCCCGCAGCAGCTCGGGGCAGGCACTCACTGCCCAGCACAGGCTGGGATTATTTTGGGGGGAGAACAGACCCACAGGAACGTGTCCAAAGAAGGAGGGCTCCATCCTATCGCTTTCCACCTGCCTGCTGTCAGCTCGCTGCTGGGCTAGAAGAGGAAAGCCATCTCCCCACCCCCTCTGCAGCAGAGCAGTGCAGAAGGCTGCAGGATCCTGCAGGCAGCCAAAGTGTTTAGCATGCAGGGGAGAGAGCTGAGCAAAAGCCCTGCCTTGTGCCACAGTGCACAGGGGCTGCCGAGGAGCTGGCCAGGAGATGCAGAATGCTGCTGCAAAGAGTGGGGCAGGAGGTCAATTTGCAGCTCTCCGGGTTGCAAAGCAGGGCTGGGGTTTGGCACCTAAGCTCTGCCTTCCTCAGTTTCCCTCTGCAAAGCAGCAGGGACAGCTGTGAGCAGTGGGGTGATGCTGGGATCCCACCAATCCTCTTGCTACAGCCCCAGATTCTCAGGCAGAGGCACCACAGAATCCCAGCACGGTGGGAGCTGGAAGGGACCTCTGGGGATCACCCAGCCCAACCCCACTGCTCAAGCACCCATAGCAGCTTGCCCAGGCTCACAATGGCCAGGTGGGTTTGGAATCTCTCTGGGCAGCCTGCTCCAGGCCTCCAGCACTCTCACACCAAAGAAGTTTCTCCTCCTGTTCAGATGGAACCTCCTGGGTTCCAGTTTGTGCCCCTTGCCCTGCCACTGGGCACCACTGAGAAGAGTCTGGCCCCATGCTCTTGCCCCCAATCCTTCACATATTGATCCACATTGAGGGACTCATCTCTCTTCTCCAGGGGCTGCATCTCTTTGCACAATCCTTTCCTTCCCAGCTGCAGCCCTGCCATCTCTCACCAGGGACCCACAAACCCCTACCAGCAGCAGCAGCAGCACCCATGGGTGATGCATCCAGGCCTGCACCCAGCCCATTCCACAGCTCCCAGCCCAGCACTGAGCTGCACTCCGCAGCCAAGGATGCAAAGCTCTTCTTGAGAGCATCTTGTTTTCTCTCTTTTTTTTTCCTTCCCTCCTTTCTCATGAGGTTAAAGAGCTAAAGACCAACTCCAAGACAGATAATAGAGTGACAGTGGCTCATAAAAAAGCAGCTGAAGCTTTGGAGAAAGCTGCCATACGCTGCATTAGGGATTTCTGTCGCAGCAGCTGGGAGTAACAGTGACCCTCTGAACTCAATTTGCTCCATGGCTTTCAAATGAAGGAAAGCCTTTGGACTGTCAAACTCCTCCTTCAGCTTCCAAGGAGAGCTGCAGTCTCCAGTATGAGCTTACCCTAAAGTCATCCTGCTTGGTTCCTGCCTGGGGTGGAGGTGGCACCCCCAAAGCCTGCAGGGATGAGGTGGAAAAGGGAGTGCAGGCTACTGGAGGTCACCTAACATCCCGTCTCAATCTCCCCATTTCCAGCTTTGTTCCATTCCCCCCGTCCTATCCCTATCTGACATCCTAAGAAGTCCCTCCCCAGCTTTCTTGTAGCCCCCTTCAGATACTGAAAGGGCACAATAAGGTCACCTGAGAGCCTTCTACTCTCCAGACTGCACAGCCCCAACTCTCTCAGCCCCTCCTCCCAGCAGAGCAGCTCCAGCCCTCTGCTCATCCTGGTGGCCCTTCTCTGGACACCTTCCAGCACATTCATATCACTCTTGCAACAGGGGCTCCAGAACTGGATGCCCACAGTTTGAACAAGAACCTTGAGGTCACCAAGATGACAGCAAATTGCCTCCTGTCCTCAGCTGGAGCAGGACACAGCCAGGAGAACCTTCCAGCTTAAAACCAGAATCATAGAAGAGTTTGGCTTAACCTTAAAGGTTGTGTAGTTCCAAAGTCTCTGCAGGGACACCTAACAGCAGCCCAGGTCACTCGAGGCCTCATCCAACCTGGCCTTGAACACCTCCAAGGAAGACACATCCACAACCTCCCTGGGAAGCCTATTCCAGTGTCTCCCCACCCTCACTCCACAGAATTTCCTCCCAACATCTCCCTCCTCTCCCAGCTTTATGCATTCCAAAGTGGCACCAACCCTTCGGAGGGTCACACGCACTCAGCAGCTCCCTTTTACTGTTCCACTTACCCCAACCCAGCCAGAGCAGAGGGCCAAGGAGTAAGGGGGGCAGAAGTGAAGGTGCAAGTAGCACAAACCCAGCACACTCCCCTCTGCCAGTGCCTCTTGCTTCTTTCTTTTTTTCTTTTCTCAAGTGAGTAGAATTCCTTCCCAGTACGCATTAGCGCCCAACGTAATGGTGCAAAGCATTTTTCATTTATCATCATAATGCCAGTCAAACGAACCCCCTAATAACATAAATGCAAGAGGAAAGCTATTAGAGTTTATTTCTGCAGTGGCTTTGAACTCGTCCCCACCGCTCCAACCATCTAACTGGAAGTGGGGGGAAGGGGAGAGGGAGGGGAGGGGATATGGACGGAGCTGGCGTCTTTAGGGTCCCTTCGCTGTTCCTCAGCCAAAGTCTTTCCTTCCAGACCACTGCAACCCTGCACATGTCGCTGTGTTTGCTGAGCTATCAAATTAAACACCTAAATACCTGAAATAATTCAGCCCTGCTTGGAATCACAAACAGGCACTGAGGTCTTGAGTGCTTTTGCATAGGTGTGGTGTGCCCTGAGTTGGGTTGCTGGGAAGCGACACAGTGGCCAGCAGCAGTCACCTCCAGCCCAGACCTCCAGATTCATTGCCTGCTAATCCTCCTACATGCACCTGAAAACAGGCATTTACCTCCTCAAGATCTCCACATTCTTTGCTTTCTAATCCTCCTACATGCACCCAAACCCAGGCATTTACCTTCTCAAGATCTCCAAATTCTTTCATTTCTAATCCTCCTACGTGAACCCAAATCCAGGCATTTACCTCTTCAAGATCTCCAAATTCTTTGCTTTCTAATCCTCCTGAACTTGGATTCCTCATTCCAAGAAGGACATTGAGGGGCTGGAGTGTGTCCAGAGAAGGGCAAGGCAGCTGGGGAAGGGTCTGGAGAACAGGTGAGGATCGGCTGAGGGAACTGAGAGCGTTTAGGCTGGAGAAGGCTGAGGGAAGACCTCATTGCTTTCTACAACTCCCTGAAAGGAGGCTGCAGTGAGGGAGGTGTGGGTTGGTCTCTCCCTAGGATCAAGTGATAGGAGAAGAAATGGCTTGAAGTTGTGCCAGGGGAGGTCTGCATTGGAGATGAGGAACAATTTCTTTGCTGCCAGAGTGGTCAGGGATTGGAAGAGGCTGCCCAGAGAGGTGGTGGAGTCCCCATCCCTGGAAGTATTCAGGAAACCTGTGTCCATGGCCCTTTGGGACATGCTTTAGTGCTCATGGTGGGGTTGGGTTGCTGGTTGGACTGGATGATCCTGGAGGTCTTTTCCAAGCAACATAATTCCATGAGTCTCTGAATAGCTGGGGCTGCTGCCAGCTCAACACCTCCCTAGGCACATCCCTTCCTTGGAAGTTCCCTGAGTGCTTTGTAGTGTGGGTGATTTGTAGAAGTGAAATGGGCTTCTTAGCTTAATGACTAAACTAATTTGTCAGGTGGACCTGTTCTGCTTCCCCCTGCAGTGCAGGTTCCCCCTGCCAGCAGCACTCAGACTGGTTCCAGCGTGGCTGGAAATAGCTCAGCCCCAGCAGCAGGGTGGCGATTTGGCACCAAGGCTCTCTCCACACGAAGATGAGTTCTTAGCTTTTGTTTGTTTGTTTGCTTTAATAAAGCACAAGAGTCGAGCAGTTTGCTCTCCTCCTAGGTTTTGAAATATGCATTTAATTTAGGCTTGATGAGGAAATGATTGTGTATGAAATGAGCTTCCTGGTGATGGCTCCGCAGGACAGAGCTGCTGCGGGATGAGAGCTGTTGGGACAAGTTAAGCTGGAAGGTGTTGGGGCTGGGAGATGCTGGGAGCTAGACTTGGAGTGGTGAGGATGAGCAAGAGGGAAGGAAGCAGGACAGGAGGTGTGGTGCCCAACACTGGTCTGGAGCTATGGTGAAGGGTTGAGGGATTAGCAAGCAAGCAGCAGCCCCAAGGAGGAGCTGTCCCTGTGGTTCAAGGTGCCATCACCGAGGCACAGCCAGTGGTGTGGAAGTGCTTCCCCAGGCCATGCTGGGGGTCAGGCTGAGGGGCAGAGAGGTGCTCACCAGCCCTTTGCCTATTACCTGCCCACAGCCAGAACCAAAACCTCTCTCTGCTGCTCTTGCAGCTTTACAGAGCAGTAGGAACAACCACCAATAAAAGCTGGACCTATTCAAAAGCTCTGCCCCTGCCTCTCTGCTCACAGCTGCTGGGCTCTGGGGTGCAGCCTTTGCAAAGAGCTGCCCTGGAAGCAGAGCTGTGATGGGAAGAGAGGAGAGGTGGGAGACAAACCTGGGGTGGAAAGAAGATGACATGAATTGGAGAGCAAGAGTCACTGCAGAGGAGGTCTCTCAGGAAGGGAAGACAATAAAAGCCGTGGAGGCAGACAGAGATTAATGAGTGTTTCCCACATATGATAATTCCTGGACATCAACACATTGCATTTCACATTCTCCTGGGCTACCGAGAGGGATTGCATCTCTCTGACCCTCTGCAGGGTGGGCAGAGGTCCAGGCTGGCTTTGCCAGACACCAGCCCACCCCATGGCACATCTCTGTGGGGTTCTGGCTGCACAAGGGATGCATTTGCTGCTGCAGCCTGTGCATTGGAGCCTCTGCAGCAGCAGCAGCAGCACATCCAGCTGCCAGCAGCTGGGCCCTGGTGACATGTCCCTGAGTGCTGGCTGAGGACACAACAGCCTGGTTTGGACAGGTGTCTGTCAAGGAGCTCATTGCATCCCTGTCCACATGCCAGCATGCTGGAGCACCACTGCAACCAGCTGCTGGCTCCACCACCTCCTTGGAGATGCCAAATTGCATCCCCTGTGTGTGGCTAACTGGATATCAGGTTCCTGTGCTCCCATCCGTCAGACAGCAGCTGGAAGGAGACCTGGCCCTGAAATCCCCACGCTTAACACCAAACCTCTGCATGAGCCAGCCAGGGCTTTCTGCAGGGTTCATCTCCACCACAGCTGGCGCCAGTACTTTGCACAAGCAGAGCATAGGTGGGGATCTGCTCTAGCAACCATCCATGGTCCCTGCTGTGCCCCCTTGGCTCCTGTCTGCAGCTGCTTCACAGGTCCTGTCTGTGCCCAAGGCTGCTCCAAGGCAGACCTCAGGTTGCCCAGCACTGCAGTGCCTGTCAGCTCCCCACCAAGATTTGTGGGCTGTGCAGAATTGTTTTATTGACATTTAAAGGTCTTTGCCGACCTGGCCTCATGCATCTTTGTTATGGAGGACAAGATTCACATCACCCAAGTCTGCTGCCTTAAAGTTCAAAGTCAAGCATCAGCCATTTCTGCCTTCTCAGCTGTTGTGACAGCAACCAGAGAGGTGAGAAGCAGCATGGCCAGGGCCCTGCCACAGCTCCATGCTGTCTGCCATGGCCACCAAAGCCTTACAGCCTCTGTGAGCAAGGTATTGGTGGAAGAGGCTCTGCCAGCTTTAAACAGCAGCAAAGAGCAAAGGCTTCCCAGGAGGAGCTGGACACCTGCAGATGTGTGCCACATCATTTGGACAAGCAGCCTGAGGTCACCAAGATGACAGCAAACTGCCTCCTGTCCCCAGCTGGAGCAGGATACAACCAGGGGAAGCCTCCAACTCAGAATCATAGAATTGTTTGGCCTTGGAAGGGCCTTGAAGATCATCTTGTTCCTACCCCCCTGCCATGGGCAAGGACACCTCCCACCAGCCCAGGTTGCTCAAAGACCTCATCCAACCTGGCCCTGAACACCTTCAGGGAGGTGACATCCACAACCTCCCTGGGAAACCTGTTACAGCATCTCACCACCCTCACTGGAAAGAATTTCTTCCTAATCTCCAGTCTCAACCTCTCTTCCTCAAGCTTCAATCCATCCTCTCTCAGCCCTTGTCAAAAGTCCCTCCCCAGCCTTTTTATAGCCCCCTTCAAGTACTGAGGGCAAAAATATGCAAGCCACTGAGAACACAAAGAGGATGGGAGCCAAGGGCATAGATCCTTCACCTCTGGCAAGCCCTTATCAACCCAAAAAGCCAGGGCTGGACAGAAGGTAATTAAAACAGCACCACAGCATGGCAGGACACAGCTCATGGAGCTTCTGCTGTGTGTTCAAGGATGCTCAGAGCTTGGCAAGAGCCTAGGAGTGGGATCTGCCTGGTAAAGACAGACTGCAGGCTTTGAGGGGGAAGGTAATTTGGGGGAGAGTGGTGATGAAATGATGGAGTTCACAACCTGAGCCGTGGAAGAAGGATAAGGGACTTCAAAAGCCAGATTTCAACCAATTCAGGGAGCTGGTAGCTGGGGTCTCCTGGGAAAATAATCTGAGGCACAAAGAAGGGAAGAGCTGGCAGTTAGTGAAAGGGACTGTATTACAGGCACAATAGCAGGCTGTCCCCATGCAAAGGGAAGATAGGAAGCATGGGAAGAAGCTGCTGGGCCTGAATCAATGGCTTAGAAATCAAGGAGGAACCAGAGGAAAAAAACTGAAATAAGATGAGGAAACCCAGAGCTGGGTAATGAGGGCTGCATGGAAGAGCAGCGAGGCAGCAGCACTGACATGCCAGACCAGCCTCAGCCAGCCAGGGCCACGACCACAGAACAAAAAGGCTCTTGGATGTGGTTAAAGGAAGAGGAAGCAGGAGGTTAGGTCCATTACCAAGCAGGGGAGGAAAGCACACAGCAGAGATCTTCACCGACCTGTTTGATTATAGAGGCAGAGAATTGTTTCAGTTGGAAAAGGCCTCCAGGATCAGCAAATGCAACCATCAGCATCAGACCACCCTGGGCACTGACCTGTGTCCCCTGTACACCTGCATGAAGGACACTGAGTGGGTCCAGAGGAGGCACAAACACGAGCAGAGGGCTGCAGAACCTCCCCTGTGGGGACAGGCTGGGACAGCTGAGGCTGTTCAGGCTGGAAAAAGAGAAGGCTCTGGGGAGACCTTCGAGCAGCCTTCCAGTACCTGAAGGGGACTACAGGAGGGCTGGGGAGGGACTATTGACAAGGTCTTGTCACAACAGGAGGAGGAGGAATGGGTTTGAAGTGGCAGAGGGAGATTGAAACTGGATGTGAGGAGGAAGTTATTTGCAGTGAGGGTGGTGAGACACTGGCACAGGTTGCCCAGGGAGGTTGTGGAGCACAGAAGTGCAGAATGTGATCAAAGATCAAAGATCACAGATTAAAGATCTCATTTGGTGCTTCTGTGCTCCACAACCTCCCTGGAGGTGTTCAGGACCAGGTTGGATGAGGCCTTGAGTGACCTGTTCTAGTGGGAGGTGTCCCTGCCTATGGCTGGGGGTTGGAACTGGCTGAGCTTTAAGGTCCCTTCCAACCTAAACAATCTATGAAGCTACAAAAGGAGGATGTGTGTGTGTGGAGAAGTCCAAAACACAGGTTAAGAGGAAGATGGATGAACATTCACACAAAGGCAAGGAGGGGAAGGAGAGAGTTAAACCAAAATGATCTGGCAAAGCCTGAGGAAAGTCTCCTGAGAGAGCTGAGAAATGAGGCTGAGAGCGGTCCCTGAGCCACCAGCAGTGCTCTTTGGGAGCTCCTGGAGAGCAGCAGAAAGGGCAAGAAACCTTCCTATCTGTAAGGAAAAGAGCTGGGAGCTGCAGGCAATCAGCTCAGGCTCAGTCACCGGCGAGACACTGAAAACAAAGGCTGAAACCATCACAGCTTCTAAGTGCTGGGAATTTAATAAAGTCAGAGGGAAAAAAAAACCCAACAACCTCCACGGCCCCTCACAACCACCACCAACACGAGTTTGTCAAGAGCAGATCATGTCAAACCAACCTAATTTCCACCCTGACAGGATAAGTAGGGCTGGTGGATGAGAGGAAGGCTGCAGACATGATAGACCTTGACTTTAATCAGGCTCCTGAGGTGGGTCCCAGGCGGCACCCTCCGAGGAGAAGTTGAGGAAACACTGCCTGGATGTAATCGCTGAGGCTGGGGGGCAGAGGGGAGGAGGGATAACAGCCTGTTGACAAAGTGCTCTCAAAGAGGCCTTATCTATTATTTACCACCGAGCTAGGAGGGCAACCTCCAGCTGGATTCCTCCAGGGGCTGTCCCGAGCCCTGCTTTCTCCTGCATTTGCATTTAACAGTTGCTTGTGCTCCCGATCCAGCAGCAAGCCTTATTAATATGTGTGGAGGATGCCAAGCTAGAAGGACAGGGGCTGGAAGGGCTCCAGAGGTAGGACCAGAATCTCAAATCACCTCCAGCACTGAGCAAGAGGAAATCTGATACGGACAAGTGTGATGTGATACCAGGAGGAGGAAACAAACCTGTGCAGAAAGAGGAGGAAAACCAACTGAGGAACCACAGAGAGAAGAGCAGCTGAGCACCACAGCAAACCACCAGCTCCAAAAGACAGGGAAACCTCATACTAACCTAGAACCCCAGGTTGGAAGGGATCCTGACTTGAAGGAGCCTCCAGGAGAGCTGGAGAGGGACTTTGTACAAAGGCCTGGAGTGACAGGACAAGCAGCAGCTCAGCAGTGGGAGCCAAGGCTCTGCTGTCCGAGGCAGTGTGACCCCACAAATCACAGCCAGCCCCTCTCAGCACTTTCATTCTTTATTGCTCCAGTGCAGACAGCTCCATTATTTATCCAGATTACTTATTCATGTCCTATTTGCAGGGCCAACCCACTTTGCTGGATTGAGCTGTCAGAGTCTCTCCTCACTTCCAGCTCTTGTGTCTGGGCATGGTGGTAGCAACATCTTCATTGGCTTTGACTAGGCAGAGTCATCCCACCCACCTCAGCCCATCGTGGGTGCTCATTTCTCCCCTCTCTCGCACTGCTGAGTGCTCTGATGAGGGGAGGATGGCAAAGGCTCAGGCAGCAGTGACAGCTCAGGCTCAGGGGCTGAGTGGCAGAAGCACAGAACATTTCCTGAGGCGACTCAATCAAGTGCAGGTTTTTTGGCCATCTTTAGAAACTGCAGCAGCTAAACCAATTCAGACAAATATTGCTCTTACCTGGAGAGACAGCCAGGGCTGGTCATTAAGAGTGAGGTGGCTGCTGGCTTGAACTCAGCAGAGACACCCAACATACCTCCACATCCCCCAGCACCAGAAGGTGTTTTAATCAGAGTGCACAAAGACTTTCGTTCATTTTGCAGGGGGTTGGAGACTGAAAAGATACTGTGAGAGGTTATTTGTCTCCAAACTAACCTGGATCACACCACCTGCCTGCAGGGCAGTGAGACCCCAGGTCAGACCCCCAGGCACAGGCCAGCCCACATCACCTAAGCTGAATGGGATCAGTGGCTCCTGAAGGCAGTCAGCCCTGGGGATGCTCTCTCGAGGGGCTCAGTGTCCCTGCCTGAAGTGCTGACACATTCAAGTATAACCTCCAGTAAGAAGCATTTAGAGAATGAAAAGTATTTCTAAGAGCAAAACAGATCATCAGAACTCTGCCTGAAGAAGCAGATGGTTCATCTTAAACCCAAATTTCACAGCTATTAGCCCAAAACGTGGCACAGGTCTACTCAATCTCTAAAGTCTCTGTAGAATCATAGAATCAGTCAAGGTTGGAAGGGCCCACAAGGATCATCCAGTCCCAACCCCCCTGCCATGCCCAGGGACACCCTACCCTAGAGCAGGCTGCCCACAGCCTCTGCCAGCCTGGCCAAAAACACCTCCAGGGATCTGGCCCCAAACACCTCCCTGCAGGGGCAACCCATTCCAGCCTCTCACCACCCTCATGCTGAACAACTTCTTCCTGACATCCAGTCTGAATCTCCCCATTTCCAGCTTTGTTCCATTCCCCCCAGTCCTATCCCTAACCTGACACTCTAAAACATCCCTCCCCAGCTTTCTTGTATCCTCTTATGGTACTGAAAGTTATCATCATCACCTCAGACCCACGGCTGCAACACATCACACAGCCTCCCTGTGGCACATAGGATTTCCCCAAGAGCACACTGGAGATGGAAAGAATGAAATAAGCTCCAACCAAGCAAACAAATTCCCTTAACAAAATGCTTAACTCCTGTTCAACCAAAGGAGCTTCCTCCAAGGAGCAATCCCAAGCAGAGCAGCAGCCTAAGCAGGCTGCAGACAGCACTCCAGGCACCCATTTCTGACTGTCAGACAAGGTCTGCACCCTGCTGCTACGGGTGCTGAGCATCTCCAAGCACTTGTGGCAGGTTTTAGGCTGCTGCTGGCTTCAGCAAGAGTGGAAAACACTCAACCCCTCAGCCAAAAACACTCTCAGCCTCTATCAGGTGCCAGTGGCTTGCTCAGTGTTTCACTGTTCTTGTTAGGAAAACCAGGGGGAAAGAAGGAGTGCAGCTGACCCTGGGTGTTCAGCTCTGCTCTGTGCCTTAATCATACATACACTGAGTTGACATTGAGGGGCTGGAGGGTGTCCAGAGAAGGGCAACACAGCTGGGGAAGGGTCTGGAGAGCAGGGCTGAGGAGGAGCAGCTGAGGGTGTTGAGTCTGGAGAAGGGGAGGCTGAGGGTGCTGGAGGTGTTCAGCCTGGAAGAGAGGAGCCTGAGGGCAGACCTCATTGCTCTCTGCAATGGTCTCTTTTGGTCTCTTTTCCCTAGTATCAGGTGACAGAAGGAGAGGAAACAAACCGAGGCTGTGCCAGGGGAGGTTTAGTTTGGAGATTAGGAACAATTTCTTTGCTGCAAGAGTGGTCAGGGATTGGAAGAGGCTGCCCAGGGAGGTGGTGGAGTCCCCATCCCTGGAGGTGTTCAAGAAGCCTGTGGCCATGGCACCTGGGGACATGGTTTAGTGCCACGTTGGTGATTGGACTGGATGATCTTGGAGGTCTTCTCCAACCTCAATGACTCTACATCTTCACAAGCATGACCCATGCACACCACAAACCTTACAAAGCACAGCACCATCAGGGAGGCCTTTCTTGACCTCCAAGCAGACCTCCATTCCCAGGTCACTTGAAGAGAGCTACAACAAGTTTGCCATGCCAAGAAATCCCCTGCTGAGCAGCAGAAAAAAACCCTCCCAGCTCCAGCTTCCAGCCTCTTCTCCAAGCTGTCCTTTGAGGTGCAGACCAGTGGCAGGAGCTGAGAGATGCTCTATAATCAGTGCATCTCATTTCAATCAACCTGAGCACCATGTTATGCCTTGGGATAAACGTGAAAGGGCTGACATTGAAGTGGGAAAAAAAAATAGAAGAGAGTTACCTACTTCAGAAGCTGGAATTTGGCCTTAAAAATGAAGATGAAGGGGGAGAAAAAAAAAAAAAAAGACAAAAAAGAGTTGCTGGAGCTAAACTATTAAAGTGCATTTCAAAACATAATAAAGGCAGATTAGCAATCAAACAGAGCAGCTTGCTGGGGGACCGATAAGTGAGGAGGATTCCAGGGGCAGATCCCACTACTGAAAAAGGGGCCAGAAAGGGCTTGTTTAGAGCCTGAGCAGCTTTTGATCCCAAGTACAGCATGGAAATTCAGTTCCTCTCATGCATTTTCCATGAGGGAACGAGCCCAATCAGCCTTGTTTTAAGCAGCCAAGCTGAAGCTCCCACCTGGAGGGAGGCGAAATTGCCCAGTGACTCAGTAGCATGATGCAAGCTATGGCCCCATCCCTTGAAGATACTCAAAGCACTTTTGACTCACACAGAAAATTATTTGACCCAGCCTGGTCTCAACTTTCTGAACCATGCAGTGGAGGGGCTGCAGAGGTCTTGCTCCTGCACCAATCCTGCTGGAACTGAGCCTGGGATTTTATTTGCTCATTAAGAGAACCTTGCAGGAGACACCTTTCATCTCTTAACACTGCCCTGAAAAGCTGGGAAGTCGTAGGGAGGAGACAGTTTAGAGATGGCATGTGGAAGGTGGGATGGCTGGGAGAGAAGGTGAGACCTGGAAGGTGGGAGCTGGAAGGTGGGAGCTCAGGGGAAAGTAGAACCTGGAGGGAAGATGGAAGCTGGGAGGGAAAATGGGACCAGGGAGGAAGGTGGAAGCTGGGAGGAAGCTGGGAGGAAGGTGGGAACACAGAAGTAAGGTGGGAGCTGGGAAGAAAAGTAGGATCTGGGCAGAAAGTGGGACCAGGGAGGAAGGTGGAAGCTGGGAGGAGGGAAGGTGGGAGCTGGGAGGAAGGTGGGAGCAAGGTGGAAGATCAGAGGTAAGCTGGGAGGAAAGTAGGACCTGGGGAGAAGCTGGAGGCTGAGAGGAAGGTGGAAGCTGGAAGGGAAGCTGGAAGCTGGGACCTGGGAGGGAAAGTGTGAGCTCAGTGCTTTTCTTCAAAGCCTTTCTCAGTGTCTAACTCAGCAATTCCTGAGCCACAAACAACTAATGAGACAGCAACACGTTGAGCTGCCGAGGCTGCAGCTCCTGCTGCTATAGCCCCAAACCTTTCACTGTCTTCAGAATGAGGAATCAATACAGGTTTTGACACTCATCAAGCTTCAGCATGCCTTCAGGATAGCAAGGAGCAACCCAGGGCCACCTCTGCAAGACCTCTCTTTCATCCAGTGATCCCTTCACCTCCTGGCTTTGCAGAAATCCTCCTGCACAGTGCAGCTTGGCAATTGCAGGTCCCTGAGACTGCTGTGCTGAGCTGCTGCCCAGCCAGACTCAGTGGCTGAATTTGGTCTGGTTGAGATTGCAAAGTAGATGGCTTCTCCTCAGCCTCTCTCCACAGCAGAGCAGCTCCAGCCCTCTGCTCATTCTCATGGCCCTTCTCTGGACACCTTCCAGCACCTCCCCATCCCTCTTGTCCCAGTGGCTCCAGCACTGGCTGCAGTACTCCAGGTGGGGGCTCAGCAATGTGGAGCAGAGGGGCAGGATCACTTCCCTCACCCTGCTGCCCACACTGCTCTTGCTACAGCCCAGGCTCTGGTTGGCATTGTGGGCTGCAAGAGCACACTGACAGCTCACATTGAGCTTCTCATCCACCAGAACTTAAGAAACATCTCCCTCACCAACACCAACCTCCTCTGAGGTGTCCAAATCAGCCACCAGAAGGTGCTCACTATGATGAGCACATTGGAGCTTGGCTGTGCAAGAAAATTAGGTGGGAATTTCTTTTCCCTCTTGGACCCAAGATCCCATCCACGAAGAGGAAAGGCACAGGCATGATCCCCATGCACTAACTACAACCAGAGTCCCTGTGGCATCCTCCAGCACAGCCAGGAAGGGTTTCTGGCTGATCCCCCCCTCCCCAGTTTGCTGTGACGTTCATGCAGCTCTAAGCTCCCTCAGAACATGGAGATGTTCAAGGCTTGTTCCTTCAGCAGGGGTGAGAGAGACTGAAAGCACAAGTGTCTAATCCTTGCAGCAGTTAATTACTTCACCCAGCCATCCCTCAGTCAAGCCATTAGCCATGGGTTTCTACAATTAATTATTTGGAACAGAATCAAACAAACAAACAAACAGAAAGAAGAGAGAAGGCAAAGCAGACAGGGCAGGAGTGAGGCTCCTCCATGCCTCCCAAAGCAAGCCCCCAGCCCATTCTGCCCAGCACAAGGGTGTGGGGGCTTGGTTCACGCTTGGGAGCTACCTCAAGCTGCTTCTGTGACCTTGGGAAATCCTCTTTGTCTCTCCTGGCTTCACTGCCAGCCCCTCAGGCCATGGCCCATTGCTCAGGGCTCACAAAAGCATCTGCAAGACCTCAGCTGAGCTAAGAACAAACTGGAGGAGCATGGAGAGCCTGGGAAGGGCTGCTGAATATTGCAAGGAGGGCAGGAAGCTCTCCTCCCTGCTCAGGTAGAGGCTGAGTCCCCAGCTGGAGCTCTCTGGCCTGGTTTAATCTCCTCTCTTCCATCAGCTCTCTTCTCTTTCACTTTGGCTCAGGTATGAAGGGCAGGTGGGGAACGAGGGAAGAATCCTTCCTTCTCCCTGGGTCTGTTCCTTGCTTTGCCTTCCCTCTCTTTCACTGCCACAGCTAAGCTCTCCCATCCCCAACCTTCCTCTCCCCTCCTCGTCCTCCCTGCTCCCCATCAGGACAAGGTTTAATGTCTTTCTATCTCCTCCTGGGTAAATTGCAGCGCGGCTGCCGGCTGCTGGGGTGGAACACTCTGCTTTATATGCGCCATAAAAAGGAGAGAGCTCTGTAAACAATATTATTTTTAATAAAATCCAAGGCTTTGGCAGGCCAGCTGCTTTTGTGTCTGTCTTAATTTAATCAGCCGATCAGCTCTCTCAAGCAGCAAGAGGGAATGAAAAGCATTAGCAAGGAATCAAGGAAGTGGGGAGGAAGAGACAAGATTTCCATCAAGGGCTTGCCTGCCTGGTGTGCTGCTATGTGAGCAGGAACAAGGTTTTTTTGGGGGGAAGCAGATTTCCCAGCCTGCCTGCTCCGAAAACAACTTTGTCAATGTGCAGGAAGGACATGAACACATCTGAGCATAAAAAAAAAAAGCAAATTATCCAGCAGTGCTGGGGGAAAAAAAAACAACAAACAGACAGCCAAATGGCTGGGATGGGATCACAGAGTGTGTTGGGTTGGAACAGATCCTCAAAGGTCATCTTTGAGGATCTAAATCTGCTCTCCTAAATCTAAATCTGCTCTTCAACCCATGGCAATAAGTTCAAGCTTGAGAAGAGCAGATTTAGATTGGATGTTAGGAACAAGTTCTTTACTGTGAGAGTGGTGGAGCACTGGAGCAGGTTGCCCAGGGAGGTGGTTGAGGCACCTTCCCTGGGGACATTCATGGTGAGGCTTGACAGGGCTCTGAGTGACCTGGGATGGTGGAGCTGTTCCTGCTGACTGGAGGAGGGCAGGACTGGATGATCTCTGGAGGTCCCTTAAGGCCCAGACCATTCTACAGTTTTATGATCCTGTCCTACTGCAGCCAGCAGGGAGATCTCCAACTACATCAGGCTGCTCAGGGACACACCAAGCCTCACCTTGAATGCTTCTAGGGATGGGACCTGCACCACATCTCTGGACAACCTGTTCCACCACCCTCACAGTAAAGAGCTTCCTCCTGATGTCCAAACTAAACCTGCTCTGATCCAGTTTCAAACCACTGCCCAGCCAGAGAGCAAGTGCAGGGTTCCAGCTGTGTTCAGTTAGAGCAGATCACCCTGGCTCTCCCTTGGCACATACCCCACACACCACGGGGTGGGAATCCTGCCCACTTTGGTGCCTCCCAACATTGCACCCAGCTGCAGCCACCCCAACCAGCCTGTCCACAGCCAAACCCCAAACCACACAGGCTGACCCTGTCACAATCCGAAGCCAGATCAATACAATGATAGGATTAAGGATGAAAATATCAAATCCAGCAAACACATCCCCCCCCCCCAACCCCCCTCCAAAGATTTCAGCCAAGGCTACAGCATGCATCAGCAGGGAAAAAAGCCTTCTCCAAAGAGCAATGGGGAGGAGAAGCTGCTGGTAGCTGGAACAAGGAGAGAGGGAGGGCAGCCCAGAGCAGCATCACAAGCAGCAGCTGAGTTCGAAAGGTGTCACTTACAGACAGCAAAAACCTGGCAGGAGCAGCTGATTCCGTGACACTTCTGTTCTTCGAGACCAAGCAACAGCCAGCGAGCATCTGCCGTGTGCAGACAGCTCCCTCCCCTCTTGCTCCAAGCCCTCACAAGAGGCTTCACTGCCAGCAGGCTCAAAACTCAGCTGTGATGTCCTCTGAGCTTAGACAACTGCAGATGGGATCCCTGCCTCCTCCTCCTTGTAGATCTTTATTTTCTGCGGCTTGAGCAGCCTAGAGCAGAGAGCAGGGGCAGAGACCTGGGGCAGTTGAGGGGCAGAGTCCAAGTGGAGAGACCAAGGGCAGAGACTTGGAGCAGAATCTAGGAGCAGACACCAAGACCAGACACAAGAAGTGGACCCCAGGAGGAAAGACCTGGAGCAGACACCAAGAGGAAGGACCTGGAGCAGACAACAGGAGGAAAGACCTGGAGCAGACACCAGGAGGAAAGACCTGGAGCAGACACCAGGAGGAAAGACCTGGAGCAGACACCAGGAGGAAGGATCTGGAGCAGACAACAGGAGGAAAGACCTGGAGCAGACACCAGGAGGAAAGACCTGGAGCAGACACCAGGAGGAAAGACCTGGAGCAGACACCAGGAGGAAGGATCTGGAGCAGACACCAGGAGGAAAGACCTGGAGCAGACACCAGGAGGAAGGATCTGGAGCAGACAACAGGAGGAAAGACCTGGAGCAGACACCAGGAGGAAAGACCTGGAGCAGACACCAGGACTCCTTTATCTTGGGAGCAACCAAGATAAAGATGTAGTTTTTCTATTCAAAACTACAAATCCTCCAAGAAACAGAGATCCTCCAAACTATGAAATAATAATAATCACTAATTAGAGAGACAAAGTAAACAAATTATTTGCTGTTTACTTGTTTACCCCGTTACAAACAAACTGCTAATGACTTAGCAAGTACTTTTAAGACATGAAAGGGTGCTGGGGTGCAGCCATAAATATCACCAGTAAAGCAAATATGGTGCTCAGCACTGCAAAGGAATTAAAAGTAGTATTTAATTACGAGAAATAGCTCCGAGTTCTTTTGCTACCATTAATCACTTTCAATTACAAATGTAATTAGAAGTCATCTTTTCTCTTTGGGTGGTCGCTGCCTGGATGGGAATCGCTGACCCTTCTCTGCTCCTGAAGACAGCAACCCACTTTGCTCACCAAATGCCAGCTCCTCCTCCAACTGTGTTAATGGGATCCATCAATTCATGCCTTCAGGAAGCTCCTCGGTGTCAAGGGCATGCAAACAAGGAGAGGGTGAGGAGGAAGAGTTACTTCATCCTCTCGGCTCTCACCGATCGTTAGCAGCTCCACCCTCCAGCAGCACTGGAGCAGGCTACCCAGACAGACACATCCATGTGAAAAATATTCTGTCCTCAAGTCATTAGAGGAGGAGATGATAATGTTATCTCTTGCTACAAGGCAAATCAAAGCCTGGAGACTTCCTTCCCTGGCACATGAAGCTGTTCAGTAGGGACATTTGGCAGCTCAGCTCCATGAGGGCAGGGGAAGAGCCTGCTAGAGGGCACAGCTCAGTCTCTCCTTCCCCCACCTCTTGGCTCTCCTCTTCTCCCCAAGGCCTCACCTTCTCTTGGGCAGCCAGACTGACTCCAGCTGGGTTATACCATGGTCAGCATCACCTCTTGGCAGTACAGGATGGAGTGTGCTCACTCTGGAGGGGAATTATCACTGTGGATCAGCTCAGTGGGGGTTGGTGAAACATAGAATCATAGGATTGTTCTGCTTGGGATAGACCCCCAAGGTCACCCAGTCCAAACATCAACCCAACACCAGCACTAAACCATGCCCCAGAGTGCTATGGCCAAACATTTCTAGCACACCTTCAGGGATGGGGACTTCACCACCTCCCTGGGCAGCCTGTGCCAATCCCTGACCACTCTGGCAGCAAAGAAATTCTTCCTGATCTCCAACCTACGCCTCCCCTGGCACAATTTTCTCCATCATCAGTCCAGACCATGTCTAAAGAGTTCGGGACAGCAGACCTCACACCCTGACCAAAAGAAATCACAGAATAGAACCACAGGATGTTAGGGCTTGGAAGGGACCTTCAGAGATCACCAAACCAAAGCAGAATCACCTAGGGCAGGTCACAGAGGAACACATCCAGGTGGGTTTTGACAGCCTCTAAAGGAGGCTCCACAACCTCTCTGGGCAGCCTGCTCCATGGCTCCAGCACCCTCACACCAAACAAGTTTCTCCTCACATTGAGGTGGCACTTCCTGGGCTCCAGCTTGCATCCATTGTCCCTTGTCCTGTCACTGGGCACCACTGAAGCCTGGCACCTTCACCTTGACACCCACCCCTCAGGTATTACAGACATTGATCAGATCCCCTCTCAGCCTGCTCTTCTCCAGACCAAACAGCCTGAGGTCTCTCGGTCCTCCTGCACACACCCATGCCTCAGCTTGGACCAAGACTGCTGCTGGCAGAGCATCTCCAGCCTGGGACAGCAGTGCCCTGATACCCATAATCTCCCCCCCCCACTGCTGCCTTGACTCCCCCCTCAAGTCTATTTAGCCTCGCAGCCTGCTTCTGGCACTGCACAGCACCAAAGCCAACCAAAACACAGCAGCCAAGGCAGAAAATCAAATGGAAACATTCCCTTTTGGTTCCCCTGGTGCTTCTGCAGGGGGAATGTGATTAGACCATCCTTATCTTGGTGGGAACAGTTGTCAGCAATAACGAAATCATCCACTCCTCTCCTGGTTTTGTGTTGCTGTTGAAATGCAGCCATATCCTCTGGCTGCAGGAAGCAGGGGCAGTGACATGTGCTGCTTTCATAAAAAGCCACAAGACAACAGATTTCGTTGCAATAAATTCCCTTCCCTTGAGTGAAGAGCAAAGGAGAGAGAGTTCAAGGACTACAAAAAGTTTCAGCCAAAGAAAGGGGCTGAGCTGAACTTCTGCCCATCTGACACCTCTCCTGAAGCTGGCTCCTTGCAAGCTGGAGAAGGCTGGCAGGTGACACTTGCTCTCTTCTCTCCATGCTTGCTCCTTCTGTCTCAGCTCCTCTGATGGTTACAGGAATCTCTCCTCTCCAACTGTCAATGCAACACCTCCATGCCCACCACACCCTGGCACCAAATGCCATGGCCACAGGTTTCTTGAACACCTCCAGGGATGGGGACTGCACCACCTCCCTGGGCAGTCTGTCTCTGTGCCTGACCACTCTTGCAGCAAAGAAATTTTTCCTCATCTCCAATCTAAAACTCCCTTGGTGCAACTTGAGGCCACTTCCTCTTGTCCTATCACCTGTTACTAGGGAGAAGAAACCAACCCAAACCTCACTGCAACCTCCTTTCAGGGAGCTGCAGAGAACAATGAGGTCTCCTCTCAGCCTCCTTCTCCACACCAAACACCCTCAGTTCCCTCAGCTGCTCCTCCCCAGCCCTGTTCTCCAGACCCTGTCCCATCTTTGTTGCCCTTCTCTGGACCTGCTCCAGCCCTTCAGTGTCCATCTTGGAGTGAGGGGCCCAGGACTGAACCCATTATTAGAGACTCAGCCTTGCAACTTAGCATCTGAATGAAGGAGGCTCTGTCCCCTCCCCTGCACCACGCTGCGCCACCTCCTAATTAGCAAGATGAATTTTGGTGTCCTCTTGGTACTTGGCTGTGTTCCCCCTTCCCCCTGCTCCTCACTTACTCTGTGTTCACTGAGCTAATTGCTGAGCGCCTGCACCCTGGGTGTCTGCTGCTGCTGGAGAAGATTAGGAGTTTTACAGAGGGGGGGAAAGGGAAGAGAGAGGAGAGGAAAAAAAAAAATAAAAAGAAAGATTAAAAAAAAAAAAGAAAGAAAGAAAAAGATTGTGTTTTTTAAAGCAGATGAAAGGAGAGCCCAAGGAGATGTGCATTTGACTCTCAAACACGCTCCTTCAAGTCTCCCTCAGCAGTACTTAAAGGCGTTTCCAAAGCAAGACTTTATGAATGCTAAATGAACCCAGAGCCTTGTTCCTCTGCCACGAGGAAAAAAAAAAAAAGAGAGAGAGGTGGGGGGGGAAGGAAAAAAAAAATAAAAGCCCTTATCTTTTATATACAATATTGCCTTCATGCCTGACACTCTGCATCGCTGCCTTCTGCTCCCAACCCCACTTCAGAAGGTGACGTTGACCTTCACAAAGTCATGGGGAGATGGCAGCCTCACCAAGCTGGAGCAGCAGGCTGCTGGCCAAGGGGTCAGGGATCCCACCTGGATTCCAGCAGCCACGGATGGTTTCCCCTGCTGCTTTCTAGAAAAGGCAAGGTGAGGATGGCAGAGGTGGGGAAGAGTTGAAAGCTTTGCTTTCAGGCGCTGTGGTTTTTTAGATGCCCCAGCCAAAGCTGGGATGGCAGTGCAGAACTTAGCACCTTCCAAAACAGTTCCTCAAGAGTTGGGCAGGGGAAGGGTTTGAAACTAGAACAGGGCAGATTTGGGATGAGCATTAGGAGGAAGTTCTGTGGGTGGTGCAGGTTGGTGGGTGCTGGTTTAGGTGAGTGCAATGTTGGGAGGCACCAAAGTGGGCAGCATGCCCACCCTGGGGAGCACAGGCTATGGAGGGTCCTGCCAGTGTTCCTGTGTCACCTCCTCTAGGTGGAGCTGCCTTGGCAGGGGGGTTGGACTCAATGATCTCCAGAGGTCCTGTCCAACCCAAACCATTCTATGAATCTGTGGATGTCTGTCTGTAGCATGGCTGCACTTGCACAGGTGCTGTTCACGGGCACAGAGCTGAGCTGCTCCTTGCTCAGCTTCTGCCACATCTCATGAACTTGCAGGAGCCACTTTGTGCCTTTATTTCTTTTGGCAACGTGCAGCCAGCTATGATCCTGTTGACAGTTTGGAGACATATGGAGAATCAAGGCAGAGCAGTGCTTTATAACAGAGTAATATGGGATGTGGCTGGGATGAAAGATGCCAGGGAAATGTCAATCACTATCATTACCCTAACAAACTGCTGTACCTGCAGAGATAATAATAATATTTAGCAATTACAGAGCACCTAACAAGCTCAAGCGGCGCAGACGGCAGCTAATTAAATCTCCCAAGACTTCCTTTTGGGTGGGTGTCTTCCTCAGAGTGTGGACCAGCTTCTCCCCAGAGTGGCTTGTGTGAAGCTACATGTGCCTCTCCCCCATTCCACAGGCAGGGAAAGGCTGGGAAAGCTCAGTAAGGGATGAGCCTGAGCTCAGAAGATGACACTGGGCCAGCCTGGCACTGTATTGAGCTGCTGGCTCTGTTTGCAAGGGCATTGTGTGGCCCAGATGTTCAGAGGTACCCAGATGCTGAATCACAGAATGGTAGGGGTTAGAAGGGACCTCTGGAGATCACGGAGTCAAATCCTTCTGCCAAGGCAGCTTCACCTAGAGGAGGTGACACAGGAACACTGGCAGAAGCCTGAAGAGAGGTTGCAGTGAGGTGGGGGTTGGCCACTTCTCCTAATAAACAAGGGATAGAACAAGTGGAAATGGCCTCAGATTGCACCAGGGGAGGTTTAGGTCAGAGATCAGGAAGAATTCCCTTGCTGCAAGAGTGGGCAGGGATTGGAAGAGGCTGCCCAGGAAGGTGGTGGAGTCTCCATCCCTGGAGGTGTTCAAGAAACCTGTGGCCATGGCACTTTGGGACATGGTTTGGTGGCCATGGTGGTGTTGGGTTGATAGCTGGACTAGTTGACCTCAGAGGTTTTTCCATCCCAAAAGATTCTATGATCAAAATGGTACAAGGCTGCAAGAAGTGGCCCCTTAAGCCACCACAGCACCCAGAAACCTCCCTTGCCCATCCCTGTCCCCTTTCTCCTGCCAAACAGCAGTGGACACCACAACTCAACCAGCACCATGAAAAATCTATCCTAGGGACAGCGCAGCAAGAGGGGCCTCAAATGATTAATTGGAGACAATCAGTTTGGGATAGGTCTCTAAATTCTCATTAAGTCAGGTGCTGAGGCATCTCCCATTAATCCAGAACATTTCCCCTTCGGCCCAAACAAATAAATAACTCTTGTATAATTCAGGGAGGACTGGGTGGGACCACCTCTCTCTCTTTCTCTCCCCTCTTTTCTCTCTCTTGCCTCTTTCCAACTAAGCAGTGAATAAAACATCGCCCGCAAATCTATTAAGCTAATTTTAAATCCTGACAATTTAGCAGCACTTCAGCAAGATAAGAGCCATTTATTAAAAGCCACAGTTCATTAAGCCAAATGCTGCTGGCGTATTTACTCAGAGAAACAGGGCTGGGCTTGGCTCCCACCAAGACCAAAGTCCCCAAAGGAGCAGGAGTGATCCCATTTCACCCAAAGAGAGAGGCCAGTGCCAACCTTCTCCCCTTCCAAGCCTGCACAGGTCTATGTCTGGTTCCTACATTTGGTGATGGTTTTTGAATCCCAGGAAAGGTGGGAAGCAGATGATCTTTGAATCACAGAATGATTTTGGTTGGAAGGGACCTCGAAGATGATTTAGTTCCAAGCCCTTGCCACGGGCAGGGACATCTCCTGCCAGGTCAGGTTGCTCAAGGTCTCATCTGCTCACTTGCAGACTGTGCTGGGTTGGAAGGGGCCCTCAAAGCTGATCTAGCCCAAGCTGCCTTTCAATACTTTCAGACTTGGAATCTTCATAGATTCTCTGGGCAACCTGCTCCAGTGCCTCACCACCCTGATAGGGAAGAATTTCTTTCTGACATCTAATCTAAATCCAGCTTCTTCCAGCCTGAAGCCATTTGCTCTCATTCTGTCACTCCATGGCTTGGTACAAAGTCCCTCTCCAGCTCTCCTGTAGGTCCCCTTCAAATCCTGGAAGGCTGCTCCATGGTTCAACCTGGCTTTCAACTACTCCAGGCTGGGAGCCTCCACTCACTGTGCCTTGCTGTGCAAGGCAAGATCACGAAACAAGCGTCACAGGCATGATCACGAAGCAAGAATGATGCTTTGCAGCTTTATCACCCAAGGCTATGACAAATCTCCAGGAGCTCTTTCTGAGAAGCAGCTCACACAGCTCCATGCCTTGCAGCAAATTTCAGCACCATCACACCAAGATCCCCTCCCCAAAGGGTCAAAACCAGACTCCAGATCAGACACACAGCACTTTGGACCCATTCCTGCTAATGGCAAACACAGATTGACTTCAGAGAGGGGATGGCTGCTTCCAACAGCAAGGCAGGAGAGGGCTATTGAAGAGGAGCTGCTGCTTGCCAAAAGCTCCCAGATTGCACCCAGAACTCTTCTTCCTCCAAGCTGCCACTTGACATCTCTGCTAACCCCCCGTGCTGTGCTGTCACACCAGCTCCTGGAGGGTCTGGGGCTGTGACGGTGCCAGGTTTGGGTGCTTTGGGTTTCCTGCTGCCAAGGTGGAAAGAAGGAGATGGATGGAGAGCTGGCAGCAGCCTTCCTCTCTGGGATTTTTGCTGACCTTCACAAGGGGTGAGCTTGATGCTCCACCCAACCCAAGATGCTGAGGGGACACAACAACCTGCTCCTTCTCTGGAGACTTTCAAGGCCTGCCTGGATGTGTTCCTCTCTGATCTGTGCTAGATTGTCTGGTCCTGCTCTGGCATGGGGAGGTGGACTCGATAATCTCCTGGGGTCCCTTCCAACCCCTAACATCCTGTGATCCTTCCCAACCCCTGGCCCTGGGCAGCCTGATCTAGCTGGAGGTGTCCCTGCTGACTGCAGGGGGTTTGGGGCAAGATGACCTTTCTGAGTGCCTTCCAACAAAATGCAATTTGTGAATCAATGAGCTTATTGCCCTGCAGGAACTGCCTGGTGCAGGGTGCCCAGCAGTGTGTGGACCTCAAGCTGGCACAACACACACGGCTCTACCAAGCCCTGCACCTGCACCAGAGAGCCCTGCAGGAACTGCCTGGTGCAGGGTTCCCAGCAGTGTGTGGACCTCAAGCTGGCACAGTACACATGGCTCTAACAAGTTCTGTGCCTGCATCAGATTGCTTATTGCCCTGCAGGAACTGCCTGGTGCAGGGTTCCCAGCAGTACCCCAAGGTGGCACAACACACATGGCTCTACCAAGCCCTGCACCTGCACCAGAGAGCCCTGCAGGAACTGCCTGGTGCAGGGTTCCCAGCGGCGTGAGGACCTCTGAAGGTGAGGAGTGATGGCGAGGGGCTGGGTGGTTCCTGAGGGATGGAGCTGGGAGAGAAGGAGCAGTGGCAGCACGGCAGTGAAGAAATCCTCTCTGGCCAAGCTGGAGAGTGGAATCGATTCCAGCGGGAGACATCCAAGAGACTTTATGGAGAGCGATTGTCCCACTGAGCCTTTCACCTGCACACACTTGTGAGCCAGGCTGGAGTCACTACAGAGTCTCCCTTTACAGTCAGAGCTGAAAGGAGCATTATAAAGGTGAATTAACATTTAAAAAGAATGTAAAAAACCCAGAACTGTTCTAATGATGATTAATGGGAAGCTATAAGGGAGGCCACGACCTCCTGGTGTCATTAAATGGATTGGCAGGTTTCTGAGCATTAATTATAAATAGCCACAGGAGTTTGAGTGCTTAGCAGAATGATGATAAATCCACGACACAGGCAGAGAGGGACAAGGAGTCAGGAGCAGGGGGGAACACGTGCCTGGGTGGGAGCAGACGTGTGAGGAGCAGGGACTGGCACCGGGGTTAGGTGCAGCAGAGAGGCAGAAAGTGGCAGTGAGTCTGTCTGAGCAGGCTGAGGTGGTAGGGGTGGATGAGAGGAGATGGGGGGAAAAAGGAGAGAGAAAAGGGCAAATGATAAATTAGGCCCTGCCAGTCAATCACGTTCTCTAAATGTTTTAGATCCCAAAAGCTCTAAAAGCAACATTCCTTGCTGGCCTTACTGCAGCCATTCCTGTCAGGCATTCACACCTGCTGCCTCCTGGATTCCAGCTGAACTCTGCCTTGCTTGCTTTGGTTTTTTCCCTTTACCTTTTTTTTAACTTTGCCCTTCTTTTTTTTTCCTCCCCCTTTCCATTTCCCCCTTTCCCTCCCTTTCCCCCTTTTCCTTTCCTTCCCCCTTTTTCCCTTTTCCCCTTTTCCTCTCCTTCCCCCTTTTCCCCTTTTCCTTTCCTCTTTTTCCCTTTTCCTTTCCCCCTTTTTCCTTTTTTCTTTCCCCTTTTCCTTTCAATTTTTCCTTCCCCTTTTCTTCTTTCCTCTCTTCCCCCTTCCCTTCTCTTTGTATTTCCTCTCTAGCCTGCCACCAAAGAAGCATCAGAGCACGCATACAAATTGAGAGCAGGAGGAAGAATGGAAAACAACTCCCAAAACAGTGGCCAGGGACAAAAAGTGGCTTCAGACTTCTCCAAATTCCCCAGCCCATCAGCAAAGTGCTGGCTGCAACAATCACTGATGCCTGGATTTTGAAGCAGTCAGCTCCTGTGGTTAATGATTCCCTCACTTTAATGTGCATTAATTACACAACTGCAACGAGATGATGGAGATTTGCATCCTTAGGAACTGCTGAGGAATTCCCTGGATGTGTGGATTCAGCTCAGCCTGTCTGGGATTGGCAGTGCCATACCAAGTGCTGCCCTTGAAGGAACTCTTGGAGAGATGGGTAAGAGCCCGAATCCCTCACCAGATGCCAGAGAAGCAGCCACAAAGGTACATTTGCTACATGAGGCAGGGGGTATGAAAAGAGGAGGGAAGCAGCAATGCCAGAGCCCTGGGACCATGTGCCTGGAGAAACAGGGAGCAAGGACCTCAGGCTCATGAATGAGCTCTGCTAACAAACTGCACGGACTGCAGTGGGCAAAAGCCTCTCCTATTCTCAGTAAGAGATCAAAAGGCTCTGAGTGAGATGCCAGAGGGGCAGCCCCATGCCTGGAAAGAGGGAAACATCTCCCTGATAGCTCTCAGGAGAGATGCTGGAGTTTTCCCAGACCTGCTGTAGCTCTCTGCATCAGCAGCCACAGCTTCATCATAGAATCACAGAATTGTTTTGGTTGGAAACCCTCTAAGATCATCCAATCCAACCATCAAACCAACCCCATATGGCCACTAAAGCATGTCCCCAAGTGCCATGGCCACAGGTTTCTTGAACACCTCCAGGGATGGGGACTCCACCACCTCCCTGGGCAGCCTGTCCCAACCCCTGACTGCTCTTGCAGCAAACAAATTGTTCCTAATCTCCATCCTAAACCTCCCCGGCACAATTTCAGGCCATTTCCTCTCATTCTAACACCTGATACTAGAGAGAAGAGACCACCTCACACCAACTGCCTTTCAGGCAGCTTTAGAGAGCAATGAGGTCTGCCCTGAGCCTCCTCTTCTCCAGCCTAACCACCTCCAGTTCCCTCAGCATGCTGCATTTCCATGGTGATCTGGACCCCTATCTCCTCCCCTACCTTTGCTAGCTTATAGGGGGAGAAGTGGGATGGCTCTAGCAGCTCTCTGAGGAAGCCAAAGCAGGAGTCAAAACCCTGCCCACTGAAATGAAAGCCATTCCTGTCTCCAGTTTAGGTTTCAGCACCATTACCTTGCAGGGCTCTTCCAGGAGGCAGCATTATTTCAACTGATTGGAAAACGGCGGCGAAGGAACAGGTCCTCACTACAATTTTCTTCATATCCTATTAGTTGCAATACAATTACAGTGAATACATCAATTCTTAGTCTCAGCAGCTCCTGCAAAGAGCCACCTATTAAAAGCTGGCTTATTAATGGAATTGTACACCCAGGATTAATCAGGCCGCCTCGGCCATTTCCATTTCTCACTCCACAAGTGCTTTTGTTTGCTTAATAGGCTGAAGTAACTTGAGAATGGCACAACTTAGAGCTTCCCCCATTTGCCCTGCACCTCGCCAGCAAATTTTATGTCACTCTGCTCTCTGGCACTGCTCTGGGATAAAACCTGCCACGTGCAAGCCAAGGAAATCCACTCAGCGGGGTGGGGGCGGTGGAATGAAGCTCTCTGACCTTGGCAGAGTCTACAAGGGGAGATCCCAAACTGATCTGAGGGTTTGAAAGCCACAGAAGCACCCCAAAAACAACTGCCAAAGAGAGCCAGCCTAGCACCCCAGCCTTGCTGCCCTTCTCTGGACACATCCAAGCACCTCAAGTTGTGGAGTCTCCTTCTCTGGAGGGATTCCAGATCCACCTGGATGCGTTGCTGTGTGATCTGCTTTGGTGATGGTTGGTGGGGGGGAGGCTGTGGAAGTCCCTTCCAACCCCTGCCAGTCTGTGATTCTGTGAGTCCCAGCCATCACCCCTGCAGCTGGGAGCAAAGGCTACTGTCTCCTGGTGCTGATATTGCTGTGGCAGCCAAGCCAATGCATGTTGAAGCATGGTAATGCAGTATGACTTCCCCCTTTAATGGAATTTTTCTAGCCCACTAGGAGAAAAAAAAAGAAAACACAAAACAAAACCACCAAACCACCACACCAAGGGGGAAAAAAAAAAAGCTTCCATTAGCCATACGACAAAGGCTCCTACTTATTAGTATTTTAGAACAGCAGCAAAAAAAAAACAAACAAAAAACCAAAAAAACAATCCCACAACATTTCTTGAATCTAATTATTGCTGACAAATATGAAAATTGAAATCAAAGTTAAATTTTCAGCTACACTGCCTCATACGGCAGCAGCTCGCCGGCTCCCAACTATTGCATCAACACATTTATTCTGCTGAGAAGGCTGCAGAGATTGCATCCACACACAACCCTCCCCC
>VWZI01012854.1:1132027-1142172 GCA_013396835.1 Psilopogon haemacephalus | reverse complement strand
GGCCTTGAGCACCTCCAGGGAGGTTGTGGAGCACAGAAGCACCAAATGTGAGCCACATTTGGTGCTTCTGTGCTCCACAACCTCCCTGGGCAACCTGTGCCAGTGTCTCACCACCCTCACTGCAAAGAATTTCTTCCTAATCTCCAGTCTAAATCTCCTCTCCTCCATCCATTGTCCCTCACCCTGTCACTACAAGCCCTTGTCAGAAGTCCCCTCAGCTCTCCTTTATCCCCAGTCTCCAGTCTCGATCTCCTCTCTCCCAGCTCAAAGCCATTGCCTCTCATCCTGTCACTACAAACCCTTTTAAAAAGTCCCTCCCCAGCTCTCCTGTAGCCTCCTTCAGGCTGCTCTAAGATCCCCCTGGAGCCTTCTCTTCCCCAGGCTGCACAGCCCCAACTCTCTCAGCCTGTCCCCATAGGGGAGGTTCTCCAGCCCTCTGATCATCTTTGGATTTATTTCCAACTTTCCTCTTTCCCAACCTGAGCTCAGAAGAAAAAAAGAAAAAGAAAAGAGCTGCTGGATGATTTTAAATTCTTTGAGACAGAAGATGTGGAAGGGAGGGGAGAGTGGAGATTGGGAGGGGGATGGGGGTGGAAAAAAAAATGCCTCGTCAACAAATTTCCCTTCTCCTGCCTCCACCCCCCCTCAACATTCTGTAAAAATCAATCCCCTTTGTCATTTTGCTCTGCTTGTGTGAATGTTTAATGGCTGTCGAGGGAGATAATGATTGCTGCTAGGAAATTCATTTCAGATTTGCTATTTATAAAGTACTTGGTGCTCAGGTGGGAAATTAACATAAGGAAGGGGGAAAAAGGACCAAACCAGGGTAAAAGAAAAAAAATGCAGCAGGAGAGGAGGGATGAGATGCTGCAGGGCTGGCTGGGAGGTGCCATCCTAAACAGGATTTGCATCTGTTCCCATCTCTCCTGAGGTAGATGGAAAAGGTTTGCACGTGTAAGAGCAGTCACACTAGGGACATGTGGGTGCTCCTGAGCATCCTCCATTCATGCTCAGCATCACAGAATTGTGCCAGTTAGAAGAGACCTCCCAAATCAGCAAGTCCAAACCATTGACCCGACACCACCATGGCCATTAAGCCATCTTCCCAAGTGCCATTTTCCTGAACACCTCCAAGGATGGGGACTCCACCACCTCCCTGGGCAGCCTGTTCCAATCATTCCTCATCTCCCACCTAAACCACCCCTAGCACAACTTCAGGCTATTTCCTCTCATTTTAACACCTGCTATTAGGGACAAGAGACAGACTCCACTTCACCCTTACCTCCTTTCAAGGAGTTGTAGAGAACCAGAAGGTCTCCCTTCAGCCTCCTTTTTTCCCCCCCACTAAACACCCCCAGTTCCCTTCAGCTGCTTCTCCCCAGCCCTGTTCTCCAGACCCCTCACCAGCTCCACTGCCCTGGCAGAGATTCAGGCTCCTCAGCCAAGCGCTGGCAGCGGGCACCACTCCTGCGGCAACCCAACCACCACCACCACCACCTCTGCACCCAGCTCCCCGTCTCCAGATTCCCAGCTTGGACCCTCACATCCCTTGGGAACAAGCCACAGTGCTCCCTGGAGCCCCTTCAAAGCCTGCCAACCTGTTGCCACGCGTTTGGTTGGGGGGTCCCTGGGGAATCCCCATCTGCGCTGCAGCCAGCGGTCCCCACGCCGCCATTCACTTGCTAATTCCTTGTCTCAGAAGTTGCTTTTCACTTTCTGATTTTTCAATAATAGGCTTGGGATGAATCCCTTAAGCTTCTGAAATAAGCTGAAAACCTCTTTTCCAGCCATTTACATAAACACAAACGGATCAGAAGGAATAATCAGGCTTTATGCATTATTTGGGGGCTTTGGTGCCGGGCTGCTAATGCGATGGCAGGTTTTGGAGCCCCCACCCAAAAGCTGACATGTGGAAAAGCAGCACAAAAGGGAAACAATAAATAATATCTCTCCCTCTCTTTTTATATTTCATGTTGTCTTCACTGACAAGGAGGTTTTGGCTCCGCCACTACCTCAGCCTCTAATGGATCCTGCTCCCCGCCAGCCTTGCTCCAGAAAGGGCTTCATTAAGAGAGATGTCACTCATGCTAAATCCGAATTCACCTCTTGCCAGCCAGCCCTGCCACTCTCCCCTGCCTTGGCTTGCTCTCAAAAACCCCCGTGCTGGCTTTTGGGGATTGACTTTGCGAGAAGAAAAAGTCTAACTGCAGGCACCCTCTGATCTCTAAATACCATCTGTCCTGCAGAAAGGCAGTAACAGTGAGAAAACAACCAAACCCAGCCAGGAACTTGGTGTCATTCACTAAAGAGCTCATGGAATCATACATTTGTTTCGCTTGGAAGAGACCTCTAAGATCATCAAGTCCAACCCTCAGCCTAAGGCCACCGCACTCGCTGAACCATGTCCCCAAGTGCCATGGCCACAGGGTGTGGGGACTCTACCAGCTCCCTGGGCAGCCTGTGCCAATCCCTGACCACTCTTGCAGCAAAGGAATTCTTCCTAATCTCCAACCTAAACCTCCTCAAGCCATTTTCTCTCCTTCCATCACTTGTTACTAGGGAGAAGAGACCAACTCCCACCTCACTCCAACCTCCTTTCAGGGAGCTGCAGAGAGCAATGAGGTCTCCCCTCAGCCTCCTCTTCTCCAGACTCAACACCCTCAGCTCCCTCAGATGCTCCTCCCCAGCCCTGTTCTCCAGACCCTTCTCCAGAGTTGTTGCCCTAGAACAGTTAACGCTGGACACTACCTCTGTCCAACCCTCAAGCCAACACCCCTACAAGAGGAGGGGAGGGAAAAGCTCATTTAAGCAGTGAGACGATTTTGTGTGCAGTATTAATGAAGCTTGCTTTGCTTCGAGTGCTTTTCACAGTCCCAACGAGGCAGGTCAGATTTGGCTTTCAAAACCCTTCTTTAAATCACGAATGCAAGTTCCAGGCAGAATCAAAACATTAGCAGAGGATCTGGTTTAAAGAAATCACAATAAAATAAAGGAGAAAAAACAAAAATAAAACAGAAGAAGGCTCCAGACTCCAGGCTCTTTTGATTCTGCTGGAATGCAGCCCTTGGATCTCTCTTTTTCTCTCTGCAATCTCTTCACAACTTGTCCGTAAAGCTTCTGCAAGCTCCGAGTCTGAGAAAGAATCAATCTCTGTTTTTCCTACAATCTATTTTCACTGGGATTTTTTTTTTTTTCTCCTGGTTTAGTCTGTTTTGGAAGTAATAGGGAAAAAAAAAAACCAAAAACCAAAAAACCTCTGCTCTGCTTCATTTCTAATATTGAACAACTTCCTCTGGCATTTTTTTTTTTTTCGCTCCTTAGCAGCTGAGCTCTCCCACGGCGAAGTCACGGGAGGATGCGAGTCGAGTCTCACAAGCTCCTTTTCAGGCTCAGTCAGGGTTTTCCCAGTGCTCAGGGATGGTAGTTACACAGTGGAAGGGAAAGGAAAAAAAACCCAACACCCGAATCCAGGCTAGCTAGACCAGATACGAGAGGGTGATGCTGGCTGGTACCCTTATGAGGGAGGAACAACCATGAAATGAGGCCATATCACTGCAGGACAAGTAGAGACAAACTCAGAACCCACATCCCAGCATTTTTTAATGCTGCTTTCCACCAAACTCCTGCAGCTCCCAGGGAGGTGGTGGAGTCCCCATCCCTGCAAGTGTTCAAAAAAAAAAGCCTGGATGGGGCACTTAGTGCCATTGGATAGGGCTGGGTGATAGGCTGGACTGGATGAGCTTGGAAGTCTCTTCCAACCTGGCCTATTCTATTCTATTCTATTCTATTCTATTCTATTCTATTCTATTCTATTCTATTCTATTCTATTCTATTCTATTCTATTCTATTCTATTCTATTCTATTCTATTCTATTCTATTCCATTCCATTCTATTCCATTCCATTCCACTCCATTCCACTCCATTCCATTCTATCCTCCCTGCAAGCCAGACCCACTGTGGCTCCAAAATTAAGGGATTGGTACAAGCCATAGCTCTCCAGACAGACAGAAGTGCCCTCATACAAGGTACTGATCACCCTTGCACTGATGCTGAGGATCCACCCATCTCCAGAAGATCATCAGCCCCACCTCCAGAAGGTCCCCAGTGCTGCCCCCAGGACTTTCAGCTCAGCAGCAGCTACATCACTCTGACCCCATGCCCATGGGAAGTCTGATGATGCTGTGCCAATGCTTTAAAGGGAATACTCCAAGCCCCAGTAATTTATGCATGTTGGATCCCTGGGATCTCGGCTTCCCTGCACAGCTGCTACAAAGCACCTCAGAGCTGTGGCTCCCGGGCTGCAGGAAGCCCTGCTCAGAGGGCCCTTTTCCACTGCCCCTGATTAGTAAGCGAAGCATGTGTGAGATGGAGGAGATGGAGGAAGGGAAAGCAGAGAGGGGAGGATGCCAAGAACCAACCACTGTCTTTAGTGGGAACTGTCAACAGGACAAGAAGGTCAGGGGGTCAATTAATTTACAACAGCTTTCAGCATTGGACATATTAAGTGTAAGCACATCAAAAATCCATGATCCTCTCCTTGGCGGGAGATAACAGAGCCCGGCGCAGGCAGCACCTCTGATTTATTATTAAGCAAGAGCAAGGAGCCTGCTCTGGGAAGGAGGGGGGAGCTGGGAGCTCCTCAAGGCCAGCAGCCACTGCTCCAAACCTGCTGGGAGCACCAGGACTGTGATGCCTGGAGGAGTCAACAGGACCCATGAAAGTGGTTCTGGGGATTGGGGCACCCCAGGGGATCATAGAATCAGCCAGGTTGGAAGAGAGCTCCAAGCTCATCCATTCCAACCTAGCACCCAGCCCTATCCAATCAACCAGACCATGGCACTCAGAGCCCCATCCAGGCTTTGCTTCAACACCTTCAGGGACAGTGACTCCACCACCTCCCCGGGCAGCCCATTCCAATGCCACTCCTGCTGGGAGGTCCCTCTCTGCCTGGCTGCTCTGTGGCCACTCTGTCCCCAGCCTGTGGCACTGCTTGGGGATGCAGTGACAAAGAGCTCATCCTTTGCAGTTTGGGGTTTGGCATAGAAAAGCTACTGAAGGCAGAGAAAGACCCAGCAAGACTCTGGCTGAAGATAGGAGAGAGCAGCACAGCTTGGATTTCCACTGCAGAATCCCAACAATCTGGCATCTTGCTTTTTTTTTGGCCCCTGTTTAAAAACTAAGAGCTCAACACAACACCAAGCCCAAGTCACAGCTCCAAGTCTTTGCCACGAACATCTAAAGTGGATCATGCTCAGGGTGCAGCTCAGTCCAACAGGAGATCTGCCACCAGGCATCAAAGGAGCGTGACCAATGACACTGAAAAAAACTCCTACTCGCCCTCTTCAAAGCTTTGCTCTGGTAAGCTGAAGGGATGCTTCAGCTGGAGAACCAGCAAAGGAAACATTGCCCTTTCCTGCAACTATTGAAGTCTGGGAAGGAAAGAGATGCAAAAGAGGTTTGGGGGTTTTTTTGATGTTTTTTCTGATTTCCACAGCCAGAAATCTCCTCCCCATGTCCCACAGGCTGAGGAGGAAGGCTGGATGGAGCCCACCTCTGCTGGCTGACTGCAAGCTGCTGAGCTCTCCACCTTGGTTTATCCCAGACAACAGCAAGCCCTGCTTGCTAATTTTGACCCAGATCTGTCAAAGCGATCAATTTTCTCCTCATAGGGGGGAAAACAACATATATATCAAATTGGAGGGAGATCACAACATCTTAAAGCAAACACTGCAAGGAAAACACAGGAAGCAGACACTTCCAATCTGGAATCAACTCATCACAGGCACAGGTCAGGGCTGGCACAAGAGGAAGACAGAAAAGCCATGAAGCAGAGTTGCTGTGGTGCCCACAGAGATGCAGACCAGCAGGAGGTCCCATCCTCCTGACACCCACCCTCAAAGTACTGACCAGCATTGAGGTCCCCCTCAGCCCTCTCTTCTCCAGACTGAAACGCCTCATTCTCTCAGCCCTTCCTCACCACAGAGATGTTTCCACTCCCCTCAACATCTTTGCTACCCTTTCCTATATCCTCTCCAGCAAGCCCCCTTCTGGAAGGACCCCAAAAAAGCCACCAACTCTTCCAAGCCCCCAACCCAAACCAAGCCCCCAGGTGCCAGCGTTTCGGTGCCAGTGCAGCGTTTCCGCACCGTGCTGCCTGCTTCCCGAGCTCTGCTGCGGTTCCTGTTTGCTCTGCCGAGTGTTAAATGGGTGCCAGTTAACCCCGGGTGGTGGCCTGGCTTCCAGAGGTGCTGGACACCTGCTTCCAGCTCCCTTTAGGCTCAGCAGGAGTGACAGATGTTGAGCGACCTTCCCCAAGCAGGCGGCTGAGTAACCACGGCGAGCTCCCTTCCTTTTATGTACTGCATATAACTGGGTTATCTAATCATGTAGCTATTGATTATTACTGCTATTACCTATTAAACAGCTATTTTCTGCCGTGGGGGTGAATACCACATTCTATTGACCCAGCACAGTAACTATTATCCACCAGGAAGCCACATCCAATATTTTCCCTAGGGAGCTATAAATCTGGGTGTTCCCAGAGAGATGTCGATAGAGGTAATTTTTCTTATATACATTCATTAGCTCAATTACTTTCTTGTACCAACTGCCAGAAGGTTCCCCCCCCCACCCCAGCCCTGCCTCTCACCAAGAAAAAAACTCCTTCTCAAATCCTGTCCTTCCCAAGGGGAAGCAGCTCAGGATTCCAGGCTGGAGAGGTGCACTGAGGAGACTCTTAGGAGGTTCAATAAGGCAAAGCACAAGGTCCTGCAGCTGGGTCAGGGCAAACCTTGGTATTGGTGCAGGATGAGGGATGAGGAGATTGTGAGCAGCCCTGCAGAGAAGGACTTGGGGGTGCTGGTGGGCAAAAGGATGGACATGAGCCAGCAATGGGCACCTGCAGCTCAGAAGGCCTGGGCTGCATCCAAGGCAGTGTGCCCAGAGATGGAGTGAGAGGATCCTGCCCCTCTGCTCTGCTATGGGGAGACCTCACCTGCAGTGCTGGGGACAGCTGTGGGACCCCTACACAAGATGAGCATGGACCTGGTAGAGCAGGTCTAGAGGAGGCCACAAAGATGATCAAAGGAACAGAGTGAAAGAACTGGGGCTGTTCAGCCTGAGAAGAGAAGGCTCTGGAGAGACCTTAGAGCAACACTTCAATATCTGAAGAGGACCTACAGGAAGGCTGGGAGGAACCATTCAGAAGTGCTTGTGGGGATAGGATGAGGGGCAATGGTTTGAAACTGGAGCAGAGGAGATTTAGGTTGGACAGGAGGAAGTTCTGAACAATGAGAGTGGTGAAATCCTGGAACAGGTTGCCCAGGGCTGTGGTTGAGACCCCATCCCTGGAGACACCCAGGATCAGACTAGATACGGCCCTGGGCTGCCTGATCAAGTTGGAGGTGTCCCTGCTGCATGCAGGGGGGTTGGACAAGTTGACCTTTGAAGGTCCCTTCCAACCTGATGCAATCTGTGAATCTATGGATGTGCCTCCCCACCCCAGATCCAGCCCCTCCAGTGCACATGAGCTGAGCCTGTGGCTCAGTGTGGGAATTATCTGCAGCACAGCCACACTGATGGAGCGAATAATTCCTCTGGCTGAGGAACACTCCCGTGGATGATGTTGACATATGCTATTATTTTCCATACCTATTTCAGCTCCTCTGCTTATTAGAATAAGGTCTTTATGCTAATTTGTAAAGCAAATTCCCATAATTCTTGGCTTACTGATGCTAAAGGCCCAGCTAAATCTTCTGTGACCTTTTAGCCTGGGTAATCCTTTTACGCGTGGCTGAGCCAAGAGTTTTCTTCTCTCTTCCACTCCCCAAGTGCCAGGGTGGGGCCTTTGCTCCAGCCCTCCTCTTCCTCAAGGAATGCAGGTGTGTGTGATTCGGGGATATCAACTACACACCAGACCAGATCTCTGCTTTGAGAAGTGGAAAGCTTTGAAACATGGAAAGCAGGAAGAGAAAATGCTGCTGCTGGGTCCTCAAATGTGCTCTAGATATTCACTGGTGCTATTTAAAACCCATGCAGAAAAAAATATAGCCAACAATGGGAGCTGTGTTGCCAAACAGTCACTCACTTCCCGATGCCTGAGGCTATCCCAGCCCTCTGCAGCCTTCCCAATTCTCTTCCCCAAGCCGCAGCTGAATTTTTGGCTGGCTCTGCCCTTCCCACGTCCTCATGCAATGAAAATCTCGTCCCTATGGAGATGCAGCACCCAAAGAAGTGCCTCGACCTTCCTTTCCAGCACCAGCACCCAGGAGGCAATAGGTCCCTTGGGAACGGTGGGACACAACCAGGCTGCACACTTCAGGGCTCAGCAGGCTCCTTCCTGAGGGATGCAACACTCAACAGCCTCCTGCTTCCAGTCAAAAAAAAAAAAAAGAAATAGAAAGAAATCAGCCCAACAATCCATCAGCAGAACCTGGAGGACCTCTGGATGTTTGCACAAATGCAGATGGTCAAGCACTTAGGAATTATCCCACTCGAAGCCCCACTCTAGTCTCAAGCACACTCACCAACCACTTTTCTTACTGTTTGTTTGGCAGTAAATAGGTAAATGCCCTGGAATATTGATAAAACCACTGCAGAGGGCAGCACAGGGCTCTTGAGCTGCTGGCAGGAGGCTTGTGCAGAGCAGACTTTTCCTGCATGACAGCCCTTTGCCAGTGCCAGGCAGCTCCACTCCTGTGCCAGGATGAGAGGGGAAAGTTGGGAATTCGAGGAGCTGCTGGGAGCAGCAGCAGGGTTCATGAAGCAGAAGCCCCACGCTGATGGATTTTGGCCGTGCATACCTTTGGGGAGGAATCTTTGGGCCCCAATTCCTCAGCACTCCCTTTGAAAGTTTTTGCTGAAAAGCAAATTTTGCTGTGTGGGTTTTTGGTTTTTTTTTTTTTTATTCTTCTAATGACTCTTTAAAACAGAATTATGCCAGCAGACCTTCTGGGTGGGCTCTTTCCCTCCACCAACTCAGCACAGCCAACACTCCCAAGCCCCAAATGGATCTGAACTTCTCTGCTATGTGCAATACTCTGCCCTGGGTCCCCCACAACACAGCTGCCTGCGTCCCCCCATCCCAGCAGTGAATTGGGGACTTCTTGTAGCTACCATCAGAATTCTGCAGGGCAGGGGGCATGAGGAATTTTTTTTTTGCTTGGTGAGGCAACACAGGAAAACAAACCCAAACTACTTTTTGATCTGTGAGCTTTGATGAGAGCAGGGAGAAGAAGCATGATAGATGATCAGAGGCAAGGAATAAGACTGCAAGGAAGCCAAGTCGAGAGGTAGAAGCAATTCTTAAAAAAAAAAAAAATCAAATCAAAATAAATGAAGCACAAATTCTAGGCAGGAGAACGGAGGCAGCAGCCCCATCCTTAGGAAATCCTCCTGGGATCCTGGGGTGATCCTGAGCAGCAAGCCTGGGAGAAGAAAAGCAAGCTTGAGGAGGGAGAGAGGGAGGAAGGATAAGAGAAGTGCCTTGGCATGGAAGAGGAGCAATGCCTTGGCGTGTGATGTGCATGCTAAGCAGCCCCCGGCGGTCGATACGGCAGGGGTGGCTCTGCAAGAGCGGGCCCAGCCTGCCCAGCAGAGAGAACTTTGAGAGGAGAGGGAGGCTGCTCCCCTCCCCAGGGCACAGCAGCCCCCAGCCCGGCTTGGGCAGCCCCCAGCACCACACAGGCAGAGCTTTAACACCCTACCGGAGTCCTGCTGCAGAGGAAGGGGGGGATCGGGCAGGGCTGATTTGGGCATAGAGGTGGCCAAATCCTGTACCCAGCCCTCGGTGGGCAGCTCAGGGGTAGCTGGCTCTGAGCGTTCTCCTTTTTTCCGTGCGGAAGGAAGGTGCAGACATCCCTCCGAGGTGTCTGCATCCCCCCAGAGGCGCTTCCATCCCGGGTACCACGGGGCTGGGGCATCCTGGGCACGGTGCAATGCAGCCCCCTGGGCTCATCGCTACCCATCCCAGCCCGGACCCGTGAGCAGCCCGGAGCAGGATGTGGCCTCATCCTTACCCCCTGGAGGTAACCCCGCTGCCACAGCCCCTCCAGATGGCTGCGAGGAGACTAACGCAAGCTGACAGGCTCGGCGCTCCCGGCCAGATGGGGCTGGCTCTTGCCTCCCTCCTTTCCCCCGCTTTCCCC